>OY757189.1:47941678-48541678 GCA_963583895.1 Melanophora roralis | reverse complement strand
TTTTAAGTACTTTTTTTAGTTTTTTAAACTATAAGTCTACTAATACGCAAGTAGAGGCAACTAACCTATATCTAGTGTAAAGATTTAAATTTTTTCTTATTTTTAAAACTTTTTTGAATTTTCTAGGACTGAGTGGACAAAAAGTACTTTTTGCTTTTTTGGCCATTTTTGCATATTTTAGGATTATCAGTCAAAAAATATAAACTTAAAGGCTGTTAAACCACGTCAACTATTTAAGCTAAGGGTACTTTTTTCTCATGTTTGGTACTTTTTGGCAATTTTTTAGATTTTGATTCTGGAGATATAAATAAATTTAAAAATACCTAACACAGGTTAAGCTTATTTAGAAAAAAAGAAAACAAGAGGTTCTAGATTAAACTGTAACAAAAATTATGCAAATTTTAAAATGTTGAAAAATTTTTAATGAGACGTTGTACTTCCCTGATCACTATAAATCTTTCTAAATCGCAAAATTTTTAGCAATTTATCGTATAACAAATATTTTCTTACATTTATCATTATAATTAAAATAAATTAAATTATTTTAAAATATGTTAACCCTTGTATGTAAATGCATTCACTTCATTTAATAAATGGGTGGTTTCCTTCTTTACAACACTATTTCGAAATAGTGTAGCATTTGTAAGCCAAAACCAAAAATTATTATTAAATTTTTTTTAAAAAGATTTTGGCAAACGTTGTTAAAAAAACGTAAACAAAAAATTAAGTAAAAATTTGTTTTTAATATTTCTGTTAGTTTCCTTTTTATTTAAAACAAATGTCGATTTATTCGAAAGGTTTACATATACATGCAAACATAAGTGAATACATGTGTACCGTACATAACTATAAGAATGATGGGAATAGTGCTGTCATAATAATATTATTTTGCAAGTGGCATGTGTCCCTGACCAAAAATTTAATTCAAAGTCTTTTGCTTTTTTAATAGAAATTTAAAAGAATAAAATCAAAAAATAAATTAATAAATAAAAGACAGGCTAAGAAAATGTACTTTAAATGCTTGTTGAAGTAGATAGTAAGGAAATATGTTAACAAAATACACATCATGTACTTATGTATGTATATGTCATAATTGGCATCATGTTTATTTTCAAGTAATTTTTTGCCTCCCTCTCTAACCACGCACCTGTTAATATATATTTTTTATTGTTTTAATTTCTGGAACAAAAATTTATTTGTGGGTGTATTTTTTTATTAAAAATTTAATTGACTTTTATATTTTTTCCTTTTTAATAATATTAATTAATGCTAAAATGTTGATTTTGGCAAAAACAATAAAAAAATACATTTAATTTTTTTTTTATAAATGTAAATGTATGTGTGAATTGGATATCAGAAACTATATACATTTATGTACAAAGAAATGTAGAGATGTGTTAGTATTTGGGCCATTATGTTCTTGGTATTCACTGGAAAAATTTAATTTAAACAATTTGAATCTTTGATATATAATTTTAAATTTGCTTTTTGAAATTTTTATTAGAGAACATATTTTGATTTATTGATTGATATTGAAAAGAAACTTTTTAAAGTAATTTTCAGTTAATCATTTAAAAGAGAAAAACATTTTAATAGACTCCAAAAAGAGTACTAAATCACAGATGTTAACCATCTGCAAATAATATATATTTCAAATTAAGATGTTTGTTAAGAAATTGTATTTTTAAATTCATCAAATGGCTTGTTTTTTATACAATCAACTGCATTTAAAAACTTACTTTTTTCAATTTTTGATACGCAGGACTATTAACGTATACTGTAGTCGTTTATCGATAACTAGCAAGTGACCCGCTACTTCGTAAGCGCAGTTTTAGAAATTTATTAAGTGAAGGTGATGTTTTGTGCCTTTATTTCTTAAACTATTACCTGCAAAACTCAATTTAATTGAAGTTTCTACCTTTATTGGTTAAGAAATTACAAAAAGTACCTAAAAAGTCCCAAAAAAAGTAATTTTTACTCTTTCTTCTATTCCCTAGGGTCTTAAGTTTGTAAAAAGTATAAAAAAATATTCATATTTTGTCAGGAATTGTCAAAACCAGTTTGAGTTATATTTCTATCTTTTTTGGTTTAGATGCTACAAAAAGTACGTAAAAAGTACCACTTTAAAAATTTGTACTCTTTTGTCTGCCCCTTAGGGTCTAGATTTTTTAAAAAGTTTAAAAAATATATTCATATTTTGTCCCGACCTGTTGAACGCAAATTAAACTATGTTTTTACCTTTATTAGTTAAGAAGTTACAAAAAGTACCTAAAAATTACAAATATGTTATTTGTACCCTTTTTTGTGCCTAAGGGTCCAAAATTTTTGAAAAGTATCGAAAACATATTCTAATTCTGTCGATACCTGTCGAACGCAATTTATATTACGTATTTACCTCTATTGGTTCAAAAGTTACAAAAAGTACCAATATAGAATTTTTACCCATTTTTGAACCCTTTTTTACCTCTCAACGTCCAAATTTCAAAAAAGCGGCAAAAAGTATTCATATTTTTTTAGTATCTGTCGATTGCATTTTGAACTATGTCTGTACCTTTACTCGTTTAGAAGTTACAAAGTGGACCTAGGCACTATCAAAATTTTGTTTTTACCCTTTTTAGCCTTAAGGGTCTAATATTTTGAAAAAATGCCAGACATGGGTCTGCTTATTTTTTGAGTAAAATACAATCCTTTTTAAATTTTGTTTCTATCGTTTGTAGTTTAGGAGATATTAACTTTCTGATATTTCCATATTTGGCCCATTTTAAGCCCCTTCGGGTCCGAATTTCCCGAAATCCCGTCTTAGTGGATCTAAACATAAGGAAAGGTACCCACAGTCCAAATTTCAGGTCTCTAGCTCTGTGCGTTTGGGCTGTGCGTTGATGAATCAGTCAGTCAGTCAGTAACGTTATTTCTTTATAGATAGACAGATTTCAAAAAGTTGCCAAAAAATGTTTTTATTTTGTCGAGACCTGTCGAACGCAATTTGAACTATGTTTCTATCTTTATTAATATAGAAGTGACAAAAAGTACCTAAAAGGTACCAGTTGGTAATTTGTTCCCTTTTTCTACCCCTCAAGGTAACAAATTTCTAAAAAGTCCCAAAACTATATCCATATTGTGTCAAGTCAAACGCAGTTTGCATAATGTTTCTACCTTTATTGGTTCGATGCTACAAAAGTACCTTAAAAGTACCACTATATAATATGTACCCCTTTATATGCCTCTTAAGGTCCAGAGTTTTTAAAATGTTTTAAAAATATATTCATATTTTTTTGAGACTTGCCAACCGCAATTTACATTATGTTTCTACCTTTCTTGGTTTAGAAGTTACAAAAAATATTCAAAAAGTACAATTATATATTTTGTGCTCTTTTTTTCTACCCCTTTAGGAACAATATTTTAAAAAAGTACCAAAAATATATTTTTAATTTTTTGAGACCTGCAAAACGCAATTTAAATGAAGTTTCTACCTTTATTGGTTAAGAAATTACAAAAAGTACCTAAAAAGTCCCAAAAAAAGTAATTTGTACCCTTTCTTCTATCCCCTAGGGTCTTAAGTTTGTAAAAAGTTTAAAAAAATATTCTAATTTTGTCAAGACTTGTCGAACGCAGTTTGAATTATATTTCTATCTTTTTTGGTTCAGATGCTACAAAAAGTACGTAAAAAGTACCACTTTAAAAATTTGTACTCTTTTGTCTGCCCCTTAGGGTCTAGATTTTTTAAAAAGTTTAAAAAATATATTCATATTTTGTCCTGACCTGTTGAACGCAAATTAAACTATGTTTTTACCTTTATTAGTTAAGAAGTTACAAAAAGTACCTAAAAATTACAAATATGTTATTTGTACCCTTTTTTGTGCCTAAGGGTCCAAAATTTTTAAAAAGTATCGAAAACATATTCTAATTTTGTCGATACCTGTCGAACGCAATTTATATTACGTATTTATCTCTTATTGGTTTAAAAGTTACAAAAAGTACCAATATAGAATTTTTACCCATTTTTGAACCCTTTTTTTACCCCTCAACGTCAAAATTTCAAAAAAGTGGCAAAACTGTATTCATATTTTTTTAGTATCTGTCGATTGCATTTTGAAATATGTCTGTACCTTTACTCGTTTAGAAGTTACAAAGTGGACCTAGGCACTATCAAAATTTAGTTTTTACCCTTTTTTAGCCTTAAGGGTCTAATATTTTGAAAAAATGCCAGACACAGGTCTGCTTATTTTTTGAGCAAAATACGATCCTTTTTAAATTTTGTTTCTATCGTTTGTAGTTTAGGAGATATTATCTTTCTGATATTTCCATATTTGGCCCATTTTAAGCCCTTTCGGGTCCGAATTTCCCGAAATCCCGTCTTAGTGGATCTAAACATAAGTAAAGGTACCAACAGTCCAAATTTCAGATCTCTAGCTCTGCGCGTTTGGGCTGTGCGTTGATGAATCAGTCAGTCAGTCAGTAACGTTATTCCATATTTAGGTTAAAATCAATTGAGTTGAAAAAAGTCTTTATTCACACAAATTCGGTACTTTTTCACACATTTAAAACTTTTTAATTTTTTTTAGAGATGTCAAAGCTAAGCTATAAATTTTAGAACTATTTACGCTTTTAGAGGCCGGTAGCCAATTAAGTGAACAGAAAGTGATTTTTTATCATATATATTTGACAGATACTTTTTTGCCTTTTTAAGATGATGAGTCTAGAAATTAATATTAAGCACTATTGACAAATATAAAGGTCGGAAGCCAATAAATTGCACTAAAATTGTTTTCTATATTTTAGTACGTTTTTGCATTCTATTCTTAAATCTTAAATAAAAAATAACGTTCCTTCATACAGTGAGACATAAATAAACTTTAAAATATTGCTAGAAATGGAAAAAATCATGCAAATATACATTTTTTTATGCTTAAGTACTCTGTTTTTAACCAGACTGCCTTAAGAAGTAGTGGATAAGCTGTTAAATAGAAGAACACCGCATTTTTTTTAAATTAAATTTATACAAAATTCTAATAAATTAATCGTATGGTTTTAAAACTTTGTTTGTAGGACTGAAGTCAGTAACATATTAAAGAGAATTAAAAACTTTTTCCCTGAATGCTGTCTTTAAAACTAAAATCAGGCAAACAATTTTCTTAAAATTTTGTAGAAATATAATTAAAAAAGAGGTTTTATTTTCAATAAAAAATTTAATTTTTATTTTTTTAGAAACCATTTTCCCACCCGTCTTTGGTAGACGCTTACAGGCGCAAGTTGTTAAAAAGGGTGAAAAAATCATAATGGAGGTGGAAGTGACTGGTTTGCCCGAACCCACCGTACAGTGGATGAAAGATGAGAAACCTTTGAGTGAATCAGGTTTGTCAACACATCGACTACTAACACAAGGAAATGCACATAAGCTGATTATCGAAAAGGGTAGGTGCAAGTTTGCAGATGATAATAATTTTCCTTAACAAAAATCTGTTTATATTTATTAGGACAAGTAAGCGATTCTGGCAAATACATGGTTAAAGCCACCAATGCTGGTGGTGAAGCCAAAAGTATTGCCGATTGCGCTATCTTGGAACCAACACCCGAACGTATGCAAGAAGTGGTTAAGACAATTGTCTATGAGACGCCCAGTGAATTTAAATCCGAAGTAAGTTTGCATGTGAATATGAGAAAATGATTAAGTCTAACAAGAGATTGGTTGGTTTATTTTAAAATAAAATATATAAATATGTTTTTAAGACAAAATATTGTTTTTTTTTTAATATTTTTATTATCCTTGATTTTATTTATCCCTTGTTTTTCTTTTTTTAAATGCATTTGCATTTATTTTTTAAGTTTATAAACTATTTTTATTTTTGTATTTATTTATTTTATTTTTTATTATAATATAAAATTTTAATAAATTTCTATTTATTTATACACCCAAAATTTTTTTAATTCCATTTTATTTGTAAAATTTTTTTATATTTTCATATTTGATAAATAAAAAACCACGCGGCTTGTTCAATAAAAAAAATATCAACGATTTTTGAACTCAATTTAATGCCAAATTAAACGCTTAAATTTTTTATTATAAAATTTCTTTAAAAATTCGGAAACTTGCAAATAATATCCATTTTTAATATGTAAAAATGCTTCAAATTTGTTTGAATATTTTACACCCACAAAAAAAATCAATTTAAAAAAATGTTTGATTGTATTGTGTTTGTCCTTAAACTACTTACTACTATTGCTGTCAACTGCCAAAAACTTTTACAATAACATCTGTCAACACAACAAATACAACAAAACACTTTAAAGACGCTTGCCAAAGAACCGCAGTCGTTCGAAACCCAACAAACGGAAATAACCAGCTCCAACGATTTGCATGGCTTATCTGAGTCAAAGATCATAACTGAGCATCGTTGTACTACTGAGGCAACCATGCGTCTAGAACACAAGTCCGCCCACTTAGATCTGCCCGAACTGCAAGCACGAATATCCGAAACATTTCCAAAACAAAGTGAGGTCATACAATTACCACCACCTATAACAGCCACTCCTATCAATCAAGATACTATTGGCGATAGCACAACCCCTTCGACTAACCAGGATGTAACCGATTTTAGCCATCAATTGGAACAATTAAAATCACTTTCATCCAATTTTGAAAATATGAAAACCAAAATTGGTTACACTCAAGCCCCAGCACCAGTGCCACAAAAACCTTGTCCGCCTGTAACAGCTAATATTGAATGCCAATCAAACGAAAGCTTTAACAATGGTTTAATGACACCAACAATGTCTTCTAATACGGGCGAAAAGAAATCCTCTTCTTTTGAATATTTTAAGAAAATCGACGAAGTTATTAAAGAACAGCCTGTGGAAAGAAACTATCAAAAGTTAGAGGCAAAACCCAAGAGACCGGAAAGCCAACAACCGTCTTTCAACTTAGAAGAAAAGTTTAAAAATCTAAATTTAGTTCCAGGTTCACCACCCGAAATTTGCTTTTCACCTGGTGCAGAAAAATCAAACAAACCGAATATATTTGAAAAGATCCAACAAATAGAAGAAAGAAAGCCTTCGGATAAGGAGCCTCCTCGGGGTGGTGTACCTATTTTTCCACCACAAACACCCACTAATGCTGCTATCACATCTCCCGAGATTTCCGAAATCCATAGCCATGACAGTACTTTAACCAAATCCATAAAGATGGAATTTGGGCAGCCCATTATGAGACCAGCTGGGATTCTACCTACATTAGCTCAGCGCATGACTCGTTCGCCTTCGCCAAAACCATCGGCTGAGGGCCTGGCCATGTCAAAGCTTTGGACTCCTAATCATGTAAGTGGCTATGAAAGTTGCACCAGTGATTTAGAGCAGCATAGTGACAGCAAACAGCAAAAACATGAAATTAAAGAAATAAAAATACACAAATTGGCCACACCTACAAAGGAACTTAGCGCTCCGTTTTTAGTTAAGCAGGCCACACAGGCTGTACCGGTTATAGGCAAACCAAGAGCTAAGACTCCTATCGATGCCACTGAACTGAGGCCAGGAACACCACCGGAAATTTGTTTTGCCGTCCAGCCAGAACAACGTCGACAATCTTTGGTAGAGACTATGGAAAGAACTATAGAGCAGAATCTTATTAGAGGTGGACCTTCAAAGGTCTTGCCACACTCAGTGCCCACCATAACTCCCTCAGTAGCTAGTTTAAAATCCAACTATAAACCACCTCCTCCTTTGATGCCTCCTAAGTTAAAAACTCCTCGTGGTGAATACTATGAAAGTGATTATGAAAGTGATCGCTGGAAGTATAGTGGCAGTGAATCGGATGAAAACTCTTTGCGCCAACCACTCAAGTTCCACCAGGAACCAATTAAAACTAATGGCTATGCTGCCGACACTGAAGAAATATCAAGCTATTCTAAAATGGAATCAACTATAATGGAAAAGAAATCCTCTTCCTTTTTTGAAACTTCTTCCATTGGGAATGGCCCTAGCTTTGGACTGGAAAAACAACCACCAGCCCAACTCTTTTACTTATCATCTAATGCCAGTCATCGTAATGGCCCCGATAAGCAGGAATCATTTGCTTCCAAAGAAAATAAATATCATCATGAGGACAAGGTTCGAACAACAGTATCAAAATGCTCGCCTTAAAAACTTTTTAATGTTTGCAATTATCTACATATGTAAAATAGCACTAAAACCGTTGCTGTCAGAGAAAGCTTTCAAAGCTTTTTTGTATTAATTTTGTGCATAAATGGCTAATTCTCTCTTTTAATTCCTTTAATGTTGATGATGTAAAAAAGCTGTGTTTAAGTTCTTGTTTACTCAAGTGTAAAGCTGAATGATCTGTAAGACCAGCACTAATCCTCACCCATATAATCAAGCATTTTAACATCCCATACCGCCTGCATCATAATAAAATGTGAATTTGTCTTAGTTTTAAGTTAAATTATAATTTTTTCTACGTGTTAAATAAATAATTTAAAGTTTTTGAGTTGCATGTAATGAATTGAAAACAAAACGTAACATTAAGAAATACTTACATGCCCTTTGAAAACATTCAAAAAATGCTTTAAAAACTTTTACTTTCCAAAACTCTTTACCCTTTCAGGGAAGAGATTTTCAGCAAAGGTTTTATTATTTCATTTTATCTTAAGCCTTAGTTTAAAATGTTTCCGAATCGATTCTCTTTCTGCAAAAATAACCGTATTTCGCCTTCTCCTCCTAGTTCGTTAGCTCACTGGCCTTGCTTTAAATATTTGTCTTAGTATACCGTTATCGGGCAACCTGCAGACGCAACCATACCATTTAATGGTATCGATTCTATCCCCTTGGGGTTTGCCGTTTCGGCTAGCTCTAATTGTAGAATTCCCTACCCGTCGAGTTTTACCAGCAACTCATCTTTGGCAATTCGTTTCGTTTGATTGTACCCTACTTTACCTCTTCCTCATTTATGTCCACGAATCGCAGCCTGATGTTAGTAATGGATTGTACGTTTAATTAAAAACGGTTAATTTATTGTTTTTTGTTTTTCGAAAAAATTCTTGCAGAGAAAAAAAGTTTTGTTGTTGCCAATATTCTGGCATTCAGGTCTTTACCGGTTTAGCAATCCGCAATAATTTATAACCAGAAATTTTTTGTAGAAAAAAAAAATTTTAAATTTAATTCTTTTCTGTATATTTGTTTGGTTAGCGCCAGTAGTAAAAAAATACACCGATATGTAATTGGAACAGAGATAAAATAATCACTTTAATAACGATCGGTGTTGCCATATCCCTTCAAATTATTTCAGTTGTAGTTTTAAAGGTAATTAATGTGGAAATAGTGACGACAACGGTAGTAAGGCACCACACTCGCTGCAGTGGTCTCGACTAAGTGACGCCTTCGGTGGATCAAAAAAGGGTGACGAAAGCTGATTGCTGACGGGTGATGAAGCCAAGTCGTAGCTCGAAAATAGTAGTTCTTAAACGGCAAAAGCTGGTTTCATCAAATGAAATTGTTGCGCTATTGAGTGCTCTGGACATTGATTGTCTCCAATCTTTTTGATCATGTTTCTTGCATATGTTTGTTCATCTCCAACGAGTTTAACTTACTTTCAAGCCTTAATTTAGAGATTAAATTTGGAGAACAAATATTTCCCAATCTGAATATTAGGAACTTTTGCGTTTCTTTTTAAGTTAACCTTTTCTTCTTCGTTCTTTGAGCTTGCTTGGGGCAAAGACAGTAGTGCCATTTATATGATTTTAACATTTTAACATTTTTTTCTCGTAATTGGGTTTTGACAAGTTCAGATTTTAAGCTTTGTCATTTTCCTGGGGTCTTTTGATTACCGTTATGATATTTGAACTCCTGTCTTCCGTTGTTGGTGCTTATCGTTTTTGGTAGACCAGGTTGAGAGAGGATGTTCTTCTTTTCTTCCTAATTACGACATCAGAAGAAAAGCGTTCTAAGAAAACCACTTCTTAATACCGCAAGTAGTAGATTAGCACGTAAACATATTCCAAATTGGACGGTGGCCCAAGCAAACCAGCAGCCAAAAATTGCCAGGACCAATTCTGGGATTGATATCTTTGCATTTGCATTTCTCTTTGGTTCGTTGTTTCCTAGAGTCTTTTATTAGATATAGTTTGGGCCCATCGATTTGAGAAAACATAAATATTTTGTATATCCCGAGTTGCAGCGTTCCACAATCAACACCCATAATACAGCTTGGTCGATTTGACGCAGTAGATGGCTTTAGACGTCCAAACGTCTGCCTTGCCTTTCGAATACGAACTGCGATGTCTGCACTGCTGCCTTCTCTGCTCGTGATGATACTTCCAAGGTAAAAGAAGTAGTTGCTCATTGGCAGCATTAATATGGACTGTTTTTGCAAAATTTATTTTAATACCGACAAGCTTATGCAGTGTTAGAAAGTTGACGAAACTACCCTGCCATGTCTCCGTAGATGTGCGTAAGCAGACATACTTTGTCAGCATAATCTAGATTCCCCAGACCATCTTGTAGTCAACAGGTTCTACCACTGCCATCGCGCGTGGCTTTTCTGGTGATTTAGCCAATGACAAGATTGAATAGCAGGGGGGACGCATGCACCTTTGTATTACTCCTACTCTGACCTGGATTCTTCTGCTGGGATTTTTCCCTTCTTTTTAGTTAAAGAAACTCAACCGATCAAATAAAATTTTGATTTTAATCGAATGCCTGGATTCATAATTCCCGTTTAATTTTATTAAGGCTGCACCTAAGGTCACGGCGATTACATAAACTTTTAGTCGTATTCATTTTGAAACAAAATACAACAGATTTGGTACTTTAGATAACATCGACTTTAAATTGCTAATAGCTTCCTCTTCCCTTGAACTTGATTGGATAATTTTTAAGACGTCTTAGGCTCCTAGTTGTTCTGTAAAATATATTGTAATTTTCACTGTAACTCCTTCAAGAATCGTCCGAACTCTTGACGTGATTACGATTTAGCGGGTCGCACCATTATTTGACCTTGTTCCTTCGTTCCCTCTCTTTACATGTCTCTTTGCGAAGTTTAGTACAACATTTCCGAAGCTGACCCGGAAAATTTTCAAATTATTTTTGACATATTTGGTTTCCTGTTTGCTTTTTTAACCAGATAAACTTAAGCAAAAACATTTTAAGTTTAAGTTAACTGAGGCTCCCTTAGTTACTACAAATAATATTGACTCTCAAACAACATCCAAACTTTGATGAAACTTCTGAAATTTTTTAAAGCATGTATGTATGTTTAAATCCTTTATTTTTTTGTAACAATCCCTTAATTATTGTTTTTTACGGCCACTAATTATTTTTATTAAATTGCAATCGTTATGCCTTGTTTGATGTCTAATTCTTTCATTTCAAATATAATATTTTTTAAATAACTCCTTTATGATTTCTGATTATGATTTACACAGGACTACAAAATCACTTCGATGACCAAGAATATTGCCTACAACATGTCTTCGTCCACCACTTCTGGCCCCAAATTTCAGTCAACTCCCATTAAGGCTCCAATAATACCTAGTCCCATACCAGTGCAAAGAAAAACTCCGGCTGAATTTAGCGATTACAGCAGTGAAATTGATGAACGTTTCCGTTCTGTTTCACGCAACTGTGAATCTGAAAGTGATATAAAGGGCTATCGTGTAGTCTTTCCACCCACACCAGTGCCCAAGGCAAATGGTCACAAGTCGCCCGTTGTAGTAGTAACACCATCACCAATGGAATTTGAATCAGTGCAAATGAAACCTAAATTTGAGCCAATTAGACAAGAACAAAGGCATGAGGTTAAATTGGAGACAAGCAAACAGCAGCAATATCAGAGTTACAAGCAACAGCAGCAAGTGCAACAAACGCAACATGTTTTCAAACCTAAGCCGGTGGCTGCAAAATTTTTGGCTGCTGCCCAACAGCAACAACAAACACCATCACCCCAACCCCAATTTAGGGCACAACCTCAATATCAACAAGCGAATTCTAATGCCCAACCGATTATGTATTACAAAGCCATAGCTGGGACACCGCTGCACACGGCCAAAATGGCCACCGAGACCAATAATATAATGCAAATGAAAGAATCCTCAGAAACTTGTCAACGTGTGGTCAATATGCAGCAAACTAAGAGGGTTATACATTTTGATTCCCACAAGGAGCAATCTTCAACACAACTAAACAACTTTAGCCATCAAAAGCAGCAAACAACTCCCCTGGAACCCTTTCCTTATAGCCCTACACCATCGCCTCGTTGTACTCCTGCAAGGCAACGTGTACCACCACCTCCTACACCCACCAAATTTGTGCCAGGTGACCTAAGAGAGTCTGATTACGATTGCGAAATTGAAAATGCTAAAATTGCTCCGCTTTGGACCCCAATGGGCGAACAGGGTCCCTTGCGTTTTCGCCACGTGGAGCCACCGCGTCCTGGTCGCTCTTGTAGTCTACCACGCACCTATGAACGTGTTCTCTCGCCTATGGAATTTGATCAGGGACCCGAAATGCCCTCGAAAATACAAGTCGATATTAATTCTTTAGGCCAACAGCGTGGCAATAGTGTAAATCCTAACACTCAATCGCTTAACCGTCATTCGACAATGCGCTCCAATCAACAGTCTTATCAGTCTACGCTTTATGAACAGGAACAGCAAAACTTTTCACGTGATGATATGAATCTCAAAGTAGGGTCACCACCCCGTTATGGTTACATACAATCTCAGGTGGAGGAGCAGGGCAAAACTATGAGTTCTAAATTTATGGAAAAATCTCACAAATTTGTGGAGGATGTTAGGGAGGATCTACAAAAGAATACTAAGACGTCTATGGTTAATGGCTCGTGCACAGAGCCTCGAGTTATAAATCACAGTTTTAGACCAGGATTTAAGAGAGCACCCAGTGAGGGGGACAATAAACCTCAGGCATATCGTGATGAGTCCCGAGTATCACAATATGGTAAGTTAAAAAGATTAAAGTGTTTTTAAATTTGCAATTGGTTATGATTTTCTAAATTTTTGCCTGCATACATTTTTAATTTATATTAATTGTGATCTATACAACACATATTATGTATGTATGTATCTTGTTACTTAACCCCGTTTTTTATTTTATATATCTTTCTAATTAATAAGTCCTTTAATTAAAAAATTTTTCTATTTTAATAAATGTCTTCCTTTGTCCTTTCCCACTTCAAAAAATGTCTACTGTAATACCAGGTACAAAGTGTGTTGATCCCAATACGGGTTTAATTTACTTTAAATATGATTTCGGTTATGAATTCGGTATACTATTTCCTGGTGAAGGACATAAATTTGTATCCAATAAATGGAATAGTTCACAGTCATCATTGCCCACGACTACCTCAGAACAACTTAAACAAACTGGTCGTAGATCACCTTATCCTCTGCCAGGTGGTCACGACTTAATTATACCTGTACGCCATGAACGTTCTACGACCCCAGCAACGACCCAAACCTTTGGCAAGAAGTCGTTGGGTAGCAATGGTTATTACTCAGATATCGAAAACAACAAATACTCTAGAGATTCATCATATAAAACCTTCTCGTCGAATGCATCTTCTTCTACTATGAACAAATATAAAAAACGTTACAGTCTACCCAATACTCAAGATATCGATATCAATATCGATCGTCTTCACAGTAACGACTCACTTCACAAGTTACATCGTTTATCTTACCCAGGTGGGTTGTGTTATCAAATGCCAGCGAATCTTAAAGACTTAGTAGAGTCTTTGTTTTTATTCGTAAAATTAGATGTTGTGTCTTGATGTTGTATTTAAAATAATCAATTCTTTTAATAAATTAATTAAGGCTTTACTAAGGCTACCATTGAAATAATTTCATGGATCAAAAAAACATTTAAAGTCTTCGTTTTCATTTTGCGGCGGCAAATTTATTTCGGCGTTTATATTTAAAAGAGTTTTTTTTTAATTTTAAATATGCTGTATTGTGTAATTGTATTGATTGAATGCTAACTGTTATCACTGCCTTTGAGATTTTTAGGCAAATCAAACATTATCATTACATATTCTGGGCATATGTATAAAAATAAAATCATTGTAAAATTTCCATAGTTCCTGGAATGATCACTCAAAATTATTTTCAGATCTTCTCACATTTATATTGCAGTTTTTTATTTACGTATGTACGATCATCATATATTAATTTAAAACTAAAATTCAGCGCAATTCAGCATTAAATGATTTAGGAAGCTTCATTTATCATTGGTGCAACATGTTTAATAACATCAAAATTGAATAAGCAATGCTTAGAAACATGTTGATAATACAAAACCAAACAAAATCAGTGTAAACGAAATATTCCAACATGTTACTACATTATTTAAAGCTTCAATACTGCAATTTATTCTGGCACAAACAGGGCATAATAACTGCAAAATTTAGAAGGAAACTTTAACAAAATTCTTAAAAAACCTTTGGGATATTTTCTGCTTTAATATAATAACCTCAATAAACTTATTGAGAATTATTATAAACTAGCCAAAACATTCGAGAGCTCTTTTAAAAACCAAACAAATAATTTTTCGCTATTTAGCTGTTTCTTTTTTCCTTAAAACAAACTAAGAAAATTTGGAATCAAACACTGAATAACATTAGAAGTTTTTATTTAAAAACCTTATTTTAAATTAAAACAATCTTTTAACAAAAAGATGTGTAATTTCTAACAATTTTTAAGAAAGAAATAAAAAAGGTTTTTAATAGAAGATAACTAATTGGCGGATCTACGGATATAAGAATTTAGGGGTTTCCTGTAGAAAGCGTTCGTCCCCCAGAGGAATGTTTGGTCACCATTGACTCAAATCCCTCAAATCTGGTATGCCCGGTTAAATTGTGTTAAAAATTTGCTTAAATTAAGCTTTAGTCATTTTGCCTGCATTTTGTAAAGGTTAAGATCTTGGGATTACGTTAGGTGTTTTTTAGCTTATTGCATGATATAAGATCGAAGCTCACCGGGCACACAAACTTCCATTCTTAAAACCCTTGATTAATAAAAAGGATTGATAACTTTTTAAAAACGTTAAACATGAATGTAAATATGTATATGTTCTACAAATTGTTCTATTATTATTTTATATTAATTCTGGGATTGGTCTAGGTTTCAAAGCGCGAAAAGAAATTTACAGCAAGTAAGGAAAATATAGTCGGTTGCGCAGAATCTTATACACCCATTAACTTAGCCTTTTTGTGCCCCTAGTAAACAGGTATAGCAAAGTTGTTTTCAAACAAAATTATTTTGTGGCAGTGTAAGACCTAATAGCTGTTATAGTTTCGACATATGGCGTTCATTAAATTGTATGTTTGCAAGAGGCCTAGCATTCCTCTTGCCTTTACCTAACTAATTTTTTTTTAAAGCAAAAATCATACTAGAATTACTAACCTGCTTAAGTTTAAAGACAATAGCCTTAATAGTTTTCTCTATAAGACGTATTAAAAATTTAATAAATCTGTCTTACTTGTTGGGGCGCTACCATTCCCTTGTTTTTTTAACGTACCTATCATTCTAGAATTTTCTGTAGTAGATTTCAACTCGATGGTTGTATGCAATAGTTCTCGCGATATAGCGAAAAAAATTTATGAAATTCCTGGGGGCTACCACTTCTGTCGCACCTTGGTTGCTGACTGAAAAGTGTTCGTGCCAAATATTTGCCAACAAATATGGGTTATCACAGGTTTTTGCTAATATTTTAATTATAGGCAGTGAATAATGTTGGTTTTAAACCAGAAATTGTAAATAACAATTATTTTAGAATTTTAAATTAAAAAAAAAATCATGTACGAGAAAGCATCGGAAAGCCAAGTAAAGTCATCCTGATGGTCTTATACAAGTGCTTTTTGAGTTTTTAATAATTGATTTTTTCTCCAAAAAAAAATATTATTAAAAAATTATATTTTTTTTTAAAATCGAAAAAACCAACATTGTTATCTTAATTGATTAACATAAAAATTTTAGTATATGATGAAAAAAATATTTCTTGACAAAAGTATAAAAATCAAAAAATAATTTCAATTGTGTTAATTATTTTATTTATTTAAGCAGCGCTCTGCTTCGAATTTTTTTTTTATTGTTTAAAGCAAAAAATTTATCTGTAAAATTCGACTTGGCTTTGAAAGCTTGCTTTTAACAGACCGACAAACGGACATGGGTAAATCGACTTTTCTTTTATATGGGGCAGTAAATTTTAAAATTTTTTTAATTAAAAAATTTTTTTGACTCAGAATAACTTAAAAATATTTTTATTTGCTGTCAACTTCATTAATATCTTTTTTATATAAACATTTTATTAAACGAAATATTAATACCTTTTATGAATTATTTTTTTTTTAAATAGAAGGTTAAAATAAGAATTTTTAAATTTATTTCATAAAATTTTAATTTTTACATTTTATAAATTAACTTAAAACTATGGTAAAATCATTTAAAAAAAAATTATAATTTTAAAGTCCTATTAATCCTTGTTTGTACCTGAGCATCACTAACATCCTCAAAGCGTTTACATTGCATTTTGGTTTAAAAATGCATGATAAATTGTCATTTGTTTTAAAAAAATTAACATAAGTTAAAAAAATATTAAAACCAAATTCTTAAGCTATTGCATGATAATGTGAATATATTAAATTAAAATTTACTTTAAAAACTGTTCTTAATTAAAGCAAATATTCATAAAAAAAATATTTCTTAATAACGCATTTATATTAGCGTGAAACAGCCCTATTATTTGAATGCCATTAATGTTTTTATATGTGAAAAAACTAAAAAAACCTGCTTGCTGTAAGTGTTTGTGTTCGTTCAGTTTTTAAAATATTTTTAACAACTAAACAAAAAAGGAAAAACTTAAAATTTATGCTTCAACTTTTAGTAAGCGATCTAGCACAGGATGTACCAGTAAATGCATATATAAGTCGAGATGAATATCCTCCAAAGGCACCCACTTTTATAACGGTAAGTCACTAAAACCAACTTCCTTTCGCATGCAAAACTCTTAACACGACTTTAATGAATTTTAAATATTCTTTTAATAGCCCCTTAAAGATAGAGCTGTGGTAGCTGGCCAACAGGCCCGTTTCGAATGCATTGTTCAGTGTCATCCCCAGGCAAATGTTATGTGGAACAAGAATGGTTACGGATTGGAAAATAGCAACAAACATATTTTGGAATACCGAAATGGCGTTTGCCGTCTAACAATACCACAGGCATATCAAGGTAAAGTTTTGAACTATTTTTTTTTAACAATTTTGAGTTAAAAACCCTAATTTTGTTTTTGTGTTTGTTTTGTATTCAATTTAAAAAAGATGATGCTGGTACTTACACTTGTTCGGCCACAAACCCCTTGGGCACAGCTACTACCACAGGATTGCTAGAAGTAAATGGCAAATATAATGCTGGTCAACGTTTTTAAGTGAATTATTTTTTTAAGTTAGATTTATAATTATCAAGATAATTTTAAAACCCGAAATGTTGGATAAAGGGATATTTAGTGTCTAAACCATGATAATTATGATTTTTTCAAATTCAAATGAAAAATTAAAAAAAATGTTTTTAATTAACTCCCATGATTTAAAACAATAAATTTTTGAATTTTGTATTTTTAATAATTTAAATCAAGTTTCCTTATCCAACGTATTTATTTAAAATCTAATATTTTTTTCTTTAAACAATATAAATTTTTTTTTATTTAGCTAAGAAGTTGGCAATATTATCTTTATCGCATACGAATTTCACCCTATTTTATTTTACAAAAACGATAATTATTAAAAATTACTCAAAAAATAAACATTTGAACGAATTATTATGATTTGCTAAAGAAAAAGAACATTATTTTATAGTATTACATGAGTTTTGAATTAAATATTAAAAAAATTAAAACATTTTATTTCTGTGTATTATTTTTAATAAAGATATTCCTTTTAATAATAAAAAAATGGGTTGTTGACAGTACATCGATAAGTTAATACAGAATTATAACAAAAACAGAGATAAAAACATAAAAAAAGAATATTAATATTCATTCCCATCCGAATTGAGAAGGATAGGGCTAAAACAAAATGAAATGCACAATAATCTAAGCATAAATAAAACCAGAAAAAGGTGATTCCATTCAAATCAAAAAAATTTGAAGTCGGCAGCTGTATTAGTTTTTGAGATATATCGTATTAAAAATTTCCAAAATATTGTCCGCTTGTATGGGGGCTACCATTTCCCTTGTTCCCACCCAACTGAGTTTTTTCCAAAACGTATGATGTCTGTCTAGAACTAACTTGAAGCAGGCTTGAAGTCAATTGTAGGGGGCATACCACTTTTCTTGCTCTAATCCAGATATTTTTTTCCATAATTGGGCTTACCGAATTTAAAGTATTCGCTTGCCACATTTATTAAGATGTGAAGCGATATATGCGGGGAATTTTTCAACTCTAGTATTCGTAGGAAACCGTTTTCTTCGTTGTCCCTTAGCCGCCTACTTCTCGGGATAAACTCACCAGTTTACACATCGAAACAACTCTTAGTTCTTCGGTGAATCCGTTGCCCAACCAATTGAGTCTGTGGATCTGTAATCTCTGTCAATGGCAGGCAACATGCCCTGTCGTCTCCAATGTCTTTCTATATCAGACATTCAAAACACTTCAGGGTGCTAAAACCCAATTTTGTTATATCTATAATCTAGTCTCTGCTAAGCTCTGCCTCGGTCTTAAAGATATAGCTACAATCACTCCTGATCCCCACTAAAGGTTCGTCACATTAAGCACCTATAACCTAGTCTCACAGCTGTAACGCAGTTTGAGCATCAGACGTAGTGAACAAACAATTAGGCAAAGCCCCAGTAAAGAAACAGTCAGTTGAAGCCAAAGTGAAGAAATAGACAGCCGATGCCGCAGTGAAGGAAGAAAAAGCCGACGCCGAAGGGAACGAACCGTCAGGCAAAGCCGCAGTAAAGTAACAGCCAGCTTAATACGCAGTGAAGGAACAGTTAGTGGAAGCTGCAGCCAGAGCCAGAGCCGTTGTATCCTATTGGAATTCGCGGTAGCTAAGCTTTACAATATCTAGCTGCCGATTGCTCGTACCTCAAGAGTAGTCGTGTCTGTAAAACCTGTTGGTTTTTCTTGTAACGAACTCCAAGGATTGTAAGGTGTATAAAACGCCTTACGTTAAATAAACTTTTATCTACTTATAATTTTCCAAAAGCAAACCAAATGAGAATTATTATCATATTATAAGTGTCAGTTACAGTGGATTTTAGTATGGTCTAACTGTGCGACTTTAATAAAAACAACATTCTGTGAACTACTTATAAATATATTTATAAAATAATAAGTAAAATATAATAAAACAAATATGTACGTGGTTTTGTCACATTACCCTTAAGATGGCAAGTAAATATTCACCTAGACCACACAATACCCTTCTGATATTCTCTACAACAGTGTGATGTCCCTTACCATAACAAAGAAGCCTGCTTTGGTGCCTACATGCCTGTTTGCGATGCAGTGATGCCAAGTGTAGGGATTTTTCCCTTTTTGTAGGGATTTTTTTCAAAAATATTACACGTAGGGAAAAAGGGAAAGATTTCTTACTTTGGTCGATTTGTAGGGATTTTTTCAATTGAAAATTTTTGTTCACAACTAAAAATTATATGCTTTCCAAATGTAAACTTTACATCTTAAAGAAATTTATGCTTTTCTTTAACTGTGTCATTAGAATTCTGATAATCAGTCTTATTGTGTTTGGCGTTGTCGTGTCGAATGTTGTCGAATTCGACACAAAAACGACAAGGGTGCTATTCATTTAACATTGGCGTATTTGTTAGACGGTACCAAAAAACTAAAAACGACTACGCCAACCACAATAAGGGTGAATAACTCTATAATATGAAATAATTAAATATGAGTGGCATTTTTATTAATAACGACAAGTAAACACTTGTTCAATGTGTATATACATATGTATATAGGTGGTATCGTAACAGCAGCTGATTATTATTTGATGGTACAAATAATTGTCAAAACAACACATAGAAATTGCTACATAATTTTTATTGACCCAGTTAAAGTTGCATTGTTGTCAAAATTTAATAAAAAATGAATGCCTGAAAACTTATTGTGCCATAAAGTCACCTCAGGCTTCCTTGCCAATAGATAACTTTTATGTCGGCAGTGAATGTGAGAATTGTTGAAAACGATTTCAAAAACCAGTGCTCCACAAATAAAATCTGATTGTCTACAATTCTACACAACTGCACTTGAAGAAATGCAAAGAAGACTGCCTCTAAATGATAAGTCAATCTTCGAAGAAATGGAATTTTTAAATCCTGAAGTAGCCATTGGAAATATGTAATAACAAAAATGAATATCAATTTAAATTGTTGCGCGATAAGTATAAATTTTACTTATACTTACTAACACAAGAATGGTTAACTTTGGAATATAGTTTTTTTGAGTATGAAAAGCAAATATTGTCTAAATTAGATGGTGAAGCATTTTAGTCAAAAATCTGCAAATCAAAAAATATATGACCATTTGATTTGTCCAAATTTTGCAAAAATAATAAAAATTTGACTTAGTTTGCCACGTGCTAATTCTTTTTTATGTAGTATTTGTAAGTTTTTTGTTGTTTTTATGTTATTCTCGTTGTTTTTAATGTTATTCTTTTTCGTGTTTATGTTATTAATGTAGCTAAATTAAAAATGTACAATAAAAATAAAACTTGATTTGTTTTAAAATTGAAAAAAGTGGTGTAGGGAAAAATGTAGGGAAACAAAAAGTGGGTGTAGGGAAAAAAAGGGATTTTTCCCCCATAAGTGTAGGGATTTCTGAAAAAATCTCCTGGCATCACTGTTGCGATGCGTCAGTGAAAACTGTACACTCTTCATACAGGTTAACGGTTTTTTTAAAAAAGGCGCCATCTTTTGCTAAACGCCTAAATTCCAACAATAGGTTTATCAAAAGAGGGTGCCACAATGCTTAAGAATATACATAAAAGCAAGATCATTTCTTCAAATCCCTGCAGGAAATGTCAATAGTAAACCACTAGAAATTCACTGCTGACACTCACCAGTACTACCGACAAGCTTCATCCCATGCAATGCTTTTTGCTATAGACATTTAACACTTGCGTGTCATTAAAAATCCACTACTGACATTGGTACTATTAAAAAGGTAGTTCTTTTGGGGTCATATGTAGACAATTTTAGTCTACAGTTCTACTGACTAGCTATATCACTGGCAATGTGTTTCTGCAATAGGCATTTAACATGCGTCTGTCATTTAAAAATAATTATGAATTGTGTATATAAATTACTTTTTAGGCACAATTAAAAAAAATTAACAATTAATGAAGACCATTATGTCGCTATACACTATTGCGTTTGACGGCGAACTGAAGCTTTAATTTTTCACTTACAGTTTTTTTTTTCTTATCGATCCTAAATATAAAACTGTAGACGTATTGTTGACAATGTCGCCAAAGAGGTACCATAATTGCCAACAAAAGTATTGACATGGGGACACTCGTCACCAGGTTTCCTTCAGGGATGTTAAGATTCTCACAAACATTGAAATCATATAAACATGTTTAAATACATTTAAAGAAAAAGAGCTTTTGATTTTGGCAATTTTCCAAAATATTCGTTAAAGAACGAAAATTAGCAAAGAATAAAAGAAAAGCAGAAAACGAACCATCGAACAAATAGACAGATTTGTTGACACAAGAAAATATTTTAAATAATGGCAATAAGGCAATGTTAAAAAAAAACCGTGTTTCTTTTGCTGCACAAAAACATTGGCCGCTAAAATAAAAAGATAAATTAAGATCATGGAATGCAGTCAAGTAATTAAATGGAAAAATCAACATGATGGTTGGAAAATTTAATAGTTTCTTTAAATGAAAATTTTCCGTAAAAAATGTGTAGTTTTGAATATATTTCTTACAAAGTGTATGGTTGTAAATTTGTGTCTCTAAAATATTTATAACCGATTGTGTATATTTTATTATAGTGGGTGGGAGCTTTTATCGAAACTACAAATATTATTGTTGGTTGTTTGTTAAGAAATTTCAGAAATTACAATTTATTGGCAAATTGTTTAATATAAAGTATAAAACGCCAAATTACTAAATGCATTAGTTGTTTGGGGTTTTCTAATTTTTAGCAGGTTAGTTAAGATAACGGCAGTGTTGCAAACAAAAATGCAATTACGAAATCCTTGACATTGCCCGTTTTCTTTCTTCAATGTAAGAAATGTCATTCGCATTTGTATTTTAGCTACTGAAGGCGAGCGAAAGAAAAAGTCAAGTAAATAAAAATATCTTTAAATATTTAAAAAAAGTGTGTATTTAGAATGCTTTTTAAAATAAATAAATACATCTAATGGTTTTAACATGTAAACATAAGATAAACTAAGAAAATTTGTTAAAAAAATTTATTTTTATTCTAATGTTTCATGGTACAAAATGTCAATGAGCAAATAACACTTTTTAACAATTAAACGAACGTGCGACCGAATAAATGAACGACAAAATACATTTTGTTATCGGATTTTTTGGCACACGCAGCATCTTTGGGTACTTCTTCTTGGTTGGTTGCATTTTCAAATTGTTTGAAAAGCAGCAAATTCACAGTGACACACTTCTTGTTAAAAATAAACAGATTTTGAAATTCTTATATTCAAATTGAAAGCAAAATAGTTAAAAACAATTTTTAAAGCAACATTTAAACAGATAAAAGTTGTAAACGAAAATTTTGTTTATTTGTTAACAAAAATCTAATTCAATAAACAAAACTGCTGATCAGCAAAAACTTTTTGCTTTTGTTGATTTTATATTTAATTTCTTTAACAAAAATATAAAGAATATTTTCTAGTTTTGTGTTGCCAACATTAATGATGCAAAAATTGGCTCAAGAGTCACATTAATCATCCTAATTTGAAATGATTTTTCAATTAGTAGTTTTTCATTTTAAAAATTTGTAATGAATTTTCTAAATAAATAAAGTTGTATAATCTTTGTTTATTATTGAAATATAAAATAACAAACATAATAGCAAAGCGTAGCATAAAATAATTTTTTTTTATATATATTTGTTGTAATAAAAATTTTCTCTTAGTGTAAATACTAAAGAAAAAGTAGATGGTAGGTCTAGAGATTTTCAGATAACCCTTTTGAGTCCCTAGTGCCACTGGATAAAAAGAAACGATTGCCCGGGTATTTCACTCCGATTAAATTGATGTAATGAACTGTCAAGTGCTCCATAATCTGTTGGTAAATGCCAGCAGTCTTAAATTACCAACCCCAGATAAATCTCCAAGGTTTTCGAACAAATAAGATCGTAGCAGGATAGTAACACAGAATGTCCTCAACAGTCTTCTTACGCCCCGGTGTGGCACAGAACCCGAAATCCTCGCTAATCAGTCTACCCGCTCCTTTGACATGAGCCGTTGTCAATCAAAGACCTGTTATCATCTCCACTTAGAGTCTGTAATCGCCCTTGCAAGAATAGAAGATGCCTTCTCACCTCCGAAATATAATATTACCACACAATCGTGGTGTTTACCCAGACCTTAGTTGCTCTGATTATAACAGCAGAGTCTTTACCTCCACAATAGGCGTAGCACAAAAATTCACTGCTCTTTCTCTAGGCAAGTGAACTTCTTGCCTACGCCAGTTCGTTTACCATCTTATTCCCCCAATATTTCCTTGTCAATGAACTCTGTTACCGTACATCACTTAGTTTGCCAGCTTAAAGAACTTGTGGGGTTTACAGAGATAACCTTGATCGTAGCCTGACCATCAAAAAATATGTTTAACTGTCTCGGAGAACATGGCATTATTAGCAGTCAAGATGTCCCCCAGAAATTCTGTCTAAAAGGCTCTGCAGCCATCGGAAAGTTTATAGGACTCACAAATGCCCAGATGTCGACAGAAGACTGCAGCTCCGACTCCTCCTTATAACTTGTATCCAATTGTAAAGAAGTTTTCGGATTGATCAACGACCCGCAATCAGTCGTATTCCCCCATAGCTACATCCGTCTTTTTTTTTTTGCTCAGTTTAGGGATCATGTGGCTACTGTGACATTTTAAATTCCTCCGACTCTCTGAACTGTAGCACCAGCGCCCTTTCATCTAGACCAACGGGACATTTGGTTTTTATATGTAGAAATATATATAAAAGCAACAAGTTTTTTCTGCTTGATTTTTCGAAGTACTTCGGACTAGACTTGATTTAAGAAAACCTATGATTGGTTTGTTCTAAATCATTTAAAGTACGATTTCAAATAAATTCAAGATTAAAATTCGTAATTTTAGAAAGATTTTTTTTCTGTGTAACATTGCTCTTAGATAAGCAAGGATATGTATGTATGCCTGCCAAAAACCCTTAAATACAATTACCGTTAAATATAAAAACAAGGCATTGAGGTATAACTTTTTTTAGCAGGAAACAAATTAAAATGTGGAGCTTTTACACGGGTACTTGAGATGATTTTTTAGTTCTTGGTCTTAAGCTATCCCCTTCGTTCTTGTTAGTTTTACAACTTATTTTCTCCTTTACTTAATGCCTTCTTGCTCTAATTTCTCTTTTAAAAGTTGCACTATGGACCTAGGAAGCCTTCAAACGCTGATAAATAAAAAAATATGCTTTTCTTTATCATCCTTCCTAACCTAACCTTACTTGTCAACAAATTGTTGCATAATTATATATTTATTTAAACAAAATTTTTTAATGTTATTTTTTTAAGTTTATTTAAAAATATTTTTTAACAAATTCTGTAAAGGACATTTATTTTAATATTACCTGAGCATAATATTTGCTATTTGTCTTTTTCTACATTTTGAATAATTTCAAGGTCTTGTATTAAAAGATTTTAATTGATTTTCAATTACATAAGTCGTATTTTTTATTGCTTTTCTAAGGTGGAAAATATTTTAGTTGTAACAAATCAGCAAAAATTTGGCATGAATCACTGGCATTTCTTTTATTGAAAATAAACAATAAAACACAGAAAACATTTATATACAAATGTACCTGCATGTATAAAATTTATTTTGTATTTTTTGTCTGTCCTAATCAGGTGTTAAAAAGAGGCACATGTATTTAGCCAAAATTTTATTTCAATTTAGAAAATGATTCACAAATTTTTTTTTTAGGTTAAAATGATAATTTTCAAATAATATGTTATTTATGTTTGATCAAAGAGCACAAAAGTTTTAAAAAATTCTTACGTTTGTAATAATATTGCAAACAATCATATCCTTGCTCTGATTTAAAGTTGTATTTCTTTCTTTTGAAGTGAGTATACCGTGTCAATATTTTAATGGTAGGCAAAAATAAAATTAATTATGTTATAAAAAATGCATCTTGTCTATGCTTCAATTTAGTTTAAAATTAAAATTTTTCTTCTTTCGGATAGGTCCAAGATAGAAGGGTAATTCAAAGCTGTGGACTTCTGTGGAGAGCTTATTGTCTTTCATGTATAGATTTAAGCAAGAAAGATGGTCGCAAATTTGTCTTGCCCTCTCCTTCCAGACTAGGAAATCTTAGGATATGTTTATTGATATTTAGGAAGCGAAGATTAAAAAACACTTGATTTTATAAATCTAGTTAGATATCATTAAGCGAAATTTGCCTTTGTGATATTTCCTTGTGTTTTTTTTAAATATATACTGTTTGCGGTTTTGGAAATATATGGACCATTTAGTGAGCCAAACTGACTTTTAAAATAAAAAGAAAAATAAATATGAAAATATTTTTGTAGCTAAAATATCTTTAAGAAATTAGCTGCTTTACAACTTTTTGTAATTAGTTTATCTAAGAAAGATTTTTTGATTTATTGTGATTGTGAAAATAATTAGAATAAACTCATTTCACTGTTATTGGATTAAACAAATTTTTTATTAAAAAGGAAAGAGACCAAATTAATTTTAAGATTTAACATTTATGACTGCAACTAATATTTGACAGACAAGTCAGAAATATATGAAATAAAAGTGTCACAACAAAAAAATTTTTTCAGGATTTTTTGGAAAAATATTTTTTATAAGAAATAAGCCTCTATAAAACAAGTAAGAGCGCTATATTCGGCTGTGCCGAATCTTATATACCCTTTACATTGGTCTTTTAATACACCCAGCCGAGTTATTTCTTACTGCAAACAATATAATTAAAAACCTTGTGCGAGTTTTAAAGTTCATAGAAAAAATAACAAAATTTTAACGTTCGTATGAATAATAAAAATATATGAAGAAGGTTTGAGGTCGAGAGTTTTAAAAGTTTTCGACATTATTCATATTTAAAGGTTAATAAAACTTTTTAAATGTTATGGGATGTTCTAGTCCCCCTGCTCCTCTCCAGCTTTTTCTCCAAAATGTATGAATTATTTGATTATTACTTTGTGTATAACATTCCAAGTCGATAGCTGTTATAGTTTCCCAGATGTAGCGAATCGAAAATTTCACAAGAATTGTGAATTTGTATGGGAGCTACCCCATATTCACCCCCCACCAAAAAAATGTTTACTTCAAAGCGTAGGTTTTGTTGTCCAATTACTTTTTGTAAAACATTTCATTTCGATATCTATTACAGTTTCCGAGGTAGCGCGTATCGAAAATTTTACAAGAATTGTGAATTTGTATGGGAGCTACCCCATTTTCACCCCCCACCAAAAAAATGTTTACTTCAAAGCGTAGGTTGTGCTGTCCAATTACTTTTTGTAGAACATTTTATTTCGATATCTGTTACAGTTTCCGAGATGTAGCGTGTCGAAAATTTTACAAAAATTGTGAATTTGTATGGGAGCTACCCCATATTCACCCCCCACCAAAAAATTTTTACTTCAAATCGTAGCTTTTGCTGTCCAAATACTCTTTGTAGAATATTTGATTTCGATATCTATTACAGTTTCCGAGATGTAGCGTATCGAAAATTTTACAAAAATTGTACTTTTTGTGGAACATTTTAAGTCGATAGCTGTTATAGTTTCCGAGATATAGCGCATAAAATATTTCACCAAATTCGTGCAATTGTAGGAAAACTACCACTTCCCCTGATCCTATCTGAAAAAAAAAATTTTCATCATTTAGATACCTACTTTAAGAGTATCCGTTCCAAGTTTTGTGGCAATAGTGACTATACTTACTGAGATATATAGGGATATATGCACGGATTTTGTCCTAAAAAAATGGGTTACTCTGGGTTTTCGCTTATATCTCGGTCAATGGTAAACCGATTTTGCTGATTTTAAATAGCGATTGTCTCCAGGATATTTCTAATAGTTTGCCACCAATAACTGGTCCGTATCTTTTTATTTGACTCCGGAAACTTGATTTCAACAGACGGACATGACTATATCAACTTCCCTTTCTATAAGGATCCAGAATATATATACTTTATGGGGTCGCAAATGAATAATAAAGAAATTACAAACGGAATGACAAACTGATATATACCCTTATCACTATGTGAAGGGTGTAAAAAATAAAAGTATATATGATTTTAAAAAAAAATTATGAATAATTCCTATAATGACCTTGTCATTTTAAATAAGAGGGAGAACAAATTTTTAAAAAATTATCGACAGAACTTGGAAATTTTTGTGAAAAGTTTTGGCAAAAGTTTTTTTGCCGGCAAACAAGAAAAAAAATTAATAAATAAAATAATTGATAGGATTTTTTGCAAAAAATGTCAGAGACTTGTTAAATACTTTTTCAGTCATAACTCAAAATTCTTTAGAATAATATTTTTCTTCAGCTACTTTACAGATCAAAGTATTAACGAACACCGTCAGAGACATTTAAGGTTCAATTATACGTGACTTACCATAACGCCTCAACCGTAATCGTTGCCATAAAAACCAAAACTCAATTGGTTGTTATGTTTATGGTTATGGCGTAATAGTAAGTCATCTATAATCAAATACAGTGTTGCCCGTAAATTTTATAGTTTACTGTGGTATTGTTATGTCACGTATAAATAAACCTTTATATATGAATGACTGTAAATTTTAAAGAACTTTTCTTTACTTATACCAATTCCGGAAATGTCAAAATTTCAAAATTTCATTATGAGTTTATAAACAGCCAAAAATATCGTATTAAATTTAATTGTTTTTTATTTAAAATTTTTCTTTTAAAATTATGTCTTCAAATTTATAAAGATAAATACTATTTTACCCAAAGCATTCAAAAGAACTTCACCTGCTGCCAAATGAAAAATAAATTAATTAGAAACAACTGCATTTATATTTAATTATTTAAAATTTATTGAAATTAATGTGAAAAATCATCAAATATCTAAAACGAAATTGCGGAAATTTTTAGAATAATTTTGCAATTTATTTAAAAACATATCCAAAAACTCATGAACAGTGGTGGAACATTTCCTGGTAAATGATTGACGGCTAATGTCTGCAAAATTTTACATTTAATTTGAATTCAATTAAATACGTTTGATTTTTATTTCTGTTTATTATTTGTGGTTAAATTTTTCTAAATTATTTTAATGATTTTTAAGTTGACGTTACCTTAAATTTTATAAGCTTTTGAGCAAATTAAATTGTGGTTTTCATAGGTGAAATGATTAGTTACTCAAGTAGACAAGGTTTTGTAAGGGGATAATTTCAAAGGTGGTATGGGTAGGGTGACCAATTGTAATGATTTTGTCAAAACGTGTACTGAATTTTCATTTGTTGTACTGAATAAAAAATTGTGTTTTGAAATGTACTGATTTTTTAAAAAAATTACTGATTGTACTGATTTTTCAAGTTAGATAATTTTTTTTAAACAATTTGTTAAGTTATGAGCAAAACTAGGTCATTAAGTTTTTGCCAGCAACAGAAAATGAATTTAAATTATTTTTTTATTAAAAAACTATGCCTCAAAAAATTATTATAAATTTTTTTGAAAATTAATTTTTTGTAAGAAATATGGACCTGCGACCTGATGTTTAATTACAAGAATACATAGACACCCAGACGGACAGACAGACAGACACACATACTTAAATCGACTCAGAAAGTAATTTTAATTCGATTACTTTAACTAAAGCTGGTTGGTTCCTAGATTATAAAAACTAAAAAGTGTACTGATTTCGATTAAGAAAGAAAGGGCCCCTTAAGCATGGGGCATTCGATTTTTATACTCATCACATAGTGAAGAATTACATTTTTTGTTAAACAAATCTAAAAATGTATTAAATTTGTATTTTCTTCTTCCTCAACACAAAAGTTAATTTTTATATGCAAGAAATAAAAAAAAAATCTTTTTAAAAAAAATATTTTTATTTAGGCACAATGGGTGTTATTTGGCCACAATAAAATTGTAAAAAAATAACACCCCCACAAATATAAAATACAAAAAATCATTTTAAATATTTAAGCCGCAAAAACAAATAATATTCTTTAGCACTAATTAACATCAAAATTTTAGCAAGAAAAATACACATGAGATCATTCTTGTATTTTTGTTAAATAATTTCAAAATGAAGTTGAGAAAATGGCAATAAATTTTAATTTAAAAACAAGTTTTTTTTCTAACATTTTTGGCAATCAATAGAGTGGCATAGTTTTTGCTAAAGCAAAAGACTAATTTTTAATTTCTATTAAGCATAAGCATTTAGGTTAGATTTTTGAGTTTTATTAAGGGCAAGTAGAGGGTTTTAACAGGAAAAATACGAAATAAGCACACATGAGTATAATTAGTAACTTGAAGCTATTAGATTAATAAAATCCTGTAGAAGTATACTGCCAAACCCAATCGCAACTTAAGGTATGCACCATATAGAAACTTTTGTAAAATGACTGTCGAAAATATAAACCCTTTACAGTGCTTCGTCAGGGCACCTTATTACAATTATTTTTAAAAAGGCAAATGTTACCCATTCCATGTACAGCTAGGGGTGCAAAATTTTCTTTGTAGAGTTGTTACACACACGTTCTTCCATGGTGGTGAAGGGGGAGAAGGGTATTTTTCATTAAAACTTGTGGTGAACTCTGAGACATTTTTTTGCCCTCTTTTCTGGAATCATCCGCAGAAAACTTTATAATAATTTTTTGTAGCACTGTGTAAGGCAACCTTTTAATATCTTTTTGACTTTGAATGTGATGAAATGTTGCTTGCTCTAGCACTCAAAGTCATTTTATCTTAATATAAATTCTTTTAATTTATTTTCTTCTCCCTTACTTATTCGAAAATATGTATTTAAGAAATGACAACATTTTAATTAAATATTTTGCGTCTTTATCTAAAATGTTAGTGAATATTCGCAACAATTAATATGAAGTGATGCATAATAAAATAAAAGTTTTTTTTTTATTTTATGTTGTTTGATTTATTTGTTGACAACCCCCATAGGTTAAGTTGGGTGAACAGGCGGTTGCGAAAGTGATAGAGAAACGTGGTGCAGCTCATTTGGGTTCGTTTCTTTAGTCCCTTTGTGATACTTGTGAAAGAAAGAAAGAAAAAACATTTAATAAGATTATTATAAAAAATTCCGATAGCTAAAGGTATAGGTTTAGTTTAAGTGGTTGTCAATAGTCAATCCGTCCTATTCAATATCCTCAAACCAGCCTGCTATCCCTGTTAAAGAATGATAGACTAGACAGGACAATGTTTATTACATCCAATAGACTGTACAGTGTTCTGTCCCCAAAGTGTTTGATTTGGGCTTCGTCTAGTGTCGGGCAAAAATACATGAGGGGCTGAACACTCCCAATCTCCTCTTTATCTTAACAGATCCTACAGGTCTCTGCAAGGTAGCCAAAATATATTCGAACAGGCTAACCTAATGTTAATAGGTTCATTATAAAATCTGGTCCCTGTGATTCTTTTGACGAAAAATAGGTAAAGCCACATAAGTAAGTGGTCGATTGTCTCATCATTTTATTTCGCACCATCCTTCAGCAGTATATGAGCAAAGGGACTGATCGCATTGCTTCCGTGTCTCCATTCCCATACCACAGTGATGTAAGAAAGCATTGGCAACCAGTTATAGGATGTCTGACATTCGTGGACTAGTTGTGATGAGGAGTTTACATCAGTAGTGGACCGTAGGCAGTTGACCGCTTTACTTACCGCTGACAGTCCATCATCTATACTTCATTCATTGGCAAATATGATCTGGACTTTTATTTGTGGAATTAATACGCCTCGACTAATACTAGTTCTTCCTTAAGACTCGTCCCCCAGAACGAAAGCTCTTGAGAAGGTGATCTTATCAGTCCCTTCCTCTAAGATAATAAGTGGGAAATTTATGCAGAGAAAAGGTTCCGGTAAGGGAGAGAAAATTTTCAGAAGTTCGGTGATGCAGATGAATTCCCTTAAAGTTTTCTTTTTTACATCTGACGGGTGGGTCACTTCTCGTAGAGAATATCGTTTGCAGGTCATGAAGAGAGGGCATCTAATCAATTGAATATTTCCTGTGTCACTGCCCAGCTTTTGATGAATTCGGGGTCCGATGTTTTGGATCTAACTTCAGCATCAGACCTTGGCTTATAGAACGTGGAATGCTCCATTGATGTTCCCCCTGCATGCACTCCTATGGTTCCTTTTTACAGCCGTCATTTGATAAAAACCTGCTTGTGGGTCCGAGGTAACAATTAGTATGACCAGCGTTTACCGCAGTCTCAACCTCACTTAGGTCACTCCAAAATATTCTAATTTTTTTATAACTGTTTCATTGTTCCACTTGTCCTGTGAGAAATTTCTCTTCACTTTTTTAGCTCGGCATTAGTTGCAACCAAAGCTCCAAGCTCCTTAGGTCAACTGCCTATAGTTTTAGACTTCAAATTATTTTCTTGTTCATTTCCTACTACCCCCGTAATGACCAGGCACCTACATATGTAGTGTGTACTTGGCCATTTACTGAATAATCCTTTTTGCAACACTGTCATAGATTTGATATTCTCAAGAACTTCTAACCATTCGTACAGATGTTTACACCTGTGGAACCCACATAGTGAACCTAAGTCCTTTGCTGGGTCTTAAAGGATGAAATGGATTTAGGCTCCAGGGTCTTTACCAAAAAAAGCTATTTCCGTCCTTCCCCCTGCCCTAGAGGCATTGGTGTAACACCACGTTTTAATGGAGTCCTGTTTAACCAAGATCTGGTAACTCTACAGTGGAGTTAACCTTAATTTTCATTTCATTAAGTATACGGTCTGGCAGTTTTACTGTCTTCATACATCCTCAAGTGTTTAAAAACAAGAATGCTTGTTCAATTGGTAGCCCCTTTCAATTCATTTTCCCTTTGTCAAAAGGCATTTGGGTGACTGCAACAATAAAGAAAGCTGGCAATGAATTAAATATATAAAATATTCAATTTAATGTAAAATAATTACATGTTTAACTTTTAGTTTACATTTAAAAATATTTTTCAGATCAAGGCACTCAAACTGAGATCCTGCAAATAACTGAACCTCTAGAAAATGGGCGTGAAAAAATCAATACCCACTATTTTCACACCATTGAAAAAGAAAGTGCACCAACTAAGCATAAACTACAAAAGTCGGCCTCCTGCAGCTCTTCATCAAACAGTTCATTGGCATCGAATTCTCTGAATTCTGGCTACTCATCACTATCTCTTCGATCTTCCCCCCTGAGAACATCACAGCGTATGCTCAAAAGTGATCCAATTAACGCATTTCAGAAATGGGAAACAACAGTGGAGTCCATAAGTTATTTGACTACAAAAACGATTTCTATTTCAGAAGTTCCAGATGATAAAGAAAATGAACCAGCAGCCAATAAAAAACCAACTACGACTAATTTTAAGAGAAAAGCAGACATAATAAATGCATGTAATGGTCCTAAAGAGACAGGTGAGTCTCCTTGAATAATATTTATTGGAAATTCAACATTGAAATGTTCATGTGCATGTTTGATCATATAATTTTCAAAACTATTTTGTGTTAAAAGCATTTTTGATTCATTTGCTTGACATTTATTTTGTATCATCATTCATAAATATTTATGTGTTTATAATTTTTGAGGTTGGACATGTTTTTTATCTCATTAAAAGCTGAAAATCTTTCATAAATTTGTTTATTTAAATTTAAATCGAAACAAATCAAAAATATCTAACGCAGGAAAAGAACTTGAGTTGCAATCATTTGGGTGTAGGTGTCTTGGGTTAAGTAAAATAAACTTAACAACCACATTTTGTTTGGAGTTTATTTAATTTTAAATTTTTATTAAGCCCTTCGAAACACTTTACAGCAAAATCAATTAAATTAAAAACAAACTTTTAACTTTAGCATAAGGGTGCACAAAGCACAACATGCTAGCAAATGATAGAACAAATATTATTGCGTATGATCACAGGAACTGAATCATGATCGTAACTATAGTTTTAATAATATTTAGGATCGTATAATTAAAAAAAATGTCTGCAAATATTTTTTCATGACCATACTCGACCATGTTTTTTTATTCATAAAATAGGGTTTAATGATGCCACCAGGTTAAAATCCGTACTAAACAGTGGAACATTGTGATTTTTTTACGCCAAAAAAATTTAAACTGTTTAACATTTAAATCGGTTTGTGACACCCTATATAAAATAATAATTAAAAAAAAGAGATTTGTATGTGTTTTAGTGTAAATTTAATACTCTCATTTACGTACGAAACTTCTTAACACACAATTAGTTTACACACAAGAGCATAACCTATTTTCCTGATACCAACACAATGCAATGCATGTTTAGGGGACATCCACTGAGTGCTGGTTATTATTAAAAAAAAAAAAAAATTAAATAAATTAAAAATTCCTTACGGACAGCACTGTAAAGTCAGTGCACTTGGGTAACTAAAAATAGAACAAGAAATTTTAAGCCGGTCAATCCCGACCATATTATACCCTTCACCACAATAAATTAATCTATATAAGTATAGGGTGATTCATGGAGAGGTTTTATTAACAATATAAAATAAAAGAAATATATTTAAAAGTAAACTTAAAATTTTTATTGTCGGGTAAAACAACAGTTTACTGTTTGAAAATTATTTATTGTAATGTTGGCCACGACTACGTCTGCGGTGGTCTTTTCGAAAGGTTCAATTTTGGGCAACTTATTTGGGCTGGTGTCTCCTAAATAACACGAGTAATGCTGGCTTTCAAAGTGTCAGTTGTAGCTTTATTCCTGAAGGACTCGGACTTTAGGTGGCAAATTTACAGTAACAAAACATAAAATTAAGTGCCCACCAAAATGATTTCTCAATAAGGCCTTTACATTATGCGCTGTATGGTTCGTAGCGCCGTCTTGTTGAAATTGTTACCCTTAAGAACCGCGATCCTTACGTGAAATACGACATTGTTGAATACGAATCGGACAAGCTGCTCAGAACGACCACAAATCGATTTGTCACGGTTTTCGCATACTCTCTCAGCGACAGCTGCTATATTCAACTTCACTACGTGCTGAATGGGTAACTCTCCCGATGTTCAGATATTAGGACGGGATCTAGGGAAATTCGGACCCGAACTTAATTACACACGATAAAAATTAAATTTTAAAAATATTTCATTTTATAAAGAAAACAAAAATAAAATATAAAAAAAGGTCGGGCAATTTTTGGAAAATTTGGACCCTAAGGGATAAAAAGAGTAAAGATTATATTTAAATACTGCTCAGGTTCATTTAGTAACTTCTAAGCCAACTAAGATAAGAACGTAATTTAAATTACGTTTTATTATTCATTGATACTTTCTGGGAACTTTTTTGATTTTTTTTTCCATAAAAATAAGCATATAGTTTAAACTATTTTCGACAGTTCACGGAAAACAATTAATGCATTTTTGGTACTTTTCACAAATTTCAACCAAAAAGGGTACAAGTTATAATTTGGTGCTTTGTAGCTTTTAAATCAGTAAACGTACCTCGTTGGAATTGTGACCGGCAAGTTTTGAAAAACATATAAGTACATTTTTGGTACTGTTCTAAAATTTTGTTCCATTAGGGGCCCAAAAAGGTAGTTCTGTTATTTTGGTACTTTTTTACTTTTATGAGATTTTGACTATTAAACTATTTAACAGAGGGGCTGTGAATCACCATTAAAGCCAGAATACAACTAAGCAGGCAAAAATTTATTTTTCAAATTTTTTGGGATATAGTCTACAAATTTAAAATCAACAGGTTTTGACCTAAATTGAGGTCAAAACATAGTCAACGAAAAGTAATTTTTTACATTTTTAGTATTTTTTTTGTTTTTTTTTTAAGGTTATTAGTTTTGAAATTGCAATAAATGACTATTGACCCTAATAAAGGCCGAAAGTCAAAACCAAGTGAATAAATATACTTTTTTACATTTTTGGTACTTTTTTGATTGTTTTTAAGGTTATTAGTCCTTTAATTTAAATAAATGACTATTGACTCGTATATAGGTCAGAAGTCAAAGCAAAGTGGGCAAAAAGAATTTGTAGGCTTTTTTCGAGATTATAAATCTAGAAGTTTGAAACTAGGGGATATCGACTCAAAAATACAGGTCTTTTTGGGGCTGCAAGTCAATAAAGTGACCAAAAATTACTTCTTTTTATATATTTGGTACTTCTTTCCATTTTTTAATTATGGGCTTTTGACCATGCATAAGTTGGGGGTCCAAAAGGAGGGCGCCATTTTCATAATATAACGTTTTTTGAAATTTTTTCGTTATGATGATTTAAAAAGAAAAAATAATATAATTTCAAACCTGATTGAGCTTAAATGGCATACGTAAGATAAAAAAATCTTTTAAAAATATATTAATTTAGAAATTGAAACCTTATATCTTATTTTAAATGCTCATGGTACTCATCTGCATTATGTAATCTGCGCTCAGGCTGCTGCCGGTCTGATTGCTAGTTAAGTAAGCTGTCTTAAAAAAAATTTAATAATTGCTAATTATTTCACAGAAGTATGTCAAAGACCCCTTATGAACATAAAAAAATTTTTTCTAAAGTTTGGCCATAGTAATAAAGCTTTCTTTCTTAAAAATCGGACAACTTCACTGTACTACGTAACTGGAATAAAAATAAATTTAAAGATATGCAGACGATACCAAATAGGAATGCATTAATTGCACATGTGTGTAACGCATGTGGCAAATTGCAACAGACTCTGATGCACAAACTAAATATGGAGCACATGGATAAATGGATGATCCATCTATTTTAGCAACTAAATTCTGGTTTTATATACTATATACATAGTATTATGTGAAATGTTAAATATTGTATGTGTATGTGATGTTTGTCTACTCAAATTTCAATTTACTTGCTTGTTTTCGAATGCAAATATGTTGATATGTAAAGATTCAAACTAAAACTAGGCGATGTAAAAAAGTCCATATAAAAAATTAATTCAACATATCTTTACCACACGCACTGGTTTGCGTTTTAAATATTTTTTTCTCCATTTTTTTCTTGGTAAACTTTTTCCTTTTGGTTTCTTTGCTGAAGTTTTCAGTGAATTTTTATTTGTTATACTCTTCACATAATGATTTGGGTACATATCAGTTTGCCGTTCCGTTTGGAATTTTTTTAATATTCATTTGCCATGTCCATTCGCTGAAATCAAGTTTCTAGAGATAAGTCAACTTCTACGGAGAGCATCTCCACCTTTATAAAAAATCAAAATTTTAAAGCTGTTTCATCCCAGAAGCCATAAAATGCAACAAAGTAACTCTAGTGTGATGTGTATATGTATTTTGAAGAAAAAAATTGTTGAATAAGAGCAAGGGGAACGAAGTCCCTATACAAAGAGACCAGTTTTATAAAGTGTTTAAGCCGCTATACTTCGGAAACAATTGCCTAAAAGTTATCCTAGTATAATGTGTATATTTTAAGAAGATAAGCTCCCATACAAACGAAAGATTTTATGAAATTCTGAATGCACTTTATCTCGAAAACTACCGCAAATGTCAAAGCTGATTTAAAGTAATTGTAGTATGATTCATAATTTCTGAAAAAATTCCTCGGATTAAATCAAGGGGAATGGTAGCCCCCACATGAGCACAAATTTATATAAAGTTCTTGCGCTTAATCTCGAAAACTATTACAGCTATCGATTTAAGGCCTGATAAAAAGTAAATTTGCTGTAATTTGTATGTTTTTGAAAAACAAGTAAGAGCGCTATATTCGGCTGTGCCGAATCTTATATACCCCTCACATTGGCCTTTCAAAACCCGAACTTGTTTATTTTTATAAATTTTTTTAATTTTTCAAACATTTTAAATTTTTGAACAGGAGTCGATGTCATATTTAACCCTCTTAGGGTGACCGCGGGGAAATTAAAGGGGTTTTTATCCTTATTTTTTTTAAATTTTGTATGGCAACCCCCTTACAGTAAGTATGTTCTAGGAAAAATGAGTTGGGGTCAGTCCTACATTTGATCTATCCAAGGGCACCCTGAAAGCTGTAGGAGGGGTTTTATTACAATTTCCAAACTTTGTTTGGAAGCCCCCTTCGGCGATGGATATAGGTGGTAAGTATGTTCTAGGAGTATGTTTGGAAGGGTAAACTAATAGAGGTTTGTCACACACATTATTTTTGTAAGGCCGACTCTGGGGAAGTTATAGGCGTTTTTACACAATTTTTAAAAATTTTGTTTGGCAACCCCCTTAGGTGGGGATGATAGTGGGTAAGTATGTTAAAGGAATATGTTTAGGAGGGAAACTAATAGGGATCCGTCGCACAATTTATTTTTCTAAGGCCGACTTTAAGGAAGTTATGGGAGTTTTACATCATTTTTGTGACAACCCCCTTAGTTAATGTTTGGGAGGAAAAACTAATGGGAGTCGGTTATACACGTTATTTCTCTAAGGCCGACTATGGGAAAGTGTTTTTTGCGTCACAAATGTAAATTTTGTATGGCAACCCTCTTAGGTGGTGAAAGTATGTTTGGGAGGGAAAACTAATGGGGGCCGTCATACATTTGCTTCCTCGAAAGACGACTCCAGGGAAGTTGTATTGGTTTTTATCCTATTTTTTTTATTTTGTATGGCAACCCCCTTTAAGAGCTGAAAAAATTAATTGGGGTCGGTCTTACATTTGACCTTTGTGGGACCCCCTTGAAGCTGTGGGAGCGATTTAAAAAAATTGTAAAATTTTTGTATGGCAACCACTTTAGAGGGCGGAGCTAGGGTTTAGGTAGGATTCACAAAAATGTTCGTAAAGAAAAATGTATCGGAGTCGGTCATACATTGCACTCGTGTTGGGGCAACTCCGGCGCTGTTGTGAAGTTTTTTGGTAAAAATTTTAGAGAAATAAACAGAGGTGGCCATCGGTGCTGGCTTATACATATATCTCATTCAGTTATCGGGTGATTTTGCTGGACTTCAATAGCGATTTGCTCGCAGATATATCTGATAGTTTGATGCCACTTACGGTTCTATGCGACATCGGGGGCTTTGAAAAATTGATTTCAACCATAGCACGAACAGACGGACATCGCTAAATTGAATTACCTATCTATAAGGACCCAGAAAATATATACTTTATGGGTTTGCAGATATATAAAGAAGAAATTACAAACGGAATGACAAGCTTACCCTTACGACTAATGTGAAGGGTATAAAAAGAACAATTTTTTAATAGGAACACGAGAAGTGGAAGCTCCAACATAAACGAACTCATTTTTGAATTGTTTGCTTGATACACTTTATCTCGGAAACTAAAACAGCTATTGACTTAAAACCTACTACAATGTAGTCCTAGTATGATTCTGACATTTTAAAAAAAGCAGCAAGGTACATCACATCCCCACACTAATAGGCCAGTTTTATGAAATTTTTTAAACGTTCTATTCCAAAAACAAAAGCAGTTCTTTGTTTAAAAATTAATATTAAAATTTTAAACCAGTTTAGCTACAATTTAGCTAAGTTACTGTGAAACATAGGCTATAATTTAACCATGGATGGACAAACAAACGAACAACGATTGCGAACAAACGAACGAACAAAATTCATGCTCGGTTAAAAAAGTGCATTGTCTCACTTCTTTCATTTTATTATCAGCTTGGTCAGATGTTCTGAATCTTGTTAATAAATTTTGCGCCTAAAGTATGTGTATTTACCATCGTCACGCATACGTAGAGTGCGCACAGAGAAATATACGGGCCGTTGGCATTATTGGACAGTAGTTTTTCAAGAACGGCGCAGTCAGCTAGTCTTTGATGAATGGCGAGTGCTACCGTGCAATGATTACAAGTGATTTGTTGCCCAAAATAGAAGAGCTAGACTTACCTGACATTGGTGATTTTTACAAAACGGTGCCACATGCCACACAGTACGCGGAACTATGGCCTAATTAAGAGAGGAATTCGTTGAACAGTCTATTTCACTTTTTTGGGCCCGTCATTTGGTCGCCTTTATCATGCGATTTAACACCTTTAGATTTTTTTTGTTGAGCTTTCTAAAGGCTCATGTCTACAGGGACAAGCCCGCAACAGCTGACACACTGATAGCCAATATTGAAGAATTTATTCGTGGGATACCGGTTGATATGTTAGAGTATGCCAAAATTAGCCCCAGCGCACGTTGGGTTGAAATGGTTCGAAAGTGACGCTTATTTGAATTTTTAAAATTAAGTTTTTATATTAATATTTGGCATCGGAAAAAACTAGATAAAATTCTACATCACTATGTCAATTTTCAAGCATCTATCTTGTCAGCTGACTCCGTAGTGACGTGTCAAAGTACAAAATTTTTTGCAATTTTTTTAAAAAGCGAAAAAAGTAAAATTTTGCATTAAACGAGTCCGTGATTTCCAAATTTAACGTTGGCAAAGTGTTATTTTAAGAATGGAACCTTCAACTTCAGGTATTTAAGTGTACAAAAATGATGTAGTTTTTTTTGAAAATATGTGTGAAAATATTTTTGATGATTTTTTTAAAAAAGGTCCAAAATTGGCCTATTTTTGATGTTTCGTGAACCATAACTTCTAAGTTAGTTAAGGTTGGGTTTTGAGTCTTATATTTTCTAAAAGTATGAAATCTAAGCTTGATAATACAAAAAAGAAAAATTTGCGGTTTTGTTGCTCCATTTTTTGCTATTAACATTTTTCTGTTTGAAGTCGTGTTTTTTCAAAGTCATTTATTTAACAAAACTAGCGTGTACTTTGTTTTGCTATAGTCATTCGTTCAACATTCGTGAACAAGTTTCAGTCATATTTATTCACAGGAGTGTTAAAATGGTTTTGTATGACTCCTACAATACATAAATTTTTAATTCATGGTCCCAAATTATAAAATATGCCCTTTTACCGATTGGACACCTTTCAGAAGAAGCTCAGGCGGCCAGAAATAAGGATTTTAAAAATTTTAGGGAACACTTTGCTCACAAATGCAGCCGAGAAAAGTCGAATGAAGATATTTTAAATAGATTTTTTCTCAGTTCAGATCCATTCATATCTAGTATAAATAAACAAAATGAGCGGAAAGAAGAGCAACAATTATCAAATTCCGAACTACAGCTTTTGCTATCGTCTATTATTTTTCAAGAAATACATGAAAGTGAGAGTAATGAAAGTGAAGATTATGATGATGAAGGTGAGGATGAACATAATATGGTTTCTTTTTAAGTGAATGACAATTATTGATAAACAAAAAATATTATAAAAATTTATTTCGTTACTTTTTTAAAATAGTTCTAAAATTCTCAAAATCCTTGGAAACCCAAATTCAAACTTTAAATTAAACTTATATTCATATTTATGCAAAATATATATTTTTTTTTTTATTTTTTAGAAAGAAGACAATATAAGCTTTTGTTTGCCTCTCCTGAAACAAACTATAATTTTCCAAAAAATAAAAATGTCTATAAAATCGTAAAAAAAAATTTTTTTCCGTTCATCTTTTTTTCAGAATATGCCTTTTTATGCATATTTAACGATTGGAAAAAAAAAATTCAAAAAAATTTAAATTACGGCTCCCATGAATTAATCGCCACTTTTGGTGCCATCGAACTCAATGTGCAGCGTCAACATTTAACTGAAATAATATTTTAATATTGAATTGCAAAGATCGTTCTATCGACTTAAATAAAGATTTCACATTTTTCTTTTAGTCTTATGTGTTTTTTTAATCAAATCCGAAATGCTCTAAAAAATCACCCATTACAAACATATGAATTTATGTACATAAAAACTAGATTTTAATTGTTAATTTGTTTTAGTTTTCAGCTTGTTTTACTTTGATTAGTTTTTGTTTTATGACTTTTCTTATATAAAAGTAGCAAAGCAAAGCTTCTGTAAACAAATGTTTTTACAACTTTAACATGTTTGGGGAGGGTGTATATTTTTTTATAAAAATGTTCTTTCCTTAATTAATTTTTTTCTTATTTTTTTTTAGTTTTAATGTTGTACAAATGTACATGTATGCATACATATGTATACATATGTTTGTACATATGTATTGCATATAAATTTTTCAAAATTAAATGTTTATATATTTTAATTGGAACACATGTGTCTATGTTCAAAATTATTGAACATATTGTTACGTGACCTTGTTAAAAAAGGGTGTGCCTTTAGGTGATGTTATTTAAAAATAAATATTAATTTAAAGAAGATAAATAAATAAATTTTTAAATCTAGGTAAAAACGTTTTTTTTATCAAAAAAAAATATATGTAATTATGCTTTGTAATATTTTTTTACTTTTAAAAATTATTGAAAAAAATCTAATACATTTTTTTTAAGCAAAAAAGCATTTCTCCAAAAGAAATATATAAAAATTTTGTTTTGGACACAGAAATTTACAAAAACGGGTTTTTAATAAAAAATTGTTTGAGAAAAATTATGTCGCTCTGTATCTGTTATATGTAGTTATATCGAACATTTTTTTTATTGTTGTTTATTTATACATAATTAGTGAAAAATGCTAAACGTTTTCATTTTATTTTTATTTCTATATTGTCTACATGAATTTTCTTTATGCAAAATAACATTTGTTCTGTAACAGGAAATCGGTCAGGGTTAATCAGAGAAAATTGTTGATATTATTTTGACAATAAAAGTTCCATAAAAATTAATTAAACATTTTTAATGTGAGATCAAATAAATTAAAAAAATTAATTTAAGTTCGTTTAAAATAATTTAAATATAAGCAGTGTGTATAAATAAATAAAAATATTTTACCTTTTTCATAAAAAATTATTATTTTGAAATTTTTATGAAGAAATACCGTTAATGACTGTCTAACTGTTTGATTGATTCATTAATGCCGTCGCATAAGAGGGATTTTTGGAAATGGGTAAAAAAAAAATTACGTGACAGATTGACCCAGATTGAGGTCAAAAGTCAACTGAATCGGCAAAAATTATTTTTTTAAATCTTAGAAAATATTAGTTAAAAAAGAAAACGAAAGGTTCTGGATTAGGGTTGTATAGGAAATAATGCAAAATAAAGAGCTTTAAATATAGTACACTGGGCTAAGCATGTGTTAGTAAATAAATCACCGCCAATTTTGGCCTAAATTTTGCTGCTCTACTGTTTAACTTACCCCCAAAATCTAACGAGATAAGTTAATGTAATAAATTTTGCAAAATTCTTTTATTTTTGCACAAATGTTTGATATTAAAAATAACACAGGAGAACTGTTACATAGATAGGTTTAGTCTCAATACAATAATGAGATACATATTATAAAACATTTTATATATTTTTTTTATAAAAACATTTATATTAAACCTATTTACGAAATCAGCGTATAACGAAGAAAAATTCTTTGTTTTTATTCTGAATGTGAAATTAAATACCTCATATGCATGTGCGGTAATACTAATGTTTTTATATAAAACATCGCTGCCAACTTAAACTCATCACTGCCCACCCATCAAACATTGTAGTGCCCATACAAATCTCTGCACAGCTATATTAAGCGACATAATTTTTTTCGTTTTAATTTTATATTATACAAATCTTGATGTCACCACTTTCATTTGTTTTCATCAGAAAAATTAAAAAAAGAATTTTTTATTTTTACATCTATAAGCTGATACATAATTTATTTTTCGCATGCACTTTCACCTTTCATGTACTGTTTGTAGTTAAATCTTTAATGCATAATATTCCTTATTTGTTTACATTTTTCACGCCCACTTTGTTCCACCACACCTTTGAAATCTATGATATGAAATTTACGACAACAAATAACCTTAACTTTTGTATTTCCTTAATTTTATTTACAGCAGTTTAAATAATTTGGATATTATTTAAAACTGAAGATAATCCCTTATTAAATCTTGTTTAACCGTAACTGCCTGCTACTACTCTTGTACCACTTACTATCAATACTATTTGATCCAAAAGCCACTGGGTAAACTTAAAAATAAATAAACACGTAAACTGTTAAACTACAAATTTCTTGAATCTTTAAAATTTTTATTATAATTTTTACCTAATTTTTAAAAAAATATTAAAAAAAAACTTAACTATACTATATATTAAGCACAACAAGAACCTAATCCTTCACAAACTATATTGAAAACAGCTGTGTTTATATAAAGAGTAAAAAATTTAAATATTCTCAGAAATTAAAAAAAAAACTATTTTTCAATTTTTTTTGAAATTTTTTATATAAAATTAATTAACAATTTGTATCGCCATATTACAAAGGCTTTTAAATTGTATGTTAAATAGAGAATATGGGCCGATATTGAACTATCACTAATAGTTGTTAAACTGAATTTAATTTAATAAAACAACACACTCATAAAAAGTTAAAAGTTACAGAGTCGTTATGTTTAAGTTGTTATAACTCTAGCTACTTAAATATATAAAGTAAAGAGAGAAATATCAAAGCAGACCCCTTCATCAGCGAGTCTTTTTTTATCCCCTGTGGTTTTCGACAACAGACTGATATCGACGGTTTTCAGTCTATTACTACGTAACGTGCTACCGTTGGGGCTTACTCTACATTTGATCGATGTGTGGCCGTCGACTTATAGCTGTCGATCCCCCTTCTCATCGAAAAAACCATTGTAATTGCATACATTTGGATTTCACTTTGGCCTTTCCCTTTCTTTTACTCCAAATATGTGAGTTCCTATTATACTAATAATAGACTTACACGATGAAATTTTTCATGAAATTGCTTCCATAAAATTTTGTGTTTCTAGACGAGGGATTTTGAAAAGTATGCACTTCTTTACCCATATTGTCTACAAACAAAAATTTCATGCAAAAAGTTTCATAAAAAATTTAGTCGTGTAAGTCTGGTATAAGTCTAATATGTATTGGACAAGCCTAGGCATTTGCTTACAATTAGTGCTCTCGTCTCAATACCCTTCCCAAACTATTACTATTAAAGTTTCTAAAAATTTTTTTGCTAAACAATTGAATGTTAATTTGAAAATTTTATACTTTTACGTTTCACAAAAAATAATTTTCAATGGCGGGGAATTTTTTTCCGTATTTAAAATTTCATTTAATTTTAATATGGCAATAAGTTGGATGTCATTTATTTCCGAGCCATTAAACCCATACGATCTTTTCAATTGCACCGTCGAACCAACGGTACTTTGGGTTCTGGGCAACAGAGGTTGGTAACATAACCTATTTTAGCAAACTAGCTTGCTAAATTATTTCAAATTATATCCGTTTGTCCTTTGACCTACACCAGTGTTACCCTGTTAAATTACCAAGACACATTTGATAAGCTTTATAACGAGAGTACGCCGAAAAAAAAGCATCCAGACTTAAAGCAAAGAACAATTTCAACTCAGATGAGTAGACACCTGCAGCCGCTCATCCGTCCATAAGAGAACCATCAGTAAAAGGGCTAATGTTATTTTCCATACCCCCATTGTGCACGTCACCATCTACAATGAATGTCCGATGCAGTGTAACGGCCACACTAATTGCACCCATGCATTCCGCTGTCATCTTAGTCTCGCTTGCCTCGTCGAAAATGCTCCTATGGCCAATTTTTAGCCCGATCTATGCCATGGGCCATTTCTGATCAAATGCAAAGCTGGCACCTAGCGATTTTTATTGTGAGCAAGTCCAATGGCTGGTACGCACCGCTTCACGTATGCTCATCCAAACGATTCTTTAAACACAACTCAGCCTACGTTTCACCGATTCCCTGTGAGGCCTTCGGCCACCAGACAACATACGCATAGGCAATAATGGGTCTCACAAACGCCGTGTAAATAAATTTTGCGGCTTTGGGTGAGACACGCCATTTTAATAAAAATTTAAAAGTACTTAACAAATACCAGCAAGTCATTATTTTGCGTTAAAAAATTATGATATTGCTAGCGGTATTTATTAATTAGTATGTATAGGGTTGCCAACTTTTGTTTTTTCCGGACCCTGTCACTTGCGTCCCAAACCGTTTTTTTTTTTTCTTTTTTTAACAAATGACCAAAGTTGGTCGGCCATTAAATGTTGGATAAAATGTTAACCAAAAGTCTTCAAGCCCATTTGACATTTAAATAGAGTTTGAAAGGATTTTGAAGCAACGACAAAAGTTTTGTAATTTCGTATTTTGCACTTAATTTTCTATAGCCTTTGAAAAATGGAAACCTTTACTATGCCAACAAAAAAAATTAAGTATTTTTAGAACTGATTAAAAAATTTCTGATATTGAAATAGAAAATTTTTTAAATTTATTTGCTTGATGATGCTTGACATACAATAATTCTCTTTGGGTTTGATTAATTTAATTCTTTAATAATTTTTTTAATATACATAATAAGCCTTTTTATTAATGCAATAATTTAAAAAAGTGATTAGAAAACCAATCAAACATATTTTTTGTTTTTTAAAAGAATAAAACAATTTTTTTTCTCTTTAAAAAAAAACAAAACCTTAAGCTTTGGCAATAATCACTCCTATTAGTTTTAACACAACTGTACGTATAAACATTTAACAATAAAATAAAAATATTTATTTAGAATTAAGTAATAAGTCTAACAAAAATAAAACAATAAAAGATTTTAATACTAAACAAATATATTTTGGCTTTTTTTTTTGTTAAAAATGCATTCCCACTCTTTGCTAAACTCTGTGTTTTTCGTTTTTTTGGGCAAAATTTTTTGTAAGACTCCCGCATGTATGTAAGTGCATGTACATTTGTTTAAATCATTTATATAATTTAAATTAACTACAAAGAAAATAAATTGGAAAACATTTTTTCGATATGACATAATTATTAAAGCAGCACTTTTTTTTTGTTCTTTTTCTTCTTCCTACCTAAAGCAGTCAAATACAAAATTTTTCAGATTTTTTTAAAATAAATAAAATAAAATAAATTATTTGAGTAATAAAAATAAATTTTAAATTTTAAGCACTCGCCATAGTGAACTTAAATATTTTTGCTAAAAAAATATACTAAAAGAATGGGGAAATTTTTCCTAATAGAAGACTAGTAATCGTTTGAAAAATCTTCTTTGCAGAAACTATTTAAACAAAAATCAAACTTCAGCGTCAGAAGCTTTCTTAATAGAAATTTGTTTGAATTTTTAAAAAATTTAATGATGTAGTGTTTCCCTCATAGAAAGGTATCTTGTTTTCCTTCTCTCTAAATAACAAGATTTTGTTTTTTAATAAATATTTCAAACTTGCAACAAATGCTGTAAAATTAATAATTTTTATTGTAAATCACATTCAAAATATTTGTTTATAAATCATCTAACATATTTAATTTTTCTTTTACACAAAAAAATTTTTAACTGCAAATTTTTCAACAAAGAAATTATCTAAAATGTTTATATTAAAAAAAAATAGATACAATTTTCTAACGAGCGCCATAAATAAGTCAGTCTGACTAAGATTGATGCTGTTTGTATTAAGGGGTAAGTTTTTCCAATAGCATTAAAGTAACAATTAAAGGCACTTAACCACAATTTTTAATTGTAGTTGAAAGACCAGTTATGCAAAAACACACAAGTTTTCAATTTTCAAATATATGTTTAAAATTCTATATTACTAAGATTCGAATTTTTTTAACAATATTTTAAGTTTAGCTTTACAGGAAAGTGGCAAAACTGACTTTAAAAGGCGAGGTAAGAAAATGTTTGAAATGTGTACATTTATAGGTCTAATTTTTTCTCTAATATTTTTTAATTTTACATAAAATTTTTAATTATTAATAATGTAACATAAATGCAAACTTTGTAGAGTATTTTTAATTAAATCTTTAGCTTGTATGTAATTACTTTTAAACTGAATGTAAAAACGAAAACAGAAGATTTTTAATCCCATTATATTTAAACTAAAACAGCAAAAGTTTAAATTGTGTTTTTTAAGAATGTTTTTGCAATTGCTTACGAAAAAAAGTAATTAACGTAGTAAGTAGCTTTTAAAATATAAATATGTCAGCAATTAACCCACTACTTTGCAAGAAAAGTTTTAAACATTAACTTAAACTAATCTCAAGCAGGTTCAACAGTCTTTTATTTTATATTCTTAAAAAACCAAAATATCAAAACATGCATTAGTACCAAAAATGTGAAAAAAGTACTTTTTAACTACATAATTGACTTTGAACTTCAATATGGATTGACAGTCGTCACTTTCATATTTGTAGACTTGATCTAACAAAACTAAAAAAAAACATACAAATATGTGAAAAAGTACTTTTTGTAAGTCAGCAATTCCGACTTCTTTCTGAGTCAATAGCCTTTAATCCAATTCCTTTATTTCAAGAGTCATAAAAATTTTTAAAATGCAAAAAGTATCAAAAAACTTACAAAAGGTTATTCTTTGTCCGCTTTGCCGACTTGCGACACAAGCAAACACAGAGTCGCAAAAAATGGGAAAAAGTACTTTTTGTCCAGTTACTTAACTTCCTTCCAAATGGTGATCCGTATCCCTTTCCGGAAAAAAATTTCAAAAAATACCAAAAACATGTTCATATTTTTGTTCAGGGCCATTCGAACGCAATTTGAATTATATTTTATTAGTTCAGAAGTTACAAAATAGACCTAAGCAATACCAAAATGTGGTTTTTACCTTGTATTTCTCCTTAGAGTCCCATATCTCAAAAAGGTAGCAAAATCTATTTCATATTTTATTTCGAGCGGCTCGAATATTTCAGAAAAACGAACAAAAGCATATTCAAATGTTTTAAAAATCTGTCGAATGCAATTTGAATTTGGATTTTAACTTTATTGGTTCCAAAGTTACAAAATTGATCTAAGCCGTATCAAAATAAAGTTTTTACCCTGTATAGCATTTTGAATTTTGTTTTAACTTAATTGGTTCAGAAGTTACATAATGTACCTAAAAAGTACCAATAAAGAGTTTCCACTCTTTACAGTTAAAATTTTAAAAGGTTGGAAACCCATATCACGATTTTTTCTAAGCCTGTCGGATGTAGAATACATTTTATTTCTGTTAAAAAGTAACAAATATCGAAATTTTGTTTTTCCCTGTTTCACTTGTTAAGGTCAGAAATTTCGAAAAAAACTGCTTGACACGGGTCCTTAAATTTTTTTGAGCAAGAAACAATGCTTTTAAAGTTTAGTTTCTATGGTGCATAGTTTAGCAGATATTAACATTCCGGGTTTTTCATATTTAGCCTATTTTTACCCCCTTCGGGTCCAAATTTCCCAAAATCCCGTCTAATTGAATCTAGTTATATGAAGAGGCATCCACAGTCCAAATGTAAGTCCTTAGCATACTAGGGATTAGAGAAGAAAAACAAGTATTAATCATCGAAAATCTCTTTATTGTTATTTAAAATATTCCCCATGAAGATCTTTACAATTTTGCATGCGTTCAAACCAATTGTCGAAGCACTTTTGCCACTCTGATTGAGGGATCTCCAAAACATGCATTTTGAATACAGCAAACGCTTCTTAAGGTGTCGAATAACGTTGACCTCTAATTGTTTTTTTACGAACGGGAATAAAAAGAAGTCAGGAGTATACGGCGGATGACTCATCAAATCGATTATTTTGGGTGCTTAAAAATGCAGTTGTTTCAGCAGATGTATGAGAGCTCGCATTGTCGTGGTGAAGAGTGATCCATTTTCGGGGTTGGTTTTCCTGGGTTCATGGAAGACTACTGGCAAACAGATGGTTGTGTACAACTCAGAATAGACTGTTCTGCGTTGTTCAAGTGATACGGTTGCCACATGTCCAGTTGTTCCGAAAAAACTGGCGATCATTTGCTTAGAAGTGCTTCGGGCCCGAACAACTTTTGTTGGATTTGACTTTTTTTGGAAAACCCATACAGTCGACTGCTGTTTACTTTCGGGCTCATACGCGTAAATTCAGGATTCATCACCTGTCACGATATTATAGACGTAATTTGAAGCACCGCGATTGTATTTTCTGAGCATTTCTTTCGACTAATCGACACGAGCCTTTTTTTGAGCGATTGACAAATTGTGTGGGTTCCAACGCCAAAAACTTGTTTTGACAGTCAAATGTTCATGCAATAATTGTATGCTGGTCCCCCTAATGCCTGAGGCTGTATCAATTTCTCGATAGGTCACGTGACGATCTTCCAATAGCAGTTCATGCACAGCATCAATGGTTTTCGGAACAACAACTGATTTTGTAGGACCTTCACGAAATTCGCCATGGAATGAACTACGACCACGATTGAATTCACCATACCATCGATTAACACTGGTCCTTGATTGAGCTTCATCGCCAAAAACAAAATTTAGTTCATCCATGCACTGTTGCTGAGTTAATCCACGTCGAAAGTTGTAAAAAATAATCGCACGAAAACGTTCACGAATAAATTTAATTTTTGGGTCGAGTTGAATCTTTTAATTACTGTAAACAACACAAATAGCGCTCGTATATCAAAACGTTCTGAGTACGTAAAACTTAGAAAATGTCAAACTTTACGATAGAGTTGTCAGTTGTCAGATTGAAACACTAGTGTTGCCAAATACCGAAATATAAAAGGCAACCTACGTAAAGCGTTTTTGTTGAAAAGTTTACAGTTTAGGACATTTAACCTTCCGCAAAGTAAATTTATTATAGAACTTTTGTTTTGAGTATACTTTCGCTGAATCGAATTACTGGGAACACAAAATGGCCAATGTGAAGGGTATAAAGATTCGGCACAACTGAATATAGCGCTCTATCTTTTTTTAATTTTGATTGTTCTACTACTGGCCAACTTAAAACAAAACATAATCTAAAAAATGAAGTTAAATTTAGATCACTCCTAAAAACAATGCAAAAATAAACGTACGTAAGCTCAACTCCTGAATAAAAAACAACAGCAAAAATGGTCAAAACAAAAACAAACGAAATACGTCAGTCACTATAAAACTCATAAAATACGCTTTAACTAAACTGCTCATAGATACGTAAGTTTTGCATGGCATCTTAACTTTTTAATATTTGTTTAAGATTAAAACAACAAGTGCCTTACTTTTACTACTCTTATTTTAAAATATTTTATGAATTACGAATATGGTGAAGATTATAATAAAAATTTTGCGCCTTAAAGGTAATTACAATCACAATGTTTTGAATTATAATTGTTGTTTAATTTGAAATCTTTAATACCAACTTAAACAAAGTATTTACTTACACGCAAAGAAAACATATGGTTGAGCTAACTATAATCTAAGAGCATCATACTATGATTGGGATGTATGATGGTAGCCAAACTACATAAGTAATAATTAGCCGTAGTTTAATTAAAATAACTCTTTATCACTATATTACGATCCCTAAATATTATAACGTTGTTTTACGGGATCACAAAATAGTTATATATAGTCAATGTAGAGTGTCATGCAATCATAACATGACGTCTTGTTACCATACTGTGCTCACCTACGACCATAAAATGACTCGTGAAATCATAACAGACCCATAAATTGCGTCGCACCATTATAATATTGTTACACACAACTATTATATGATCCCATCTAATCATAATATTTTCCTAGATGACCATACTATTTTTTCAGATAGTCATAGACTAGATAGACTAAAGTTCTATAAAACAAATTTTTGCTTTTTATTTTGACTTAAGTTCATTATATAATTTCTTTTTATTAGAAGAAATGAATATTTTTCCGTTAATGTTGAAAGAAACTTTTATATGACAAAAGCAGGTTTTTCTACCGAAACTAGCCGAGTAGAATGCATTTTTGAACGGTAGTAGTGTCTTTTGGCGTTAAAAATCACATACCTTTTTAACTGACATGTAGCAGAGAGAGGAAACCGGAATACATATATATTTTCATTCTTTTTTAATATTGTAAGTTGGGACGAAGTTTACTTTTCCATATACAATATTAAAAATTAAATTAAAAAAACACTTTTAAATAATAAATAAAGGTTTTTATTTTATCTACTTATTTTTACCAAGCCATTACATTATGTGCAAAATTTTAATATGCTAATTTTGGTGATTTTACATTATAAAATATATTTTTGAAAATAATTTTTCTGGTAGTAAACGTCATAGACACTTGTGCGATCAAAGAATTATTTACAATAACGGCATCGAAATCATAATATGATTACTTCAGAAACATTATTGACGAATTCACAAGGTACGATACGATAGCATAATGTATTATTGTCATATAATTTCACAATAGCATAAAAATTTTGTTGTTGCTTTTCATACGAAACTTGTTGTGAAACAATACAACTTTGTTTGATATGTTTTTTGTGATGTCATATTATATACAAAGTCGTGCGCCAAGCGCCTAAAACGAAGCGGCGAGCCGCTAGCACTCGCATCCGTTAAAAATGTCTATACTAAAAACTAAGGCAAAACCGCCAAAGAAGATTCCTTAAGCCGCCTCCGCCGGCAAAAATAGCCGGCACTGCTCTCTGACACATCAGCTGTTTTTTGTTTACGTAAAAAATAACAAAATTCTTGTGATTTTTTACTAAAACTTTGCTTATTTTAATGGCTTTTGGAGATTCTAACCAGGTTAGATATAGACTATTTTGTGTTTTCATGGGTCTAATTTCTACAAATTATTAAGTTAAGCCAAGAGCAGCTCCAGATTTATGTACATAAATATGTGTTTGTTTTTCTATCGTTTGGTCGTATCAGCTGATTTAGATTTTAAATACGACACCTACAAATATACGAAGAGTTGTGCACAACGGTCATATTTTTTGGTTCTATTATTTTACAATATATGATTTCACAAGACCTTGTGAATTCGCCATATATATGTTTACAAATATTTGCATATGATGCAATTAATTATTTAAATACTTTTTTAAACTTTTAACGTAATTGATAAAAAAAAATTAAGCAGATTTATTTACATCCATCAGGTTTTAATGCTTTAAATATTATATTATTTTTGCAAACAAATCATTATTTGTTTGGCAAAACACGTATTAATATCGTACTATGATTTGCAGACTTCATTAGCGGTAGTCATATAATGATTAAAAGTTACTATATACTTGATTATCGTTAAAATAGATGTTGAAATGAAACTAAAATAACTATTATATGCTTGCACCTACCAAATTTGATTGAGAAGAAAAACATTAAGACTGTCGTGATCATGCCCAGCCATGCTTTTTCTCTCCGTGTACGTTGTAAAATGTTAAATGGTTGGATGATTATATCGTATTAAATAAAATCGTATACTAACTTAAAACTACAAACGATATAAATGAAAAGAAAGAAAAATTTATTTGTGCCATATGTGCAAGTTTCGAATATGTGTTAGTGAGGTACTAGATACATCTGAATGAATGAAAGGAGATACTATAATGGTACAGTGGACTCTAAGAGAACGGAGAAACCAAAAAAAAAGTGATGCTAGTATTCGCAGATAATTAGCTTTTGACATTGAAAATAAAGCTTTCCATCTAGGCACCTGTTTTTATAAGGACTAGGGTGGTCAACTGAGTAAAAAACCCCCAAAATCACAACAACTTTTCACACCCAATCTGGCAATTTTGTTTAATGAGCTTCGGCGATGAAGACAATTTCTCGATACAAGTACGTGTCTCTCAGAGAGTAATTATTTTATAAAGCCTAATAGCAAAAAGGTCGAGTTTCCACTTTTGTCCTATGAGAGTAAAAAATATGATCCCAGTTTTCATACACCTATCCCCTATTTCCACCCTCTAAGGCGGCCCCCATACACAGTCGTAGCTTCCGGAGTATTTCCACAGGGCACATTAAGCATTTTGCTCTTAGTACGGAACAAAAATTCTGGCTACTCTACACTCCATACGGACACTGAGGTTCTAGTCCCCACTAGAAGAGTTGCGTGGAGGTAATCTCAGTGCGTGCGGTGTTTTTCGGTTAAAAATATTTGTTATTTATCAGACATGTAGGCTGTTATATGCCATGAATAGTCACGGGAATTTCGAAATTTTTGTCGATAGTTAAGCGAAATTTCTCTAACTCAGTTTACACACTACTACATCGTTGCTGGTTAGCAAATGTAATTTAGTTAAGGCCCTTTTGTTACCTTTGTAATAACCAGGCAAATGAGCTAGATCAACTTTCTTTAAGCAGCGGAGACAAGTTTTAAAAGTTTAGACATATACAGGATCTTTAGGGCTAAACTGATAACCCATAGCCAGCGAAGATCATGGAATTTCAACGGGTCCCTGGATGATACGAACATAGATACGCAAGTTTAACAGCCACTTTCGTATTTGTGACATCTCTCGGTTATATCTGGTACTCCAAACTTCAGTCCAAGTATGGGTCCTAACAAACGATGCACATCAATTAGCTGGTCATGCCAAGGGAGACCCATTATAGACCCTACTTGTCAACTTGCAAGCGTTGCAATGTAAACCAACCAATCTCTAAAGGAGTAAAATTTCTGACCGTATGCAATCGGCTTTCCAATTCCGGGTTCAAATCGTCACATTCCATTCGAATCAAAGCATTTCTCGAACGATCGACCTTTCAATGCCTTCAGTATTTAATTCTAATAAGAATTTCTTAATTTCGATTCAAATCGAATGCGGCAACTATTTTACAATTCCAATAAACGGACATGTTATTTAGTATTTTAATGGGAAATTAAAAACCTGTAAAATAAAAGTGAGATACAGATAAAGAGAGAGTGAGAGAGTGAGAGAGAGAGAGAGTCAGAGGAAGAGATACAAATATATGTAGATTAAAGAGGAAGAGATACAAATATATGTAGATTAAAGAGGAATAGTTAAAAGGACGTGATAGAGGATCATGATTAATATTCTTAAGGTTTCGCACAAAGATTCATTAGACCATCTGATTTCAGGGAGTCTGTTAGCGAAAGCTTCTACGCGGAATTGGACAAAGGATAGAAGAATGCCAAAGAAATGGTCATTAGCGGCATCATCCAATAAGAAACAGTCCTTTGCTAGTTCATCAGCAACTCAGTTGCCTGTAGTGGCTCTGTGTCCTCACACTCATATGAGAGTAATGTAAGAGCGCGTCGACATCAAGCTCGGCATTCGCGGACAAGTTAAGCTACATCAGTACAATAGCCGTTGCGGCTTGCCTTGCAGTACCGCATTCAGTTAGCTGCTTTGCAAATCCCTGACATATTATTTTGTAGTACAATGCATTCATTAGATAGTCTGAATAAAATGCGAACTCCTATTAATGAAGTTAATTTATAATCCTGCTCCTACTCTTAGACTCGTCTGTATACGCCACTTGGTCTATAAGTCTCAAGAAGATGATTTCATCTGCTTCTCCCTCTGAGACATTGTAGAAGAATTTTTTTTCAGACAAAAGGTTTCAGGGTTAAGCACACAAGATTTACAGTCCCAATAATGCTTGCATGACACCATGTTCTGCAGACACCGCCACAGTCGTATAACAAAGTTCAGCGCCAGTTTACCCTCGTTGAGGTCTACTGAGAGCCAGTTCAGCAAGGTGAAAAGTCCCTTATTTGGAGTCTCATTGCACCCGTAATTAGAATTGATATATAATGCGCATCCTCTTCTTAACAGGCAATCAGTTATTAGCAGAGTCCATACTCTTCAATTAGACTCCGTAGAAATAAACTGATTTTTATGCTCCACTCATTAAGTGTCTTTAGAGCTAACTTCCAACTCGTTTGAGATAATATCAAGATGTAAAGAAAATATCGCTACTGCTACGTCATCCGCAGGGGCGACAGTCTTAAACCCCAATGCATCCATATCTCTGACCAACATATTAAGAATAAAGTTTCACAGTTATGGTGATAGTACTTCTTCCTGAGAAGTTTAAAGATAGACAGAAAGTTATTTTAAAAGGTGGGCATTATTTCTTCATCAATAAATTTCTTGATAAAAACAATTTAATTTTTTTAATAGAGAATTTTATATATTTCCCTAATTTTTAAGAAATTTAAACCAAATTTTACCTAAGATTTTCAAAATAATCTTGGCACACTTTTCCACACTTTTAAAGTTTCAAATTATCTAACAACCTCTTTTCTACAATATGCCAGTGAAACCTGTAGCTAACTTAACAACAACAACACTGAATATACAAGATGTTTACAATAACTAACTTAGATAAGAAGAGGAAAAATAACAAATTGCCACAAAAAAAAATAATAAAAAAAAGTTAGCAAAAAGTAAACACATCTTCAATGAAAATCTAAACTCTAACGGCCAAACAGTTAAATCGTAAACCTGGCGCAAACCAGCACGTAAACGTTAAAAAGCGCGTATTGCAAACAAGTCTCTAGAGTTTAGTTTTGTTTACATTTATTTCAATAAAAATGGTTTAATATTTCGTTTTTAAGTAAGATAAAAATCAGATCTTAAGAAGCATTAGGCCAAAATAAAATCCATATTAAATTACAAATAAAGTGTTGATATTAAGAAAAAAAAAAAGAAAGAAAATGAACAACACTTACTAACACAAGCAAAAAAAAAACATTTAAGAAAAATCTGAAAAATAAATTTAATATATAAGAAGTATTGTAAACATAAATAAATAAAACAAATATCAGATTATTTTTAATATTGGAACTAACATGTTAATTTATGTGTTCAATTATTAAATACATATTAACATGGAAGAAAATTTGCAATTAATTTGCTTAACAGCCCGCCCTACAAACGTTTTCTTTTTATCTTTCTATGGTTTAAATTTATTGTTTCGTTTTTGATCTTGTAATGGTCAATTAAATATTTAACGTGCATGAAATATTTAATTACATTAATCGCGATTTATTGCTAACCTGATTGTTTTAGTTACATTAAATATATGGATTACATTTTCATTATATGCAACTGCAGTTTTAAATTCGACATCTTCGGATCAATAATTAAAAAAGAAAGTACGTGATTTGTTAAAAATGAATAAGATACAACTAGCCTTATCAACTAATAATTAAATACTTAAAATATTTAGAGTAATTGATTCATAAACATAAACCTAAAGAGATGGAACATACTAAGTACATATGCACTTACAATAAGTGAAACCATGGGATTATGTTTAATTTCATAATTTAAAAACAACAAATATATCGGATACTTTGTGTTGTTTGCAGTTATATAGAAAACATTTTTTTTATATCCTTCCCATAAGTAATAAGAGTATATACTTATAAGTTCATCATTTCGTTTATAATTCCAGAAATATCCATCTGCGTCCCCGTAAGGCATATATTTTATTGGTCCTTATAGATAACAGAGAAACCGATTTAGCGATGTCCGTCTGTCCGTGTTATGGTTGGAATTAACTTTTTGAATCCCCCCCGATGTTCCATATACCCGTAAGTGGTCCAAAAAATCACAAGCAAATAGCTTTTAAAATCCAGCCAAATCGCCCGGTAACTGACTGAAATATAAGCCAAAAACCAAGACCACCTCGCTGCATTTCTCTAAAATTTGTACATAAAAACCTCTTCGACTGCCACGGAGTTGCCCCTACACGGGTGTAATCTAAGACTGACTCCCAACAATTTTTTCCCACGAACATTTTTGTGTGACATACTTACACCATATCTCCGCCCCCTAACAAGGCTGCCACACAAAGTTTAATTATTTTTGGGAATTTTTTTAAAACGCTTCCACAGCTTCCGAGGTGCTCCCACAAAGGTCAAATGAAAGACCGACTCTAATTAATTTTTCTTCCCAAACATTTTTGTGGAACATACTTACCTATCATCAGCCCCTAACAGGGTAGCGATCCCCATAAGTTTCCCTTCCCAAACAAGTTCCTAGGACATACTTAATCCCACCGCCTAAGGGGACTCCCATTAACAGTTTGGGAAATTGCACTGTATCCTTCCAGGTTGTCCGTGAATAGGTCAAATGTAGGACTGATCCCAACTCATTTTTCCTTGCAAACATTCTCCTTAAACGTACTTACCCCTAATAGGGGTTGCCATAGAAAATTTGAAAAAATTAGAGTAAAAATCCCTACAACGTCCCTAGGCACCCTAAGCGAGTTAAAATACTACACCGGGCACTTTTTAAAAATTATAAATATTTCATAAATAAAAGAAATGAATAAAAATACAAAAAAAGTTCTGGGTTTAGAAAGGCCAATGTGAAGGTTATCTTAGATTCGAAACTGCCGAATATAACGCTTTTACTTGTTAACAATTTATTTTTGTAATTGAAACTTTCCTTGAACTTAATGTTTAAATTTTTATTGAATTTTCCCTTAAACGGTAGCACAAAAACTAGTTTACTTATTACATCCATAAAATGTTTTTACTGTAAAAGGAAAGCAAAAATATAACAGTATTTATAAGCTTGAAATTACAATTCGGGCAGTTAACTATTAAATTTATAGTTTTTGTCAACAAAATTTCAATTCTTTTCTAGCCACAAATAAAAGTTACTACAGCGCACAGTGGTATTTTGGTGCCAAAAAATAAATTTTTTACAATCAAAAAAGTGAAGACACTTAAATATTTTAATAAAAAAAACTGATAAAGATTTTCATGCAATTCAGTAGCTTATGCATCTCAAATATTTTATGTAAATTTATACTGTTTTTGTTGTTTCTGACACCAAATTTTAAGATTTTTTATGAATAGAAAAAACTTTTCAAACAAATTTTTAATAATTAAAAGGTGGGCGTGGCTCAAATTTTAGAAAGTTTGTGTACTAAATTTAAAGACTTTCTTTAACGAGCAAGTACCAAATTTAAAGAGTTTTGCTTAAATAGAAAAAATTTAATGGGGGAAATTGTAATAATGCAAATTCTTTTTTGTCAACCAGAAATCTTTACAAAAATGGAATTTCTTATGCAATCAAATTTCCACTCGAAAGTGATACTAAATACCAAACAAAAAACTATAATTTTTAATTATTTACTAAGTTTCATATGAGTGAAACGGATATGGGGTTGTTCCCCTATTAGAAGTTGATATGATAAATCAGGTTTCTTATATATACGGAAACCCATTTAGCCATGTCTGTCTATCCATCTCTAAAAATTTAATTTTCAGGAGCCATCTCAAGTTCTACGGAGCTAGTTGAGCTTGGCTTGTCAAACTACCAGAAATACTTCTAGGACAATCAATATTTAAAATCATTAAAACTAGTTTATCACAGATATCAGAGATATAAGCAAAAACCTAAGCAAAAGCAAACATCCTTTATATATTAGTAGCAATGGTCGCTGTCACCACCAAACTTAGAGCGAAAATTTCAAAGACATATATTTTTTCTTTGAAAGGAGCAAGAAGAGATGTATTTTAAAAAGATTAAATAAAAAAATCGATCTTTGTGCCTAGTTTCTTCGATCTCTCTTTGATATTCTTCTTGTTTTCGTCAAGCTTTAGATCTTTTTGTTTTTAATATTTTGTTTTATTTGGCCAATATTTCGCTACCTCAATGTGTAGCTTCTTCAGGGCTTATATATGTCAAGTTTGGCAAAAATTATTTTTTTAGGGTCTACATTTAAGAAAAAAATTTACCGAATATTAGCACAGGAGTTGGTCGCTTCTATACAATGGGACTAATTTGACGAAATACTTGATAGAAAAGGTTTAAAACACTATTACAGCTTACCACTTTAAACCTGCTTAAAGCTAGTTTTAGTAAGATGTGTACATTTTGGAAGAAATTAATAAAATACGAACAAAGGAACAAATAAACAGACCACATTTATGAAATTCTTTGTGACCTATACCTCGTTAACTAATTTACAGCTATCGAGTTAATACCAGCATCGAAAAAACTGTTCTATAATCTCTAATTTAAAAAAAAAAACACATATGCTAGATCGGAAGGGAAATACTCGTAGCAGCCCCCATAAAAACTGACAATTTTCAATGCACTATATCTCAGAAACTATTTAATATACCCACTTCAAACCTGCTACAAAGTAGTTCTAGTGTAGTGGGATGGGGAAGGGCGCTTCTTAGATGGACATGGTGAAGTCTCTGATTGTGGGCTGGAAAAGATCATAAGATTCATCAAAGGGGTCTAATAGAAAAATAAATAGGAAGCTTTTACAAGGTTTTTTTCCGCTAGCGCGTGATTTGACAAAGACTGACTTCTATTTGACTCTTTACCGAAAGCTTTTTTTTATTTTTCTTACTGCTCTTTTTGACTGTTTTTGAAGAGATTTACAATGGACCTATATGCTTCTAGGTAAAGGTGGCGTCAATACTCTTCACAACCTAGCCTGTCCATGTATGTATTATATAATATTCTTTTTCGTAAATTTAGCCAAATTTTGTAGTATGCAATTTTTTGGCCGCCAGTTAAATAAATTTTTAAATGAAAACAATTCCCAAATTTTATTCAGGATCTTATTCCAATTGAAGTTTATATATTATTTATTGTATATTTCATTGGTTGCTACACCAAATCATCGGTAGACTTCAACTAAATTCTTGAAAAACTTATGAATATTTCCGGCTTTAAAAAATAACTTCAATAAACTTATTGTGAATTATTATTAACAAACCAAAACATTCAAGAGGTCCTTCGAAAACCCAACAAACCATTTTTTGCTATTAGCTGTTTTGATTTTCCAAAAAAATGCATATAGATAAGTTTGGCCAACAACAACCCTATATATATGGGGGATTTCATGTCAAGTGACCCAAGTTTTTTTTTCGATTGGAAAGAAATTTGGACCAAAGTAAGTTCTTGCAGAGAGTAGCATAGACACAATTTTTTTAAACGATCGGTCAAGAACTCTCTGAGCTAGGGTGTTTTTTCTCATACATGTAGTTTGTTACCTTTTGCTTTTAACAAAATACGTCCCAAATACTTTCGATAGCTTTTTCTTCAATCTTCCAGAAAAAAATATTTTTAAAATTAAAAAAAAATTTTTTTTTATAAAATAACACAAGTATACACGGTTTTGGAGCTGAGCAACTACAAGTTATTCCTAAAGCTATTTGGAGCGCTGAATTCGAATCCGGGTTCCGTTTTTCCAGATTGGTTTTAGTTTTCAAGATATTGCATAGTTACCGTTATTTGCGTTTTTTAAAAAGATGATGTTACTTATATGCAAATATCTTCAAAAATATTCGTCGGTTTATGCAATTATTATTTTTTATTGAAAGATAATAAAATTGCTAAAACAACCATGGGTCGTTTGTGAAGATTAGTCAAGAAATGATTGTGTTACAGTGGACACAATTTCAAAATTCATGAAACATTTTATGATATTTTGAAATTTTGCTCTTCTCAACTAATTTTTTTTACACCAGACAATTAAAAATTTTGCTATTTTATTACATAGGACATTAGTTTAATTCAATTCGCACATTTTGCGACCAGATTGGTGCAAAAATGACAAAGCTACAGAAGATTTAGTAAATAAACCCACTTTTTGCTTCCAAATGATTGGCGGTTATATATCAGTGACTTTTGTTTTAGTGTAAAGACAATTTCACTCCTGCAACCGTGATGCGAGCAATTCTGCTTTTTGTTTCGATAAATCTAAATCACGAATCAAGTCATTTAGCATACTTTGCGATATTATGTGTGTTTCTTCCATGCTAAAATCTTCGGTCGGTGACGAACAGTTCGTCGGTGACAAACTGAAAGTTCACCTGGGCAAATTGGCAAAGGGTCATTGTTCGTACGGGGAACTAGCTTGGATACTGATGACACGTCAGCATATTTATACTTTGATAGTTTTTTTGCATTAAGACCGATCACACTCATCAAGCAAAAATAACAATCATCTACATGATTTTTCGGCTGTCTCCATAATATTGGCATTAAAAATAAAAAGTATGCTTCTTGACCAAGTGACCACTTGTACAGTTTTATGCTACACGCTTTAAAAAATAATTTCGGTCCCACGGCTTGTGAGTTTTTTTTCACACAGATACCAAAATAATGAAATATGCATCTATCAGCGCTTTTGATATATTTTTTCCGCTTTTTCCGATAATATAACATCCCCAAACATAACTAAAACGCTTAGAATCAACTTTGCCCTTTTTTCCTTCCATTTTAACACGTTTTGGAACAAAAAATAACTTTAAGTTTACAATTGAAATGGCGTTTCCCCCGATGCCAACAGCTGATTGTCGTTATTACAGTGCAGTCCAGCCAAGATGCAAGAGCCTGAAAACTGGAACCAATCTTGAAAAACCAAAACCGGATTCGAATTCAGCGCCTCAAGTAACGTTTAGATTTGTTCTCATCGGCTCAGCTCCAAAAGTTGACCGGAATTTGTAAACTTGTGTAATTAGAAAAAATTTTTTTTTCCAAATATGGTTTTCCAATTTTCTCGTATATTCTATTTTGATTTTTTTGCTATTTATGTAAAATTATCTCTTAAGCAAAAAAAAAATATTTTATGCTAAGAAACAAAATAATTTAACTTTTCCGACTGTATGCAAGTACCAAATAAAGTCTCATACACTCGACACTGCATTACCAACAAAATGGTAGGCCTCTGGAATAGAACCACTTTTATATGACAATGTCTGAACACATTTTGTTAATATTTTCAATGCATACCGTCGGAAAGGTTAAATTATTTTTTTTGCTTAAGAGATAATTTTACATAAATAGGAAAAAAATTAAAATAGAATATACCCGAAAATTGGAAAACCTCTGCCTTGAGTTACAAAACATTATTTTTTATAGATATCCCACTCGCATCCCACTAAGCGACCTCCAAGTTCTTCAAGGAAAAGATCTAAGCTTTCTTTTGAGCAAAAAAAAAAATGGGCATATTTGGAAAAAAAAAATTTTTTTCTAATTATTTTATAAAAAAAAACAAGTAAGAGCGTTATATTCGGCTGTGCCGAATCTTATGTACCCTTCACATTGGTCTTTAAATATACCCAGCCGAGTAATTTTGTACTGCAAATAATATAATAAAAATCCTTGTGTGAGTTTTAAGGTCCATAGAAAACTTTACAAAATTTTAACGTTCGTGTGAATAATAGAAATAGATGAGGAACGTTTGAGGTGGACAGTAATGCAAGTTTTTGACATTATTTATATTAAAAGGTTAATAAAAGTTGTTAATTTTTATGCGATGTTCTAATCCCCCTGTGCTCTTCTCCAACTTTTTTTCCAAAATGAATGAATTATTTGATTATTACTTTTTGTGGAATATTCGAAGTCGATAGTTGTTATAGTTTTGCAGATGTGGCGTATCGCAAATTTCATAAAAGTTCTTAGTTTGTATTAGAGCTACCCCTTCCCCTGCTCCTTCCCAAAAAAACTTTTTTTGAATGTAGGTCTTATTCTGTTACTTTTTGCAAAACATTTGAAGTCAATTTCTGTTATAGTTTCCTAAATTCAGCTTATCAAAAATTTCATAAAAAGTGTTAATTTGTATGAGACCTCCCCCTTGTTCACCCCCCCCCCCCCCAAAATTTTTTCCTTAAAACATAACGCTTGACGTACTTACTTTTAGAAGAACATTTGATGTCGATAGCTGTTATAGTTTCTAGGATATAGCATATCGAATATTTCATAAAAATCGTTAATTTGTATGGGAGCTACCCCCTGGTTTGCCCCCACTCAAAAAATTTTTTCTTTGAAGCGTAGGCGTTGCTGCCCAATTACTTTTTGTAGAACATTTGATTTCGATATCTGTTATAGTTTCCGAGATATAGCGTATCGAATATTTCATAAAAATCGTTAATTTGTATGGGAGCTACCCCTTGTTTTGCCCCCACTCAAAAAATTATTTCTCAAGAGCGTATCCCTTGATGTCCAATTACTTTCTGTAGAACACTTGGTTTCGATATTTGTTATAGTTTCCGAGATATAGCGTATCGAATATTTTATAAAAATCGTTAAATTGTATGGAAGCTACCCCTTGTTTTGCCCCCACTCAAAAAATGGTATTTGGGAAAATATTTGCGTATAGAAAAATACACAGAAAAAATAAATTGTAGAATCAGTTAAGAATATTAGAGAATTAGTAGTTATTTTGTCTGACTGAGGACCTACATACACAATTTTTAAATTAAGAGAAAAAATTCTGCAAAAACTTAATTGAAAAAAAATTTGTTTTTGATAAAAAAAATATTTTATTGGTTATATGAGCTTTGCTTTTTTGGAACTAAATAAGGAAGAAAATTATTATTAGAGACTGTTAAAATTAATTTAGCGAAAAACTTTAATACTTTAAGCAAGTATGTATTTAATAAAAACTTTGGGTAGTTTTTTCGGTATACATAAATTTGTCCACACTTCTGTACATATACCTGAGTTTAAGGAAAAATTTTACTCTAATGACAAATATACACATTTTGACATAAATATAATTTTTTTATGAATAATTAAAATAAAATGCATCACATTTAAGCGAACTTGAAGAATACGTTTAGGACAAAGTAAGAATAACAGGTTTAAACTACAAAAACTGTTTATTCTCCACATTTTAATGTTTAAAATTGCAAATAGCCAAATACAGTTAAAATTGTAAGCACAAGTTTCAGGATTTTTTATTAATACTTTTTCTTAACTTCCTCGAAAACCAATCTTTGCTAGACCTTATTTTAAAACGATGAAAATGACAATTTTATACCGATAAAAATAAATAACTTTTTATTACTTTTTTCCATTTTTTGTCTATTGTAGGGTATTAAGTGATTCAAAACAAATTCAAATATTTGTTGCTTATTTCATTTAAATTTAATGTTTAAAACATCACCCACACAAAATAATAATAAAAATATATAGAAAGTTTTTCTAGTATATTTGTATAAGGAAAAGAAAATTTAAAAGAAAATGAAACAGTGGGTTAACGTTATAGCGTATGTATTGAATGCATTTTATTTACTAGAAAATAACAAGAATATAATTTACTTGTGGCTGATAAAAATATATGTATATATCATACTTTTTATACCCTTCACATAGTGATAAGGGTTTATATCAGTTTGTTATTCCGTTTGTAGTTTCTTTATTGCCCATTTCCGACCCCATAAAGTATATATATTTTGGACCCTTATAGATATGAAAGTTGATAGAATTGTTCAAATGTTGTGAGCTTTCTGTTTCGGAAACTATGATAGCTATGTACTTTAAGCCCACCACAAATAATTAAAATATTTACGGTTTGAAAATAACTTTCCTAGATCAGGTGATTTTTGAGGTTTCTGTAATGGGACTTCTATGAGAGCCATGGAAAATTAAGACTATTGTTATAATATATTTATCATTAACAAACAGAGTAATACTCAAACCAGTTACAGTCAAAAATGTTTATTTCGAAAGGGGCAAAAAAATAAGTCGATCATTCACACTCTCAATAAGGTTGGGCCCTTTACTAAAAAAACTTATTTGTTCCACAAAAATAAAAACATTAAACATGAAACATGTGGCGTGATTATAAAAATTCAAATTAAACTGTTTCTACATTTTGTTTCGTAGTTCGTGAAATTCGTTTATTCAAGCCCCACTGTCATCTGAATATTTTCGTTTGCAAACAATCAAGTGCTTTTTTTATATTTTATTTGAAGAAAAAAATTTTCTATCATTTGGTTTTATTTTGTGCAATATTGAAAAATACGTGTCAAAAATAAATCAACATTTATTTTTAGTTTCCAACTCACAGCCGATCCTTAATGTTCACGAACGATGCAAAAATATTGTGTAGGATTCTAATAAACCCGAGAGAGAGAGAGTGAGAAAAAGAGAGCAGCATAGGAGATACAGTCAGTGTTGCCAGTAAAATTTTGCCCTCTGTCCCCAAGATAACTATTTATTCTCAAAAAAATTCCCATTCCCATGCCTTAAAATTGTTAATTTTTTCTTAATTTTATGCTTCAATGTTTTTACATGATTTTTATATATAACTTTTTTTAACATTGTTCAGGAGCATTAAATAGCGTATAACTCAAGGTCCACCAGAAAATTTTTTACAAAATAGAAGTTTTAATCTCTATTTTTGGGAAAAACTTCCTCATATGGCTTCCCCATCCTGGACACAGTTTATTTAGTGTAGTGTTGCAGATTCTTGTGTTATTATTATTAAAAAAACAAGAGAGCTATATTCAGCTGTGCCGATTCCTATATACCCTTTACTTTGGTCTTTTTATATACCCAGCCATCTGATCTAGCCGAGTTTTTTCGTACTGCAAAAATTATAATAAAATTACCCTCTTAAGGTCACTACGAGAAAGTTGTATGTTCTAGGAAAATGTTTCTCAAATTGTATGGCAGCCCCCTTTGATGATGGTGACAGGGGGTAAGTATGTTTTAGGAATATGTTTGGGAGGGAAAGCTAATGGGGGTATGTGATACATTTTATTCCTCTTAGGACGATTCCGGAGAAATTTTAGGTGTTTTTACACTAATTTTTTTTTCAATTTTGTATGGCAATCCTGCTAGGAGCTAGAGATAGGGGGAATGTATGTTCCACAAAAATGTTTAGGAAAAAAATGAATTGCGGTCGGTCTTACTTTTGACCATTGTAGAAGCACTCCAAAGGCTGTGGGAGCCCCCTGGTAGGGGGCGGAGATAGGGTGTAAGTATGTTCCACAAAAATGATCGTGAGAAAACATTTATGGGATTCGGTCTTCCATTGCACCTGTGTAGGGGCAGCTTCTGGGCAGTTGTAGAGGTTTTTATGTACAAGTTTTAAAGAAATAAACAGAGGTAGTCTTGATTTCTGATGGTTGGATAGACCCGTATATGCAAAAAGTAGATTTCAACCATAACACGGGCAGACAGACATCGCTATACGACTTCCCTATATATAAGGGCGAAGAAAATATACACGTTATAGGGTCGCAGCTGGATAATAAAAAAATTACAAATGGAATGACAAACTTATATATATATATTCTTATTACTTACGGAAAAGATATAATAGAGATTGAAAATATTTTAATTTCTTAAATTTCATGTTTTTTTTAAATTTATGCAGAACACGTTTAAAAGAAAATTATTATTTTCAAAATTTTTTTTGATTTTTTAACATAAATTTTTTGTGTGACTTTTTAAATTCTGAAAAACTTAAGTCCTCACTTATGGTAGGCAACTCTTGTGATATTTTTAATAACATTTACAGGGGAATACCCTTAGGGTCCATTGTGAGCTGTTTTAAAATTATATAGATAAGAAAAAACTTAATTACCAAAAATAAAAAAAGAGGAACGAAAATAAATTAAAAAGCTGTTAGGGGAAGGATTGGTTTCTGGCTTGAGGTAGAATTTTCGCGATATTGGAAAAAAACCTTTAGCCCTAAGATAGTCTGAGTGCATTTTTTCAACTGTTTCATAGCACGTGCCAGGGCTTTTTTTTACAAGAAGTGTAATTTAATATTACAAGTAGGGTGACTTACTGGACATTGTAGCCTAAGGACCCACTTTTTGGCAATTGGAGAGGTTGGTTCCATCTTGGTACTACTAAGCAATACAGATTCTCTAAAATTAAATATAATTTAAAACTTTTGTGTGGTTTAACAGTAAGCCCTAGGAAGACAAATAGTCTGCCACCGGAGGACACTTTTGTCTCTTTGGCCTTTAATAATAATAACAACTATGCACCATAGTGAACTAAAGAGCACCTTAAGTAGCGCCTGCTATGTTTGCTCTTGGGCATAATGCCCTTAATGATCATTAGCTTATACTTCAACTCAAGGTTAGCCCTGCTGCAAATGCGAAAATTTTTTTGTAGTTTGGAAAAAAAAAGTTGGAAAGTGACAAGGGAAATGTAAGCCTCCATTCAAACATACCATTTTTATTATATGTATATTTAATGCGCTATAACTTAAAAACTATAACAGCTATTGACTTCAAGCCCGCTTCAAAGTGATTCCAGTATAATGCTTACGTTTAAAAAATACCTAAGTTGGAGAGGAGCAAGGAGAGTGGTATATCCCTCATAAAAACGGACCATGTTCTTCAAGTTCGTAAACTATTACACCTATCGATAAACCAGCTACAAAGTGGTTTTAGTAATGTTTCTTAAAAAAAAATTTCTTGCTTAGGAGTAAGAGGAATGGTAGCGCCATAAAAACGGACCTTCTTATTTCGGAAATCTTAACAACTGTAGACTTTAAACCGAATGCAAAGTAAGTCTTATATGTCTGCAATTAAAAAAAAGAAATCAGTTGGGAAGGAACGCGGAAAGTGATCGCCCTATACGACCATTAAATATTTATGGAGTTTTTGAAATGCTATATTTCAGCTATTGACTGCAAATCTGCCCCAAAGTTATTTCATTTCTTTGTTTACATTTTGAAAACAACTTGGCTGGGTCAGATCACTGGATATACAAAAAGACCACTTTAAAGGGTGCATAAGATTTATCAAAGCAAAATGTAGCGCTCCTACTTGTTTTCAAAACTTGGTTATAAGCCTAATATTTAAAACAAATTAAATTAAAACTATCTAGAAATGTCAATGTCATTGTATGTCATCCCATTGTGGCTAATTTCAAACTCCCACAAAACTTATAAACCTTCTCTCCCTCCCTTACCAACACTATCGCTTTCTTCGTAGGAGGAATTTATCAATTGCAACCATTTCTACCCAGTAATTTGACTTTTGAGAGAGCATTTTTAAAAATTTTTCCATAACAAAAAACACTCAAAAACTTAAAAAAACCCAAAAAAAAAATAAGCCGGAGACACACGAAACCACAGTGTATCTATACCAGATGACCGCATTTCGAAAGGAATTTCTGACTTTCTTTAATTTTATTTTCTTTTTTATATATGGAGATATTTTCAAACTCCTATAATTATTTGAAAAAAAGAAAAAAGTAAGAGAGTCAGAAATTCTCTCCGTAATGCGGTCACCTAGTATAGATACACCGTGCACGAAAGAGCCACATTAATGCTCTCGCTATGTGCAAAGATAATAAAAGAGCTGCATTAAGATTTTGATAAAAATTTTTTGGCATTCTTCGCTCGCACCTCAAAAACGATCGACGTCTTGGTTTCAGTCTCGGGGATTATGACTTGAACCAATTCAAATAAGAAAAATTTACTTATATATATTTAATACATATAGAAAAGAAGTTTAATTAAAGTAATTCATAGAGTTATTGTTGTGAAAAATAAATAAAAAAAGGCTTTAAAGAAAAATCATTTGTTATCAAAAGAAAGTGAGTTATTAAAAGAAAGGAAAAATTAAATTTTTAAATTGAAAATTGATTTCGTAACAAGTGCAGAAGAAAAAATTTTCTTGCTGAAAATCTAAAAAAAGAATTTTCTTTGCATACATTTTCATATGACTCGGTGTACATACATTTAATGAAATAAAAACACGAAACAAAACGAGTCGGATCGGCAAAATATTAAGAAAAACGAACGGATAATAAAATTAATATTAAATATATATGAAAGACTTTTAGTTATCCTTGTTATATGAATGCTACAACCCAGGATTAAGCTTAATTTAGCAAGGATAATATGAGTCATACACATAAAAAAATTTCCAAAAAAAGTTAAAAAGCTTTTACAATTATTTTTTTTAATTTAAAATAAATACAAATACAATTTAAAAATTTTTTTAAAAAGTATGATTCAGTGCATTAATCATAGAAATTGTTGAATAAAAAAGAATTTTAAATATTTTATATATTTAAGAATGTAAAACATATGTATATAAAATAAATATGATCACATTAAATATTTGTTTTAAGCAAAATACAAATACAAAATATTAAGAATCAAAAAATAGAAATAAAAAATATTCATATGAAATAAAAATAGATTTTGAAAATCAAGAAGCCACCACCAACCTGCCAAGAGTGTGACTGTCAGTGCGGTGAATAAGAACAAAATATTTTTGCGCGGAAATGAGACAGAAAATACATAAGTTAGATATGGAATAAACAGGGATAGCATACAATTTAATACATACACATCATTTTTATAAAAATAGAAAATTGAAAAATATTTAAAAAATATATTGAAAATATACATATAGTGGCTACATATATGTTAAGATGATTAAACAAATATATATTTGAAAAAATGTTTAAGATTTCAAACTCGTTAAATCGTTTTATTTTTTGCTATAAGATTTCGGTTTGAGTGTTAAAAATTGCGAATATAGTGCTTGTGTGTTTGTCTAAATTTAATATAGAATTAAAAATAGAAGAAAGTAAAAAAAAAAAACCGTGAGGAAAAGTGCTTAATTTAATGAAATCAATTAATTTACTACATTTTTTTCCTAGCAGATTTAACGAAGCTTTTTATCTTTAATACTAAAGAAAGAAGAATTTAAAGATATAAATTGGTCTTTAAATATATTGAAAAAAAAGAAAAAGAAACAAGTGCCAGTAAATATTTAAGTGCAGATTTGACAAAAGAAAACAACACGTCTCTTGTAGCGTGTTCGTTTTGTTTTTCTTTTTTCGAATTTAAATGCAAATAAGTTTTATACAACGAATATAAACAAAAAATGCAACGACAAAATCCGAACCAACAACAACAACAACAACAACAGTACCAGCAGCAACAACAGCTGCAGCAGCATCATCATGAACAGCATATAATGCAACAGCATCAAGAAATGCATCAGCAACAAAGAATTAGCCGCACTGAACATCGTGTTCAAAGGAGTCAAGTTACCACCCAACAAAGAGGTCAGTTTTTGCGAACAAAATTTTAGCAGCCAACCAAACCATGTTTGATCATAATTAGAACATTAATACTTTTAGCAGACATACTCTCCCACACATGTCCTACATATGTTTGTTCGGAAGCAAAATTAACGCCCCTATATACAGTGTTGCCATTTCAGTGCTAAATGGGAATTTTTAATATAATTTGTTTATTTAAAGTTACCGTATATGTTGTCTCTTTGTTTGTTGTTAGTGTTATAAAATATATAAATATATGTCGTTAGTAACAGAGAAGACAAAAAAAGCAAAACATTTTTGTTTAAAGCAAAAGGCATTTGAAATAAAGCAAAAAGGAGTAAAAAAAAACTTCTGGTTCTAAATATTTTGTTAAAATATTTTTTAAAAATTTTTAATGTTTAAAAATGTAATTGTTACAATAAGCGACTGTTTGAGCTTTAATATTTTCGGATGTTAATTTTACTCGTTTTTGGTTAAAAGCGAACTAATTGGCATTTAGATTTTTGTTACACAGTCTAGTTTTAAAACAAATAATATTTGCAAAAGCAAAGTACTTACCAAGTTAATTTTTTTTAAATTAGAGTAACGAGCTCTCATTATTTCATTGGTTAGAAGGTAATGAGGTCGTTACAAGAAAAAAACTGCTTCTTAGTAAGGGCGTTAATAATTACATTTGTAGGTATATATGCGAAAATAGAATGTTTTGTTCAGTTAATCATCATTGGTTACTAGTTATTCGATTGAGTTTTGTAAGCATATTTGTATGCAGAGGTCGTGAACGAGGCTGTCTCTATTGTTTACTCTATACCTATCTTTAAATACTGGGCCTAAGCTCGTTATTATCACTTGCCAATAGCTGAAGCAAGGATGCTATTGGACAGATATAAACTTTACACAATTCAGCTATATACAGTGTAACCTCAATTAACGCAACCAATAGAAATTTTTGGCTGTTGCGAAAATTAGGTTGTTGCGAAAATTGAGCCAAGGATATCTATGTATGTTTGTTTTTAATCAATAGGATTATATTTCTAACAAATAAAAGGTTTATTTTAAAAGGGTTAATTTTGAAATATTTTTTGTTTTTTGATAATTTTTTTTTGAATTTGCGTTTTCTTAAAGCTCCAGCAATGCCATTATATTCACCAAAGAGCAGCTACTCTGCCCAATACAGACTAATATTAAAGTTTTTTTTAACGTTTTGAAACTTTATTTTTTAATGTATTGGATCTTACCAAACATTTTCAATCTCGCCTTAAATTTCACTTTGTTTTATTGTAATATGTTCGTCAATATACACGATTGGACCGCTTTCATATATCAAAGAATTGATTTTCGGGAATAATTTTTTTGCAGATAATCAGTAGTTATAGAAATGGTCAATTGTTCATTAATTGCCTCAGCACTTATCATACTCAGTGGAAATTCATATTAATGAGTCAATTCATCATTTTGACACATCATAATATTGTAGCATTTAGCAATTGTTCTGAGCGTTATTTTACTTCAAACACTTGCCAAAAAACAAACAGCATTGTGGCAATTTTATTTTTAGCTCAATATCTAAAACCGTACTTCCTATTAAATGGGCTATAAGACTTCTCTTATACAAAAGTAATTCCTATAAAGTGGACTAAAATACTTTTCTTATACAAAAGTTTTGTTATTTTTATCGCATTTTAATCAAAAGGTTGAAGAATGTCAGTGCAGTTTGCTGGAAAACACATAAATGTTATTACTCCATCATAACTTTTTAGTTCTCCTTCTTTGGGATGACAAAGTGCATTGTTCAAAAGTAACTTTAAAAGAAAATTGCTTTGAGGATAAAAAGAATTTTATCTAAATGAATCACACAATTTGAAAACTAGCTTCATTTAAACTAGTTCATTTAAAATACTTATAATCACATAAAAGGCAAAAAAACATATTTATTATATTAATAATTTATGGTTTTCATTTAAAGCAAATTTGTAAAGCACGACATTTGCGTCAATTTCAATTTTTTTTTGTATATGCAGCATTGCTGAGCTGATAAGCCTGTTCTCTGTCACGGTTATTCTCAGCCATATTTTAATACGGCGAAGGGTGGAAAATGACATTTCAGCCGTAGCGTTGCTGACCGGCATTAAAACAAAAATGATAAATGTTTTTCTTAGTTTTGGGAAATATCTGGGTCAAATCTATTATATTCTCTGGGCGGTCCTTATAAAAATTCCATTTTTGTTTCCAAAGCAAAGTTCCAGCCTTTAATTTCAATATAAGCAGTTTTTTTAGAATTTTTTTTAATTAAAATATATCTTTTGCAAGTTGTAAAATTAAAATTTCTAAATCAGTAAATACAGCAATATTTTGTGGCAGCAGTTGAGGGATGGTAAACAAAAAAAGGACGTCCTTTGATAAACTAGGTTTTAAGTCCTGTAAAACAGATTTATTTAAGGGTTTGTAGCCCTCAACGCGGTAGTATCTTCGACATCTGCAAAATGATTTTTTCTTTCAAATCTTTAAAAACAGTTTTAACTTGTGTGTGGGCTCCATTCCTTTTAGTCGCAAGACTCATTACCAGGGTTTTTATAAGGAATGATCCTTTTTGTAAATCTATATTCTGCTATTGTAGAATTTCACTAAGCGGCTTAGTGACAGTAAGTTTATCATTTATAATATAAAATCCGCAAATAAATAAATAACATTAATTGATATTTCGATGCCATAGCCAGTATCATTTAAAGCCACTTTAAGTGCGTCGATTAAGCCAAAATAGTCCTCTTTTATTAACCTTTTGTTTACGTTAAAAAAGCTTAAAGGTAAAGAAATTTGGATTTTTCCTAATAAATCAGTAGTTTCGACAAAAATAATCGAATAGCATTTAGCGATTTTGAAAATTGTATTTATTTAATTTTGAATCGTTTTCGATATATATGAAGCATCTAAAGGGCAAACTTGGAAATTGTTGCCTAAAAATTTATATCCAGCATCTATGGTATTTCCTTCTACCCTCCACCCCCCTCCACCACATATTTATGTCTGTGTAGTTAATGCATTTATGTATATTTGCTGCACACACAATCTTATAAGAAAAACCTATTTAAAATACTTAACAGTGCAAACTATTTTCTAAAATGCCACCTGTACTTTGATCGTAAGAAATAATGGACACATAGTCAGACAGGCGGATGGACATGCTTTAACAGAATGAGGAAGTCGATCGATATGATTGAAGATGGGTGAGCCTTAGACTACTAGTTTTGGGTGTTAAGTATATCTTTATAAATGCATTACACCCCTTTCAGGTATGTGTTATGGGAATACCAAGAATAATATCCCATAACACTTAAGGACAACATTCATTAAATAAGTCATGTTTTTATACCCACATACGATCTTAAGAATGAATTTCAGTATTTTTCGAATTACAGTGCTGAATTATTATGGACAGTAGTTGTATGACTCCGTAGTTACAAGTGATGATTGGTGAGAGAAATAGGACATCTCTGGACGCCGGCTTCTCTTTTTTGAGGGCAGATTTTTATATTTATAATAACCAGCACTCATGTACATACATGCATTGCTTTATGCTGATTTTTTGGAAACAAAAGTACTGAAAGTACTGATTTTCAAGGCAGTTTAATATTTTAAATTGCTGACGTACAAGAAATTATTAGGTATTTTTACAGATGCTAAAAATTACACGAAACTCTTGAATTTAATATTTACTTAATTGGCAGCTGTTCGTAATTTTTTTTTTAATTTATTTTTCCCAAACAAAAACTTGTTCAAAAATTTAACACAATTTTTTTATGAATAATATTTGAAAGAATTAAAAGAGTCAAGCAATGTAAATACTGTTACAAGTTTTTTCTTTGGAGGTTTTTTGTAAAAAAAGGTTGTCATGCATTGCTAAATAATGTTCGAAGGACCAAAAACGTTTTGTCTTTTTAAGACCAACACTAAAATTAGCTTCTTTTCACAAATAATAAATAATTGTTTGATTTTAAGAAATCATTTAGAAAGCGATATATCAAAGGCTAAAAAAACAATGAAAGAATATTACGATTAAAAAGAAATAACCAAAAAGCGTACTGATTTAGAATCAGAAATAAATGGTCGCCCTAGGCATAGTCCAACATACTTCTTCAAGGTAGGCCAGTGACTGGTTGCTTTTCGGCAAATATAAATTACCTGCAAATATTTTAGCCAAAAGGTTTGCTTTTTCAACCTGGTTAGTGGCTTGTATGCCATTTCTTTACAGAGCGGTGATTGAAATGTCAGTGTTATCCCTTCCTTTGAAAAATGACCAGAAGCTAAAGAAGGCAGCAAGAACTTTTGCATGAGACGATGCTCGAGTAAAATCTTTTTAAGTCTGAGCACTTTAGCACAAGAAGATCTCGCCTGCTTGCGTTAAAAATCGGTATCGGCGTACTTGTAGCACGTCAAATACTGAATGTTTTCTTCATGGCTCTGGCTACAGTTTTGCAGGATTCCAAAAGAGTATGTATAAAGTCTGGGAAAAATAAGAGGAATAACAAGTCTACACTAGTCACACGTTAAAAATTAATATCTTTTAATTTTTAATTTTTTAATGTGGAAAGGTCAACAGCTGATGACATTTTTTGTAAATACGGGAACATGTTTCGTACTATGAGTATATTTTAAGGTTATTTATTGGCTACCAAGCTGCAATCGATCTAGGTTATTTTAATGCAGTTTTAAAATGTACAAGTAATACCAATTTGAATGCAAAATAATAAACCCTGCAGCTCTATTGGCACAATTGTGAACGAGTTGAAAAACGCCAATTCATTACTTGCAGTCAACTTTACTCCTAATAGCACTGCCTCATTTCGATAATTGCACCACAAGAATATTCTACCAAAATTTCTATGGCGGTCACCTGAGAAACCAAAGTTGTTAGTTACAATCCTTTTGGGACCGGTGTGATCTTTGGTTTGGAGGTTATGTCAGATGAAATTACATTCGTACGTTTGAAAGCAAAAATTATAAACCGTCTCTAAATTGAAAATTTTGACAGACATACGCAATTACATGTGGATTGCAAAAGTGACAAGTCATAAGTAAAATACATATCGTGCGAAAGCACCTTTAATAATATCATTGCTTCAGAGCAAGTTGCCATATTTAACTTAACCAATTTGCTAAAAAAAGGAACTTTTAACTTATTTGTTATTATTGTGGCAATTTGGCACAGATAAGTATTTGTATAAGGATCAAGACTTTTGAAACTGGTGATAATCGTTCTATTATTCCACATAAGTTTCACACATATTGTCCTTTCGGATTTATCATTTTGACCAAAATTGCGCATATTTTTAGAATCTGATATCAAAAATTATTTATATAAATCTTATTGTTATCGGCCAATAATTTGAAAAAGATCCCATATAAGTACCACTCCTGCAAATCGCATTTAACCGCATTGATTGCGAATAAATAATATTATTAAGATATAAAAAGACATGCAGCCCAATTAAATTATATCAAAACCGGTACAATATTCCCCACGGTTCAATTTTTCTACAAGATACAGGCAGTACGACAACAATTACAACAAAAAAAGAGCAAATGTATGAAGTTGTAGTAAAATAACTTTCGAGAATATAAGAACACATACTGTTTTGAAGGATTCCTTTGTTTACCTTCTGGCCGAATAACTAATTATTTTTGTTTGAGTTGTCCCGAAATTCACGACCCCCACATACAAATGTGCTTACAAAAATCAATCGAATAACCAGTTACCAATGACTAACTGAACAAAATAAATAAATATTTAAGGTTTTTAAAAGGAAAACCATTCTTTAAAGCCTGTTTCATACTCTTAGTTTTGCATATATGTAAACCTCCAAGTGTAATTATTAACGCCCTAACTAAAAGGAAGTGTTTCTGTCGTAACGACATCATTACCTTGTAACCTATGAAGTAATGACACCTCATTATTCAAATTCAAAAACATTTTGCTGGGTTATTAAGGTAAATAAACTGGAGCAAGATATAATCAGCTTTTCAATTAACATTACCTTGTAAACTGAGTGTATAATGGTATTGACAGTAGTAGAGATAAGCGTTAGTTCTGTACCTGTGATTTTATTCCTGTGATTTGAAAATCACTGGTAGCTATTGTGACATAAAATGTGCAGTAGCCCAGGATAACCTTTGCTTACCTTGTAAGTTAGGAAGTAATATTGGAGATGAAGAAACACTAGTCACCCTTTAACTGAATTACTAGTTATTTTTGTTTGAGCTGTCCAGAAATTAACGACTTTCAGCTTACAAATAAGCTTACAGAAAACAATAAAGCAACTAGTTACCAAGCATTAACTAAAAATAATATTAACATTTTATGGGTTTTAAAACAAAAATGCTTTACAAAGTCTTTTACAGTAACCTTTTTTTCCATTCATAACTATAAATGTAATATTAGCGCCCTTACCAAAATGTAATTTTTCTGTAGTATCGACCTCATTACCTAGTAACCCATGAAATAATAGGAGCCCATTACACAATTTCAAAAAGATTTCACTGGGAAATGTTACCGCGATATTCCGGGTGGACCATTAAAAAGTTTAAATTCAAAAATGCAACAACACAAAAACGGTTTAAAATTTTGCCACTTTGTTTTTTTTTCTTTGGTTTTGTTGTGAAGTACAGTTGTTCCAGTTACAAAAGAAATAATATTTAATTTGTGTGGTTGCCGCAGCTGACCTCACATTATCTTATTCGATCAGACCAATTTGCAAGTACTTTTTCGATTGTATGGTCAGTTGTCCCTGGTTTGTCGGCATAACACTTGTCTTTCACAGTGCCCCACTGAAAATAGTCCAACGGTGTCAAATGTCAGCTTCTTAACGGTCATTTCCTCTAATTAAACGGCCATCAACGTTGTACGCAATTAATCGATTGTGGCATAAGATGTGTGACAATTTAAACCGTCAAACATCGTTCACATCAATATTATGGTCTTTTTGCAAAATTCGGCATAAATTGGTGCCAGAAATTTTTAATTGTTAAGAACGATGACAAGTTGATATTGATAGATTTTCACGCACACTATCAGCCAGAGCTGCGATATTTTCGGGTGTACGCACTGCACGAGCACGCTAACGTGTTGGCGCACCAACTATGAAACCAGTTTAATAAACTTTCGTGTAACGGACACTGTTGGTCCTTCTCTACGACTGAATTCTGTATGATATTTTTGGGCGATTTTTAACCAATTGTCTTTGTTTTGAAAAAATTTCAAATAAATCCAAACTTTGCTCAAGCGTAAATAGAATTATTTTGTTCAGGATATTAACTGTAATGCTGATACTTAATTTTGCATAAGTAATGCAGCGTAACATTTTTTGGTCTTCCTGTGAAGTAACTTTTTTTACCAACGATGTTGTTACTTTTGATTTAACATTTTATTTAGGTAATATATTTGTTTGTCAGGAATTGCAAACAGCGAACGCCGTCACTGTTAAAAATAAAGGTGATTTACAAATGACATTTACTGTTTGCAGTATTCACGGGACCGTCAATCTCAAATTATATTTGCCCTTAATACAATTTTTTTTGTTGTGTTTTAATGCTAGTTGTTTCTATAATTCAAAATATTAATTTTTTGTAATTTAAGGGATGGTGGAAGTTTGATACTATAAAAATTAAGTACTTTAACTCGAAAAGTAATAATATTTAATCTCAGTAGAATTTTAAATATTTTTAATATAAAAGGTCAAACATCTGTATGTATAAGTATATTTAATCTAAAAAGCGTGACCTTGAACCGAACAAAGACAATTAATTATTCAACTATTTAGCGATCAAAGTCTTTAAACTATTAAACCAAGAGAAAAAAGATAAAATAAAGGGCATAATTTGTAACTTAATATAGATAATTTGAAATCGTAAACTTTTTCTTTTAATCTTCCAGCAGTTTTCTGGGTCGACTTCAAAAGTATTGATTTTTTATATGGTCCAAGGTACAGTCTTAGGTGAATTCTTTGAATTATAGGGTTATATTTATAATAATGTCAAGACTTTTGTTGACAAAAAAACAAATTTAAAAAAAATTCTCCCCCACTTTTAAATAATCCTAAAATGGAAAAACTTCGTGCTGACTCATCACGGTACATAGGCCAGTGAGTTAAATAGCAACAACCAAATAACTAACAACCGAAAAAAGAGTACTAATGATGAAAATTGTAGCTGATTTCGAAAATGCTATCTACTCGGCTAGTATCAGTAAAAACTTGCTTCTTCAATAAAAATTTTTTTTTCTAAAACTAGCTTTCAAAGAAAAAAAAATAAATTTCTTCCTTTGCAAAAAACAAGAATTTAGGAAGTATTGAACTTGAACCTAAAGTAATAATAACAAAATTGTCTTAAACAAATAAAAAAAAGCGCAATGATTTTTATAATTTTTTATGATTTTAGGTTTGGTTGTTTTTGGTATTATTCTCAGTTCAAGAAGATCACTAAATTAGCCTTTTGGGCTTCCACTCACAAATCTCACAAAAGGTTCTATGCACATTTCATCAACAAAAGTGCAGCGAATTTTCTAAATAATAGATTTAAAAACCCTTCAACAAGATATTCACTTAAATAAACAAAAAAGTCCATTTAAATTTAAACACCTTAAAACTAACTGGCAGAAAATCCTAAACTTAACTAATTTCTAATTCGTTTTAAATGTCATTAGCAGTTTTGTTAGAAAAATGATTTTATCATATTTTTTTTAAGATTTCTTGACCAAAATATTATTTGATAATTTTTTTTCTTAAATGATGATTTTTTATTTTTAGATATAATGATTTTTATATGGAACTTTTTGAAAGTATGTATGTATGTACATTAAAGATGAGCGATATTTCTGTACCTGTGATTCTATACCTGTGACTTCAAAATCACTGGTAACGACAGTGATATAAACTGTGAAGTAACGGTTACTGCGATGTAGTCATGTACTTTGATATGTTATGAAAACGATGTTGTGACCGACTTAGTTAATTTTTGCCAACAAACTCGTTTATTAAATCTCTAAGCCCCATATGCATAAATTACATTGTGGTTCGTGGAAAAAAATAAAAAATGTTACAGAGTAGCAACTGGTAACTGCAGTGTTGATACTTAAAATTTGTATGTTATTTAAAGTAGCATTTTTGGGTCTTCCTGTGAAGTAACTATTAACATATTTGTTTGTGCAAAATAATAAACAGTGATCAGCGTCACTGTATATAATAACTGTTATTTAAAAATTACGTTCACTGTTTACAGTATTCCTTAAAAATCACGGGATCGCTCATCTCTAACGTACATATATCCCTAGCTCTGGCGCCAATTTTTTTCTATGAATTCTGGCAATAGTGTCATATAATAAAGAAATTTCTATAAAATGCTTAAAAGGCTATTCAAATTTAATTTGTTTGAATTTTTTTACTAATATTTTTTCACAAAACAATAAAAAATAGTTACTGAGTCCAAATTTTGTTAATATCGGACCACAATTTTCCAAGTTATTTCGTTTTTTGGAATTCAAATATTTACATATGTATATAGTGCCAGAGCTAGAAATATACAAAAACATCATATGTATACAAATTATATTAACAGTTAATTTTTAAAACAATAAAGGCTTGCGTTATCTTATTTGTTGCTTTAAAATACACTTTATAATTTGTTTCCCAAAAACACAAAAATGCATTTGCGTTTCTGTGTATAAAAAATGCTAAAAAAACCATCATATAACACCGGTTATTTTTGCTTAAAGTATTGGTTATTAAAAAACCTGTATGAATAAGGATTTTAAAATAAAAACAGTATTGACAAAATTTGTCAAAGCACATCCTTTTAATTATAAAGAATGTGTGATGAAATGCAAAGCCTAAGTTCCAAAGTATTAAAAAATGTTATAAATTTTTATAATAAGCTCGACTAAGAATACAAAGATTTTTTTTAACAAGGCAAACAGCTCTGTCTAGGAATGTTAGTTAAAGAAAAAATTTCTAGCTCAACGCTTATGTGGAAATAAAAAAAAATTAATTATTTGAAATTGTACTTCATGTTACATGAAGTTATAAAAGCAAATATTAAAACGATTTGATTTTAACGACAACAGCTTTCAAAATGTAACGCTTTGAACATTTTAAGTAGAAAATTCCTCGGTACAAAATATTTCATTCTTAATTAATAAAAATTTTTTTCAAAATTAAGATGACGAGTTTAAAGAACCTTGTCTGTTAACTAAAATAACCATTGTCTACCAAAAGAAAATTTTTTGAATAAAAAAAACCTAATTTTTTTCTTTAAAATATAATTTTATTATGGCTAAATGGATTTTCTTTACAAAGCTTCTGGCAACGCTGGTCATAACGTAAGTAATGAGAGAAAGTTGTTGTTTCCAAATCAAAAAAAAACTTAAAAACATTGATTTACTTAGCTAACTTTAAGAAATTTAGCTTTTTTATTTTGACATTAGTTTTCTTTTAATTCAGTTTATTTTTGCTAAGAATAAATTAATATTTCTAATTATACCCTTCAAATTAGTGATAAGGGTATATGTAAGTTTCTCATTCCGTTTGTATTTTGCGACCCCATAAAGTATATTTTTTTGATCCTTGTAGATAGGAAAGTTGATCTAGCGATGTCCGTTAATTTGTTAAAATCGAGTTTCTAAAGCTTCTTGATATTTCTCGGAACTGGTTGTGGTATGAAAACACCAGCCCCCCTGTTCTGTAACTTGCGAGAAGTTTTCGCAGCGAGAAAATTTTTTTTATTGTCATAGTCTTCCGATTATTAACAGTGTGACTTAGATAATACATAAACTCTCATTAACAACGTTAAAAGTTAAAATAATTAGGTTTATCGTGTTCATCCTGTCTTTTACAAGGCGACTATAAACTTTTCGATGCGAGAAGTTCTCACTAAAGTTACACAGGCACAGGTATACTTGCGAGAATTTTGCTATTGAAATTCAGCAAAATCTGCCAATTACTGACCGAGATATAAGCCAGCAACCACGACTACCTACCTCTGCTTATTTTTCTTAAATTTGTACATAAAAACCTCTTTTTTAACTACCCCAGAGTTGCGGAACATACTTACACTTTATCTCCGCCCCCTTACAGGGTTGCCATATTAGTTTAAATTTTTTTTAAATTCTTTTAAACCACTCACACAGCTTGCAGGGTGCTCCTAAAAAGGTCAAACGTAAGACCGACCCCAATTAATTTTTTCTCCCTAACATTTCGGTGGAACATACTTTCCCCCTACCTACAGCCCCTAACAAGGTTGCGATACACAATTTTAAAATATTAGGGTGAATGCCCCTACAACTTCCCAGGAGTAGCCCTTGGAGGAATAAAATGTGTGACACCATTAGTTTTCCCTACCAAAAATATTTAATTTTTTAATTAAAAGTCTAGAAATATGAAAACAAGGACAACTGACCCAGATTAAATTAAAAAGTCACTTAAGTGGTCAGAAAGTTTCCTTTTACATTTTTGGTACTTTTTGCATATTTTAGATTAATAAGTCTACACCCAGTAAATTATTACAGTAAGTGACTGTAAGTTATTTAGGAAATATTTCGCAAAGTTATTTTTAAATGAAGAAACAGTTAAATTATAATAAAATGAATTATTTAACCGGTGTGGGGACAGTTGTTCACAACAACGGCTACCCAAAAATTACTGATTTTCAATTCGTGTCAATTTTTTCGTTTATTTTTTAGGGAAAAGCTAAACGAGTAAAAATGTATAAATTAAAACAAAATTACCCAGTTAAATCATTTTGAATTTGTGTAATAGGGTCTCATTATTTCATAGGTTACAAAGCAATGAGGTCGTAACGACCAAAAAGCTATCTTTTTTGTAAATGCTATAATAATTACATTTGTAGGTGTTTATGCAAAAAAAAAAAAAAAAAAAAAAAGATTATGAAATAAACTTTGTAAAAAATTTCTGTGTTAAAAACCATAAAATTTCAATTTTCAGTTAATACCTGGTAACTAGTTATTTGATTGCTCCTTATAAGCACATTTGTAAGCGGGGATTTTGAATTTCAGACAACTTAAACAAAAATAACTAGTTATTCTCACTTACTAGGTCAGCTAAGGTTTAGCTAGGTATTTTTTTATATAAGACAAAAGGTTTAGTAGCCTTCGTTTTAACTTCCAAAAAAACTTCGTTTGCCTTTTTGGATAAAATGTATGTTAAATAGGTGATGCTTACATATATTATATATATGTATATATTATTATATATTATATATATTAATTTATTCCTGGAAAAAAAATTAAATTAAAAATTACATAAAGACAAAAAGTAAAAGGAAAAATAAAAAAATTTATAGATTACAACGTAACTTTATTTTGGATGCAGTGCTAAATTTGGTATCATGTTTAAAACCAAACCAAACAACTGATACTGACGTGTTGTAAATATTTGAGGTTTTTTCCAACAAAACTAACACAAAGTTGTAAATGATAATAATTTTTTTTTTGCTTTGTATAATTTCAGCTCAAACCATTATATGGGGATTGGTTATTTTACCAATTTCTTTAAGTTATTTTCAAGTATAAGAATAGAGAATTTTAATGAAATTTGGAAACAAAAACTTTCGCAAATTACTTATGTTATGAGATAAAAAACGATCTAAAAGTTTGTTAATTTAAGGATTTTCTGCAAGTTAATTTTTTAGGTGTTTAAATTGAAACAAGGTTATTGATTGCTACAAATGAATATTTTGTTATTTGGGTTTTAAATAAATATCCGGTTTTTTATGAAGAAATTAGGAATTTCAGAGTTATTGACATAGGTTAAGGTAGAAAATTCATATGATAATATATAATAAGATTGTATACAAAATCGTGCAACTTTATCCTTATAATCCCCGTAGCACTCCTCCGCAATTATTACTTTATTTTTATTTATATTTAAAACTGCGCTTACGAAGTAGCTAACGTTCTACTTCGTAAGCGCAGTTTTTTTTTATAAAAGAACATAATTGCAAAAAAATTTTCTTGCAATCGGGCCGTAATTTACCATAAACGTAAAGAATTTACTAAACTTAAAAATGAGTCAATGTACATACGGCTAATAAAATTCTAATTTTAAAAAAATTTACTAAATAAAAAATTTACCAGACAAAAAAAATGTTATTTGTAAACTTATTGCAAAAAATTTTTAGCATCAACTCGACTTGCCTCTTTCATAAATCCTCTAAATAGGTAGTGTTTAAAATAAAAACAATAAAATTATCTTTATCGCTAAAGTACACTACAAATATATTAAAAAGATATTAAAGGCAAATAAGATAATGACCGTGGAATTTTATCATTTTTTTTTGTTTAAATAAAACTGCAATCAGTTAACCAAAAGAAATAAATCTAAAAACAAAACTATTTAAAACTTAAAACATTTAACATAATCCTAAAAGTAAACAACTAAGAACTGTATGCCAAAATGTAAAACAAAAAAAAACAAATTTAATACAAAAAATCCCTCATATACCATTTCCTAAGGCCACTCTAGAGTAGCATTGCCAAAAAAAAAAACAATCATTAAAATTTACGAAGATCTAGATATCACACAGTACACAAGTTCCCAAGATGCAAGAATCTTACTCGGTCAAAAACATAAGAAGAAAATAAAACACTAAGATTTGCAATTATTCACGTAGACTAGACGTAAAAGAATAGAAGAAAAACTTTTATAAAAAAAAAATAAACAATTAAGTTTTCAAAAAATCAAACTGTTATAATAAAGCAAGTGTTTGTAAACAAATGACATAAAGAGAAAGAGAGTACGAATAGCGATCATTGCGCATGTGGTTTATAATCTGTTATAAACAGCTGTTTTGATTTCAAAAATTTTTCTATTTAACAAATAAATGCTTATCCATACACATATGTATTCCTATGTAAATGTGATGTGTTTTTAAATTTTGTGTGTAACTTTCAAAAATAATTTTTTCTTTTTATTTTTCTTTTGATTTTCATTTACAGTGGAACAACATGGCGGCAGTTTTGTGCAGCCAGCTTTGACACACATCTATGCACAGGGCGACATCTCACCACCTGTTTTCGAACAAATTTTCAAAAACGCCCGCTTCGCTCAAGGGGGCAATGCTTTGTTTGAAGGAAAACTCCGTGGCAATCCTAAGCCGTTCGTTACATGGACCCGAAAAGGCGCACCACTTCTCGAGTCTCAAAAGTTTTGCATGAGCTACAATGAAGCCACCGGAGAGGTATCTCTGCTCATAAATCAAATCGGACCTGGCGATGAGGGTGAATACACTTGTACGGCTCGCAATCAATATGGTGAAGCCATTTGCAGTGTTTATATTCAACCAGAAGGCGCCGCACCAATGCCTGCCATTCAGCAAATTCAGAAACAGGTGGACAAATCCATTTACACCAACGGCTACTCGTTTTCCTCAACCAAGGAGGAATTCCGTGTAGATACCTTCGAGTATAGACTACTGCGCGAAGTCTCCTATAGAGAAGCTATTACACGACGTTCGACATATGAACAAGATTATTATCTGTGCCAAGAGTTGGATCGCTCAATGGGGCCACCTCATGCACCTCAAATTGCTCAGAAGCCTCGCAACTCAAAATTAGTTGAAGGTTCTGATGCTGTGTTTGCCGCAAAGGTTGGCTCTAATCCCAAGCCACGTTTGACTTGGTTCCACAATGGACAACGTTTGGTACAGTCCAATAAATATGATATAACATACTCGAGTGGTATAGCCACTTTGCGTGTTAAGAAAGCCAACATCAAAGATGCTGGTCATTATACTTTGCTGGCAGAAAACACTCAAGGTTGTGTTGTGTCTTCTGCTGTGTTGGCCGTTGAGCCTGCTGCTGAGTCGGCCTATGAACCAAAGCCTGTTGATGCCACAGCCGAACAGTTGGAAACAGGCAAAGCTTTGCCACCTACTTTTGTAAAGGCCTATGGCGATCGCGAAATTACCGAAGGCCGTATGACTCGTTTTGATTGCCGCGTTACTGGCAATCCTTATCCTGAGGTATACTGGTTTATTAATGGTCGCCAGGTCAATGATGATGCCGCTCACAAGATTTTGGTTAATGAATCTGGCAGCCACTCGCTCATGATAACCAATGTTACGCGTAAAGATGCCGGCGCCGTTCAATGCCTAGCCAGAAACAGAGCCGGCGAGGTTGCCATCGAGGCCCAGTTAAATGTGCTCGAGAAAGAGCAAATTGTCGCACCACAATTTGTTCAACGCTTCAGCACTATGACTGTGCGCGAAGGTGAACCCATTACCATGAGCGCCAATGCCATTGGCACTCCTTTGCCACGAATTACTTGGCAAAAAGATGGACAGCAAATTTCATCGACCGCTGATCGTTTTATTGGCATTGATGGAGGAGCTACATGTTTGGAGATACCACGTGTCAAGGCGTCCGATGCTGGATGGTACCAATGTACTGCACAAAATATTGCTGGTTCTACAGCTAACCGAGCAAGACTCTATGTAGAAGTTCCCAGAGAACAACCACCAGTCGAACAGAGACGTCTTAACTTACCAAGGCCCACAAAAATTATCGAACCAGAGTAAGTATTTCTTTGTTTAAATCGTTTGTCTGCATTGTTGTAAATGGTTGCAATCTTCCAATTTAGACCCCAGCCTGGTCCAGAAATTATTTATTTACGCCATGTCGAACGTGCTAAGCCACATTTACGCCCTGGGGAAGAAGATCGTGTTTACCCGCCACCACAGTTCATTATACCACTACAAAATGTGCAGCAAGTTGAAGGTGGAAGAGTTCATATGGAGGCTCGCATTGAACCTGTTGGCGATCCTAGCATGGTAGTTGAATGGTTTCTTAATGGCCAACCTCTGGCAGCTAGTAAGTTTTTTATACTCTCCATTTTAATTTCTGATATTTTAAAATTTTATTTTATTAAATTCAGGCTCTCGTGCTACCTCCGTTTTTAAGTTCGGTTTCATTGCTCTCGATTTGCTAAGTATTATTGTCAACGACTCTGGAGAATACTTGTGTCGTGTTACTAACGCTGCGGGAGTGACTGAATCTCGGGCCATACTCTCTGTGACCCAACGTCCTTCAATTGAGCAAACTTCTCAGCATCCCAGCAGCTTGCAATACATTAATCAGTTAGAGGATTATTCGCGTTACCAACGTCAAGAAAGTACTGAGGAACTTATGAATCAGAAACCAGTTTTTATTCGACCTTTAAACGATTTGGGCGATTTTGAAGAAGGCAAGAATGTTCACTTTGAGGCCCAAGTGACACCAGTAAATGATCCGACTATGCGTGTAGAGTGGTACAAGGACGGACGTCCTATAACCGCTAGTTCGCGCATTACTGCTATTTTCAACTTTGGTTATGTCTCACTAAACATAATGCATTTGCGTGCCGAGGATGCTGGCACGTACACTGTACGTGCTGTCAATCGCATTGGTGAAGCCACTAGCTCTTCCACTATTCGCGTACACACTAGATCTCAAGTTACGTCTGATTTAGGTATTCCCGAACAGCAACGTTACATCGAAAAGGTGGAAGAGTTGGAGGACTACAGAAAATCTCAACAACGTCACCTCGCTCAGGAAGCACCTGAACCAACTGCGCCACCCCAATTTAAAACTCAAATTCAAAACCAACTAGATATGCATGAGGGTGGTCATGCTCATTTTGAAGCTCGCTTAGAGCCTACCGGTGATTCGACTATGCGTGTTGAATGGTATAAGGACGGCCAGCCATTGGAAGCTAGCTCACGTAGCACTACCTTTTTTAACTTTGGCTATGTTGCACTTACCATTAAACAGCTCACCATATACGATGCTGGAACTTATACCTGCCGTGCTTACAACGCCATGGGAGAAGATACAACAACTAGCCAATTGACTGTCTTATCTAAGAAGGAAATTGTTTCCGAGTCTCAACATCCTGGAGGTTTGGAAAAGATCCAGTACTTAGAAGACTCTGCCCGTTTTGGTCGCACAGAGGAAGAAGAGACTAAGATCACGCAAATTCCACGTTTCTTGGGTCCAATGAAGGGTACTAACAAAATTATTGAGGGCCAAAAGGCCCACTTCGAAGCTCGTGTTGAGCCTCAAAGTGACTTAAGCATGAAAATCGAATGGTACCATAATGGACGTGCTATTACTGCTGCCAATCGCATTCAAATGTACTATGACTTTGGTTATGTGGCCTTAGATATTTCTCAAGTACGTGCTGAGGATGCTGGTATTTACACCGTTGTAGCTAGAAATAAGTTAGGTGAAGCTCAGTTGCAGGGAACGATGGTAGTTGAAAGTAAGAAAAATTTTTGCTTAAAACTTACTACATATTTCATCTATTATTACTTTCTTTACAGCTCGTTCCAGCATTGATACTACTAGCATGCACCGTGGTTTATATGAGAAAACGCAAAACCTGGAGAACAAACCATTTGTCGAACCTCATTATGATATTGAAGAGATTTCTAAGTCCAAACCAATCTTCGTACAACCTCTTTCCGATCCTAAACCCATACACGAGGGTAAGAATATCCACTTAGAGTGCCGTTTGGAGCCCATGGGTGATCCAACAATGCGAGTTGAATGGTTCCAAAATGGTCGTCCCATAACTGTGGGATCTCGATTCCGAACTTACTATGATTTCGGTTTTGTCGCTTTGGATATTGTTCAAGCAACATCTGCTGATTCCGGTGAATATACTTGCCGTGCCACTAACCACTTAGGCTCAGCTCATACGTCTTCATGTGTTCGTGTTATTGATCGTTCTGATGTTGTTACCGAAACTCAAAACGAAATGTCTTTAGAGCAAATCCAAATGCTTGAGGATGCTTCCCGCCGTCGCCATCATATGGAAGAAGATATCACTGTCATGCAAGCACCTCAATTTACCAGAGCTTTGCACAATATAGAAACTATGGAAGGTACTAATGTTCATTTAGAGTGTCGCTTACAACCAATAGGTGATCCCAGCATGCGTGTAGAATGGTTCGTAAATGGCAGGCCTGTCAAAACCGGCCATCGTTTCCGCCCAGCTTACGAATTTGACTACGTTGCCCTCGATCTTTTGGGATGTTATGCTGCTGACTCCGGCGTTTACACATGCCAAGCCAGAAACCAGTTGGGTGAAGCTGTTACTTCTTGTTCCGTTCGTATCATTGCTAAAAATGATTTAATTTTGGAAACTCAAAATGAGTCTGGCTTACAAAAGATAGCTTACTTAGAGGATTCATCTCGCTACCGTCGCAGTGAATACGTTGATGAAGAGGTAATAAATATACGTCCACGTTTTCTTACCCAACCTAAGAGTCTAAACAATATGCGTGAAGGTGGCCATGCTCACTTTGAGTGTAAGATTGAGCCAGTCACTGATCCTAATCTTAAGGTAGAATGGTTTAAGAATGGTAGGCCCATTACAGTTGGTCACCGTTTCCGTCCCATTCATGACTTTGGTTATGTAGCCCTGGACATTGTCGATCTTATCGCCGAGGATTCTGGCGTTTACACATGTCGTGCTGTTAATTTGATTGGCTCTGATGAAACACAGGTTCAATTGCAGTGTCGCAGCTCAGAGCAAATCGTCACTGTCACTCAAAACGAAGCAGGTTTAGAGCAGATTCATTATTTGGAAGACCGTTCTCGCTACACTCGCCGCGAAGAAGTCGACGAGTCCACCAAGCAAGGTCCAGTCTTTACCACTTCTTTGAAAAATATTGAGATTAAGGAAAATCAACGAGCCCACTTTGAATGTCGTTTGATTCCAGTATCAGATCCTACTATGCGTGTTGAATGGTATCATAATAACATACCACTAAAATCTGGTTCACGTTTTACCGAAACTAACAACTTTGGCTTTGTAGCTTTGGATATTATGTCATGCTTACCTGAAGATGCCGGTACTTATACTTGCCGTGCCTACAATGCTATTGGCGAAGCCATTACATCGGCTGTTGCCATCGTCCACACCAAAAAATCTATTTACCTAGAATCACAACATGAAAGTGCTTTGCCACGTTTGCAACATTTGGAAGAGTCCAATAAGCGCCAGCGCATGAGCGCTCAGGAGGAAACTATTACTCAAGCCCCAGTCTTTACGATGCCTGTTCGAGATTCTCGTGTGGCCGAAGGTCAAGCCGTGCATTTTGAAGCTCGTTTGATACCAGTTGGTGATCCTAATTTAAAGGTTGAGTGGTTGCGCAATGGCCAACCCATCGAAGCTTCTAATCGCACCACAACAATGCATGATTTTGGCTATGTCGCACTAAATATGAAGTATGTAAATCCAGAAGATTCTGGCACTTACACTTGTCGTGCTATTAATGAGCTGGGTCAAGCAGTAACTTCAGCTTCTTTGATTGTTCAATCTAAAACTTCTATTCAGATGGAGACTCAACATGAAGCAGCAATGCATAAGATCCATCAACTTGAAGATCACACCCGTTATCAACGCCGTGAAGAAGAGGAATATGTTGTTACTCAGGCACCCCGCTTTGTCACAAAACTAATCGGTCCGACCAATTTGGTTGAGGGACAAAGTGCTCACTACGAATGCCGTATTGAACCATACCCGGATCCCAACCTTAAAGTTGAATGGTTGCATAATGGCAAGCCTTTGAATACTGGTCACCGTTTCCGTACTACGTACGATTTCGGTTTTTCAGCTTTGGATATTTTAACTGTTTATTCTGAAGATAGTGGCGAATATACATGCCGTGTCACAAACAACCTCGGAGAAGCTGTAAGCTCCATTAATTTAAATGTACAATCTAGATCATCTATTATACACGAGACTCAACATGAAGAAGCCTTGCAAAAGATTCAATATTTGGAAGACGGATCAAGGTTCCAGCGCAAGACGGAAGAAGATCAGTTTATGACAGAACGACCTCAGTTTGGACGTCCATTGCGTAATGTCAACACAAACGAGGGCAAACCTGTACATATGGAGGCCACTCTTACTCCTGTAAATGATCCAACAATGAAAGTGGAGTGGTACTGCAATGGCGTACCAATTCAAACTGGGCATCGTTTCAAGACGACTTATGATTTTGGCTTTGTAGCCTTGGATATATTGTATGCCCATGCTGAAGATACAGGCACTTACATGTGTAAGGCTAAAAACGCCGTCGGGGAAGCTGTCACGACTTGTGCTGTAAACGTCACAGGTAAGATAATTTTCTAATAGTTTTGAAAATTTTCATTTTTACATTTGCTTACAGCAAATAAGACATTGGACCTCGATACTCTTGATGCCGAGCGGCTGGAAAAGATTCGTCAATTGGAAAGCTCTGTTGCTCCCAAAAAGGTAGAAGTAGAGGAGAAGGGTCAAAAACCTATATTTTTAACACCACTTAGTAACTTAGAACACCTAAAGGAAGGCGAACACGCTCACTTGGAGTGTCGCGTTGAACCAATTAATGACTCCAATTTAAAAATTGAATGGTTTTGCAATGGTAAACAACTGCCTCTGGGCCATCGTTACAGAACTACGCACGACTTTGGTTATGTTGCCTTAGACATCCTTTATGTCTACGGCGAGGACACTGGTACCTACATGTGCAAGGCTACCAATCTACTTGGTGAAGCTGTTAATACTTGCAATGTTCGCGTCTTAAATCGACGCAGCATGATTTTAGATACCCAGCATCCTGATGCTTTAGAAAAAATTCAAAAACTGGAGTCTAAAGTTGTCACAACGCGCTCTGAGGTGAGCGATCAACCTATTAGTCCACCACATTTCACTGCAGAATTGCGTGGCAGCACGGAAATCTTTGAAGGTCAAACGGCTCACTTTGAAGCACAAGTACAACCTGTGCATGATCCTAATTTACGCATTGAGTTCTATCATAATGGCAAGCCATTACCATCAGCATCTCGTTTCCACATTACTTTTGACTTTGGATACGTTGCTTTAGACATTACTCATGCTGTTGCCGAAGATGCTGGCGAATATTCTGTTCGCGCAGTAAATGCTTTGGGACAATGCGTCTCCTCGACTAATTTGCGCGTCATTGCACGTGGTACCATTATATCAGAAACTCAACATCCTGAAGGTTTGGAAAAGATTCGTAAACTGGAGTCGACCGCTCCATTTCAACGACCTGAGTTGGAATCTCCTAGTACCAGGCAACGCCCCGTATTCACCCAGCCTTTGCAAAATATTGACCGTATTAACGAACATCAAACCGCTCACTTTGAGTGCCGTTTGATTCCAGTGGGTGATCCCAACCTAAAGGTCGAGTGGTACCGCAACGAAAAGATTATAGAGGACAGTTCTCGCATTACAAAGCAGCATGATTTCGGGTTTGTGTCCTTGGACATTTCACATATCCGCAAAGAAGACGAAGGAGTTTATATGTGTCGTGCTGTTAATCCTCTTGGAGAAGCTGTGACTACTGCGTCTATGCGTGTTGTTTCCGAGGCAAGCATTCAATTAGATACTCAACATCCGGACAGCATTAGTCGTATTCATCAACTGGAACGTCCTTCAGAACCACGTCCTGTTGAACCAGAACGTGCCTTTGAAAAGCCCATATTCACACAACTTCTAACTGGACCCTCAGAATTGTGGGAAGGACAGCATGCTCACTTTGAAGCTCGTGTAGTGCCAGTTGGAGATCCATCTTTGAAATTCGAATGGTATATTAATGGGGTAGAATTGCAGATGGGTTCACGTTTGAGAACAACAAACGACTTCGGTTTTGTTACACTTGATATTAACTCTGTGGTTCCAGAAGATGCTGGTGTCTATATGTGTCGTGCGTATAACGCCGCTGGTGAAGCTGTTTCATCTACTGCTATGAAGATTAAGACAAAATCCAATATTGTTGGCGAACCCATGATTCCTGAGTCTTGGGAAGCCATTCGCCAGAAAGAAGCTTCAATGAACAAAGTTCCTCAAATGTTCGTCGATTCAACACCACAACAAGCTCCTGTCTTTACCACTCATTTGCAGAGCTTTGACAAGCTTAGTGAAGGTCAACATGTCCTTTTGGAAGCTCAGGTTGAACCACGAGCTGATCCTAACTTACGCATTGAATGGTTCAAAAATGGTATTTCACTAACTACCGGTTCTCGTATTCGTAGCACTTTTGACTTCGGTTTAGTCACTTTGTCCATTAATGGCTTGCGTGCCGACGACTCTGCTATTTATACGTGTAAAGCCACTAATCAAATGGGTGAAGCTGTTTCCACTTGTTCACTTAAGATTGAAGATCGCCATTGGTTGCAAGCTGAATCTTTGCACCCTGACTCTTTGCCTCGTATTGGTGAGCTTGAAGCTCCTAAGCCTGGACGTGCTGAAGCTCCGGAACCAGTTTATGAAACTCCTGTTTTTATTACTCACCTGAATAATATTGATTGCAAAGAAAGCGATAGTGGACGTTTTGAATGTAATGTTGAACCATCTCGGGATCCTACCATGAAAATTGAATGGTTCTACAATGGTCAGCCACTGCAAGCTGCCGCCAAGTTCAAGTCTATTTACGATTTCGGCTACTGTGCTTTAGATATGTCTAATCTCTATGCCGAAAACAGTGGCGTCTACACTTGCAAGGCCACAAATAGTAAGGGTTCTGCTACCACATCTGGTACACTTAAATGCACTAGCGGCAAGGTTATGTTCCTAGATACTCAACACCCTCAAGGTGAAGCTGGTTTAGAAGCCGTAAGGGAAACTGAAGAAGAATTGGCTAATCGTTACAATCGCGAAGTCGTTAAAGCTGAAACTCAATATCCAGCTCCAGTCTGGACAAGACCATTGCAAGCTGAGTTCCATTTGTCAGAAGCACAACCCTTACATTTGGAAGGCAATGTGGAACCAAAAGAAGATCCTAATTTGTTCATTGAATGGTATTTCAATGGCAAGTTGTTACAACATGGATCGCGCTTTAAGATGACAAGCGAATTTGGTTTTGTAACAATGGATCTAATTGAAGTATATGAACGTGATCAAGGTATTTACACCTGCAAGGCATACAACAAATCCGGCGAAGCATTTACAACAACTACCATTTTCTGCTCCAGTAAGGACAGCATCATTGACAAAACACAACATCCAAAGGGTGCTGAAGGTCTTGAGCAAATTCAAGACTTGGAAGAGTCTTTGCGTAAGGACGGAACCAAATCAGAAAAACCGGAAGAAGGTATAGCTCCTCGTTTTACAACTGAATTTGTTAATATCTCCGATGTAGGTGAAGGAGAAATTGCTCATTATGAAGCCAATCTTATACCAACTGGTGACCAAAGTATGGTCATTGAATGGTTTTTCAATGGAAAAGTACTTGAAGCTAGCCATCGTGTACGCACCATATATGCATTCGGTATGGTTGCTTTGGAAATTTTGGGAACCAAAATTGAAGACACCGGTACCTACACCTGCCGTGCAACCAACAAATATGGATCGGCTGAAATAAGTTGCACTCTTGAGTGCGTTGATAAACCACGTGGTCAGAAGCCACGATTTACATCACACATTCAATCTTTGGAAGGGCTTAAAGATGGACAATCGGCCCACTTTGAGTGTACTCTCATTCCAGTCAATGATCCTGATCTTAAAGTTGAATGGTATCACAACGGTAAATTGATGCGTCACTCCAATCGCATTAAGACCGTTTCCGATTTTGGTTATGTTGTTTTGGACATTTCTTATTTACAAGATCACGATAGTGGTGAATACGTTTGCCGTGCCTACAATAAATACGGCGAAGACTTTACAAGAGCTACCCTTAACTGCCGCGGACGTGGAGGTGTATTCTATGATAGTTTACAGCCCGACTCTTTGCAAAGAATTAAGGAATTGGAGTGCCCACAACAACCAGGTGATGTTGTTGCACCCCTGGTTGCCGAACCACCTAAATTTATTACACACATCAAGGATGTCACAAAATTGGTCGAAGGTCAAAGTGTTCACTTTGAGGCCCGTCTTACTCCTATTACCGATCCTGATCTTAAAGTGGATTGGTACTTCAACGGCAAGAAGTTGCCACACGGTCACCGTTTTCGTACTTTCCACGATTTTGGCATTGTCATCTTAGATATTTTGTACTGCTACGAAGAAAACTCTGGTGTTTACGAATGTCGTGCAGTTAACAAATACGGTGAGGATAGTACACGTGCTACTCTCACCTGTTCCTCAAAGGCAAACTTGATTTTGGAATCTCAATTGCCACGCGGCATGGAAGGTGGTTTGGAAAAAATTGCCAACTTAGAATACAACATGGTACGTACACGTGACGAAACAGCAGAGGAAACAAAGGGTAAGGCACCAGTCTTTACCAAGCCTTTGGAGAATATTGACAATTTGCGCGAAGGTGAAAATTGCCACTTTGAGGCGCGCGTAACCCCAACTGACGATCCTAGACTTAAAGTTGAATGGTACTGGAACGGACGTCCATTGAAGGCTGGTTCCCGTTTCCGTACCTTCTGCGACTTTGGTTTTGTTATCTTAGAAATCTCACCAGTCTATCCTGAGGATTCGGGTGAATACTCTTGCCGTGCTATTAACGAATATGGCGAGGCAGTAACCACTGCCACTATGAAGATTGCCGGTAAGCGCAGCATAATCATGGAGTCCCAATTGCCCAAGGGAATGGAAGGTACTATTGACCGCATTGCCGAATTGGAAGGCCTGGGTGCCCGCAATACTGAATTTACCCCAGAAGATGATACCGGCAAGCCGCCAGAATTCATTACTACTCCATTCGATATGGTCATAAACGAAAATCAATTGGCCCACTTTGAATGCCGCTTGCAACCAGTCAATGATCCCAGTATGCGTGTTGATTGGTTCCATAATGGAAAGGCATTATGGGCTGGATCTCGTATTAAGACCATTAATGATTTTGGCTTCGTAATTTTAGAAATTGCTGGCTGTTATCAGCGTGACACTGGCTTGTATACTTGTAAGGCAACCAACAAGCATGGTGAAGCCACCGTTTCATGTAAATTGCAGGTCAAGGGGCGCCAGGGCATTGTAATGGAACCACAACTGCCATCTAATTTCCGCACTGGTACCGAAAGTTTGCAAAAGCTTGAGGAGAATATGCACAAACGGGAAGAAATATGTATAGACGAAGAAACACCCAATCCCCCCAAGTTTATTGAAGAAATCAAAGATAACTTGGATGTTCAGGAAGGTGGTCCTATTCATTTCGACTGTCGTGTAGAGCCAGTGGGCGATCCAACAATGCGTATTGAATGGTTTTACAATGGCCGTCCTTTACCAACTGGTTCTCGTGTACACCAATTGAACGACTTTGGGTTTATTGCCTTGGACATCGATTACATTTATGCTCGTGATTCTGGTGAATACACATGTCGTGCTGTCAATAAATGGGGTGTGGCCAAAACTACTGCCAAGGTCACCTGTAAGGGTAAGGGCAATATTGTATATGATACACAACTGCCTGATGGCATGACTGCCGAAAAGTTAAAGGAGTTGGATCGTGGTCGCATGCCCGAAGCTGTTCCACAACAGGAAGTCGTATATGGACCACCCAAGTTTGTCACGCAAATTTCTTCCGTTACAGTGGAGGAAGCTGAAGCTGTTCGTTTTGAGTGTCAAGTTGAGCCCAAAACTGATCCCAATCTGCGCGTTGAATGGTATCGCAATGGAAAGTTACTGCCTTCTGGCCACCGTTATAGAAACATTTTCGATATGGGCTTTGTATCGTTGGATATTTTGTATGTATATGCTGAAGATTCTGGTGAATATGTTTGCCGCGCTTACAATAAGTATGGTGAAGATCGCACTAAGGCTACAATATCCTGCAAAAAATTACCTTCAATTATGCTGCAAAATCAAGTACCTCGTGGAATGAAGCGTTCCGAAACACTGACACAAATGGAAGCTACAATTAAAAAGTACACTTCGGAGGTACACCTTACAGAGGATGATCTCTTTGATCCAGATCGCAAACAACCACCTCGATTTGTAACGCAAATCAAGGATCAAACAAGCCTAACGGAAATGGCTGTTACCAAATTTGAGTGTCAACTGGCTCCAGTAGGCGATCCTAATATGAAAGTTGAATGGTTTTTCAATGGCAAGCCCTTGTTGTACAGTAAGTACTTGTTTGTTGGTTTTGAGGATTTTAAAAACCTTTAATTGATCTTAAACTTACATTTCTGCAGAGAACCGCTTCCAACCTATATATGACTTTGGTTATGTAGCCATGAACTTTGGTTGGGTATATCCCGAAGACAGCGGGGAATATGTATGCCGTGCTACTAACTTGTATGGCAAAGATGAAACTAGAGCTATTATTAAGGTTGCTGGAAAGCCGGGTATTGTTTATGACTCCCAATTGCCTGCCCATATGCATAGTATTGATCGTATACGCGAAATGGAAGCTTCTTGGCAGGTGTAAGTAAATTTGAAAATATTTAAATTGTAAAGAAAACCAAAAATCAATATAAAACTTTTTCTTTTTTTAAAGTGTTCCTGATGAAGTTGACCCTGATGCAAGACCTAGATCCAAGCCCGTATTCGTTAGTAAACTGGAACCACAAACAGTCGAAGAAGGAGAACCAGCTCGATTTTGTGTGCGTGTTACCGGTTATCCACGCCCAAGAGTTATGTGGCTTATCAATGGTCACACAGTTGTTCATGTAAGTAGAAAAAGTTTAAAGTGGACTTAAACGGAAATAAATCTAGTTTTTTTTTCTTTATTTATCTTAGGGTTCCCGTTACAAGCTTACAAATGATGGTATGTTCCATATGGATATACCCAAAACCCGCCAATATGATACGGGTAAAGTTGAAGTTATTGCCCGTAATTCTGTTGGTGAAGCCATTGCTACCACTGAACTTAATGTGGTACCACGTTCTGATGATTACCGTGGTGTCCTTAAGAATTCTCCACGACGTAAGTATTTGATAAATTTCTGCCATAGAACTATCTTTTTACAACGAAACAATATAACATCACTAGAAGCTTAAATCCAATTTAAACACATAAAAATAGCAGATTAGTTTTTGGCAATTTGTATATATTTTTGAATAGCAAAATTAGAAACTAAACACAACTATCCTTAAATCGAATATCTAACAAAACACCTATAATACCACATTGTAAATATATATAAAAAATGTTTGCCAAAACTTAACACAAGAGCAAACCATCATAAACTTATAAACATATATTCTGAGCACTGTGACAAAACCGTAAAACTCCCAAACATAAACTTATCCTTAAAACGTTTTCCTCCTTGATCCCTTGATACACTCCTTTATATCAATTCCAACTGTAAATATGAGCTTCTGCAATGAGATGCGCTAAGAGCCTGCAGCTTCAAAAGAATTTTCTCTCAAATGGATACTAATTTTTGAGCGTCACGTCTTTTCTAACAAAAATGTGATGGATTTTAAAAAGAAAAAAAGGACTTTAGACGGGTAGTATATTGAGTGTTAAAATAAAACTTATGTGTGTGCTAATTAACTAATCGTTTCATCTTTGCACTTAAAAAAATATTTCCAGAGAATCTATATTTGAAATGCTTTATTTATCATCCAAAACTATAATTATGTTCTATTAATGCAATTTTATCGTTGTTGTTTCTTTTAATTGTAAAATTAAGAGCATGAATAAGACCACAATGGGCTGGTCGCCTCTCGACATTGAAAGAGAGAGAGTGCCCAATAATAGTTTCCTAGTTTTTTCGTTGCAACTTTATGATGATCATAACCTATAAATCTAAAAACTTTTAAAATTAAATTAGGATCATTGTCATTATTTTTTTTATTGTAATTTGTATTTTTAACAAAGAAACTAACAAAAAATTATTTGATACTAACTGTAACTAATATTTGCTTTTATTGCAAATTGCTCTTAAGGAACATTGCTCCATTAAGGTTTCAAAAGCTAATTTCAAAAAAACAACAATAAACAAGTTGTAAATTTTTTCATCTCTAGCTTGGTATGACTACGATCTTGCATCTTACCAAAAAGAGCGCCAAGAAAACGAACTTGAAAAGGTGTTCGATGAGCGCAAACAATATTTGGCCGAACAAAGTGGCCCATTAAAGGGGGTTGAACACTTAAAGCCGAAACAAATTAAGCCGGAGACTCCGGAATGGCAACAAACTGTGCTTAAGAAGAAAAATGAGGACTACTATAGCAAGATTCATGATTTGGAAACAGAACAACTGTTGAAGGAAACAAACTTGCGTGCTGAATCTCATCAATATGCTATACCTGGTGATAAAATTGTCGGCAGCACAGCTGCCAAAGGCATGGCGAAGTCCTATGAGGAAACCATGTAAGTTCTAATTTAATTTTTTTTGAAATGTTCGCAAAAAAACCTTGTTTCCTTTTACGATTTTAGAGATGGCAACATTACCACTAAAAAGGCTATTTCAAAACCAACTATTGAACCCTCAGAATCTTCGGTACATGGTCGTGAAGTTCATATGAATAAGCAGAAACAAACTCAAAAAGAAGTTGTGGGTGATTTGGAAATTACCCGCAAGATAACGGCCACCGAAACTACTGAAATGGAGCATAAGGGTACCATTCAGGAACGTATGGTTAAGGGACCTGTTCAGCCAGCCAAATCACCCGTTTTCACCAAGAAAATGCAACCTTGCCGTGTATTTGAAAATGAACAAGCCAAATTCGAAGTGGAGTTCGATGGTGAACCTATGCCTATAGTCAAGTGGTTCCGTGAAAACTTTCCCATTCAAAGCTCACCCGATTTGCAGATTCACACTTTCAGCGGCAAGTCCATTCTAATCATACGTCAAGTTTTTGTTGAAGATTCTGCCGTGTTCTCTTGCATTGTTGAAAACCGTGGAGGTACTGCAAAGTGCAGCGCCAATTTGGTTGTCGAAGAACGTCGCAGGGGTAAAGGAGGCATGACACCACCCAGCTTTGTTACCACAATTCAAAGCACCACTGTTACCACCGGTCAATTGGCTCGTTTTGATGCAAAAGTCACCGGCAGCCGCCCCATGGATGTTTATTGGCTAAAAAATGGAATGAAAATTCAACCTAGCATTAAACACAAAATGTTGGAAGAAGAAAACATTCACACTCTCTTGATTATAGAGCCAACTGTCGAAGATAGTGGTCGTTATGAGTGTGTTGCTGTTAATGCTGCCGGTGAGGCTCGTTGTGATGGCGATTGTACCGTTCAATCTGTGGCTAAACCCGAAAAGCCTGCCACACCTGGCTTAGAAAAGGCTCCCCACATCTTGGAACAACTTAAAAGCCAATCGATTGAAGAAGGTAGCAAAGTAGTTTTTCGTTGCAAAGTCGAAGGTAAACCAACACCCACTGCTCGTTGGATGCGTGGTGAAAACGTTGTAAAACCATCACGTTACTTCCAAATGACTCGACAAGGTGAATACTATCAGCTTGTTATATCGGAGGCTTTCCCTGAAGATGAGGGCACCTATAAATGTATTGCCGAAAATAAACTAGGCAGCATTCAGACCAGCGCTCAGCTAAAAGTGCGACCAATTGAAAATTTGGATGCTCCACCCACAATAACAGCTTTGAAGGATATCTCGGTTACCGAGGGTATGCCAGCTCAGTTCAAGACAACTGTAACGGGCAAAGTAAAGCCAACAAGTGTTCAGTGGTTCCGTGAGGGTGCTCTCATACCGGAAACTCCTGATTTTCAAGTAAGTAAAATATTATTATTTTTTAAATTATTTATTTAGTTTATTTATAGGCTTGTGTTATAGGTTTAGTTTGTTTATATGCATTATTTTATTGATTCTTACGCCAAATCGTAAGTAGACTTCAACCAAATTCCTAAAAACCCTCATTAATATTTTCTACCTTTATATAATAACCTCAATAAACTTATTGAGATTTATTTTTAACAAACTAAAACATTCAAGAGTTTTTTTCAAAAACTCAACGAACAAAACAGCTATTAGTTAAAAATAGTTTAAATGTATTGATGTTGTTATATAAATGCAGTAAATACTTATGAGGGTTTTTCAGAATTTGGTGTAAGAACCAATGAAATGCATATAAGAAACCCTAATCTATAACAAACCCTATAAATTTACTTATATTTTTAAAATTTAATACTAATTTCATACGATAGATATATATTATTCATAATAGACAAATGTTAGCTAATACTTCCCCAATTTCAAAAATTTATACATCATCTAGTTCTTTATTTGCTTAAGAATTATCGAATTTCATATGAAAAAAATTTATCTCCGACTATAATTTATAAATACTATAAACAATATGCTTTGAAGTGATTATTTAAGCCTTGATTTGAACATTTATTTAAAAGCATTTAACCCGCCACTTCGCGCAGTTAGGTTTTAATATTTTTTTGAGACCTATCGAACATTTTTTGAATTGTTTCTATCTGAATTGAAGAAGTTGCAAAGTATACCTAAACAAGAACAAGAGCAAAACGAAATTACTTACTTTCTCACAGTCCAAAGCTTCTAAGATGTACCAGAATCGGGTCCGTTTAATTTATTGCTTTTTTAACTTTGTTTCTATCATGTATAGTTAAGAAGACAGCAGTATACCAATTTTTTTATTATTTGGCCGAGTTTCACCCCATTTAATTCCGAATATTCCGAAATTCCTCTAGAGTGGATCTTTACTCTGAAAGAGGTACCCACAGTCTTAATTTAAATCTCTATTTTATCGTTGCTCCTAACTGACGGATTCTTTATCGTACAGACCAAACGCTAACGCTAGCGACTTGAAATGTTAACTGTGGGTACCGCCGATATGGGGATCCACTGAGACGACGTTTTGGAAAACTTGAACCCTAAGGGGGTAAAAATTATTCAAATAGGGAAAACCCATTATGTTTATATATTCTAAATTATACGCGATATTAAAAAGCTTTAAAAATAGCATATTCTACTTAAAATATAAACGGACCCGTATATAGTACTTTTTCAAAATTTCGAACCCAAAGAGCAAAAAAGAGTAATAGCAAAATTTTGATAATAAATTCGATATGAATAAAGATAGAAAATATTTTTTCCACTTTTTTGAAATTTTAACCAAAAGGTGTAAAATAAATAATCAAATTACTTCCACAAAATGTAATGAAGACAAGAAAGAGGGTACCCTGTGTGCTAACAAACAAACATTATGTTCATAACTAATTCAAATTGTGTTCAACAGTTTCCAAACAGAAAGTACGTTTTTGGAACTTTTTGAAGTTCGAACGCTAAATGGAAAAATTCCGTTACTATTTTTAATACTTTTTGAAATTAATTTTTTCTTTGTTTAATTTTGACACACTTATATTTATAAAGTCTTTAACAACATAACAAACATCAACTTGATCAAAATGTTGATGTTTGAATGCTTATAAAAATTTCAAAGGGAGAAAAAAAGCAACATAAAAATATTTAGTACTTTATTTTTTTTATTTAAAATTTTTTTTTTGCTGTTTATAGACATAGCCAGGCAAAAGTATTTTTTAAACATTTTGAAGTATTTTATTAAAATTGTTGGTGATTTCTTCATTTTTTAAGTGCTAGACAAAATGTACTATTTTCAGATTTCTAGTACTTTTGATGCTTAGGGAAGTCTGTGGTTTTTTTAAAGCAGTTTAAGTCAAAAGATAATTAAGTAAACCAAAAGTCCCTTTTTTCATTTTTGGTAGCTCTTTGCCTATAAATACGAAACTTAGGGCTATTGACCCATATTAAGTCAAACCGTCAACTGGAGGACAAAAAGTGCTTTTTACAATTTTGGCACCTTTTTTGTATTTTTTTAAGATTACGGGTCTAGCAATTTGAATTTAAATGCTTTTGAACTAGATTAAATTCCAAGGTCAGCTAGCTGAACAAAAAATACTTTTTCACATTTTGGTAATTTTTTTTGTATATTTTCGAAGAATAGATACTATTTAACTAGTTGGGAAGTCTTCTTTATGACATTATGCACTGTTTTTATTATATGGCAATTTTTGTAAGTTTCCTTTTTAGAAATTTGTAAATGTGAGTACTCTAGTGGAATTCGATAAAATACAATATTTGTTCATTTATACCAAGTTTTCTTTGTTATGCAGGCCACTTCAGACAGACCTGTGCCTATGTTCTGTAACTTTGGTGAGAACTTCTCGCATCGAAAAGTCATGAAACAAAATTTCCAATCGTTTCTCGACATGTGAGAAAAAAGTGTTTCTGTAACTATTGGCGAGAAATACCTAAAATTTTTACGTCATTACGTTAGAAATGTCAGAAAGGTGAGAAAAAGTAAACAAAACCACGAAAAAAGAAGAAGAAAACCACATAAATTGTGCGCCAGAAATAATAAAAAATAAAGAAAATTAAAGAAATTTACAAATTTAAACCAAAAAATATAAATAAATAAAAAAACTTGTTGAAAAAAATTACAAAAAATGTATAGTGACGGCGGAGTTGAAAAAACTCCACTAATTGTTCTTTTTGCTGCTTCGAAACTCTCATGTTTTTCTAACACCCACACAATTTAAATAATTCTTTAATAACAGAAAACATTTACACTTAGCTTTTCTATATTTTTATTACTCATTTAATATATTTTAATACTTTTTTTCTTTAAATTTTGTTATCTCACGGTCTTTTTATTTGTGAGTATTTTTGACATTTCAAAGTGAAAAGTTCTCGCTTTAAATCTTTACAGAAACACTTTTTCTTGTGTTTAACGAGTAATTTCCTTACGTGACAGATAGTTCTCGCATGAAAAGTTACAGAAACAGTCTGGTGAGAAAAGTCAGCTGTTTGTGTCGATTTTTAGCCATTTTGTTTCATTTTGCATGTTTTAAGTGAAAAGTTTCTCGAGGCGAGAGTTACAGAACATGGGCACTGAATGTAGTTAATAGATAAAAAAACTATTTGAATCTTAACTGCTTTGAAAATACCGTTTAATTGCAATTTTAATTACAAACAAGGAAGATCTACACAAAAAGTTTAAAAAAAATAAACAATCCGGGGTATGGTTTCAATACAATTTTTTAAAAACGTGAAATTATCTTGTATATTTTTAGCACAATTTTATATATGTAAATATTAAAAACATTATACATGTTACAGGCACTTTTTACTAAAGAAACATAAGAAAATATTTTTAATTCTATAAAATTATAGAGAACATTTTTTATTCTTGTCTACCCACGATTGAACTGATCAAAACCTGAGTTAAAATAAGGCAAAATTATTTTCTTTGCAAAAAAATTGTCAACATACCAGTAAAAGTCGCCTTACTATCGCTAGAATGGGCAAAGGGCAAATATCCAAAAATTTACGAAACACTCGCATCATCACTTAAAAGAGTAAAATACTATTGCTAGTAAATAGCAACCCCTTATTGGTCGTTAGGGTATTTAAACAACGATTGTAAGTTAATATAAGCAATCTTCACTCAACAAGTGTCAGAATATTGCTAAAAGTTTTGGTTTAAAAGATTTCCATACTGTCATTGCCTAATAATAATTCTTTAATTATTTTGAAAAACACATAATCAATGATTTACTTAAGCAATTGTAAAAATAGCTCGTCAGATCATTTTTTCTAATTGCCAAGCATAATTTGATTACAAACAACAACCGTCGGGCGATTAGAAATTGACTCGCGAAATAATCGCTCTTGTCAAGCAGTCTTTTAAAATATCAACAGAGTCATTTCATTTTTAAATACTGTACTTGGAATATAGTTTTAATGTATCTTAGCCAATTTTTTGAATAAAACACTTTAAATAAAAAAATTGGCTCTTTTTCAAAAATCAGTACATATCAGTACACATATTTTTAATCAGTACATGTACTGATGACATCAGTACGAATGGACACCCTAATTATAATAGTAAAAAAGCACAATAGTACGATATGCGGAGCTTGCGATTTGAGCAAAAGTAATTAAGAATTAGAATTTTAGAGATTTTGGAATAAGATTGTAAAGACAATCATTTAAGTTTCTTCACAAGCATTACTAAGTATGTTTAAAATATAATTCAAACTGCGATTGCGAAGTAGCGGGTTAATTGCTGGTAAATGTTATATACTCTTTTTTGTACACTTACTTAATGATTTTAGTCTGATAAATATCACCCTCTTTAATCCTTCTCTCCATGCAACATATCAACGAATTCGTTCGTACATTTTACGAAATCTTTTGTTATTTCGCACTACGAAATTCTTGGGTAGATTATACGAAATTGAAAAAATATAGGAAATAAATGAAATAATTTCAAAAATTAAACAAAATGAACAATTTCATTTTTTTTGTAAAATTATAAAACTATGTGATTTTTTTTTTGTAGTTCGATGAAAGTTTCGCTAATAATGCGAAAATTTTACATATTACGAAAGACTAGTTTCTTTTAAGAAATTACGAAACTTTAATACAATTAGCAATAACAGCAAAGGTTTTGTATATATTACTAAAATAAAAATTACGAAAGATTTTTAAAACTTTTGTAAAATTTCAAAATTATAGCCTTTTTTTTGTAATATGTACAAAAATGTCGTATAGGTATTTCCCGAAAAAAAACTACGAAAGTTTTTTTCTTATATTGTTGCATGGATTATTTTTAGTGTATGCTAATTTCTGTTTTACATTTTCAGATGATATTTGATGGCAATGCAGCTGTACTTTTGATCGGAACTACCTACGAAGAAGATTCGGGTGTTTTTACAGTACGTGTAACCTCATCCACAGGACAAGCAGAATCATCGGCCAAACTAACTGTAAAAAGTAAGGATTAATTAATAGATACAAAACAAAAACTGAAAACAAATAAAATTATGACGACCAATTGACCCATAGAAACACACATACAAACGAATATTTGACTTCTTGAAATCGACTTTAAACGAAAAATGGTGCAAAGTTTAAATTTGCTTTTAAGGATTCAAAACAATTGATTTTTTTAATTTTGTGAGTAACACTAACAACCAGTTGATGTTTAAATTTAAAATAAAAAATGTTTGCTTTTTTAAGAATTTTTATGAAGAGAAAATTAAATAAAAATTATGATAACTTTAAAAAATTTTTAAAAATTATTAACCCGCAGTTGATGAGAAATATAATAAAATTATTTAAAAAAAATGTTTATATGTCCTTTTACCCTGTAAAACAAAAATTTTTTTTCAAGCAAAGTTAGAAATGACAGGTCTTTTTAACAAACTTTGGAAACCACTGCAAAAGAGAGCAAGTAATATGAGAATAAAAAGTGAACAGAGAGCATTTGAATTAAATTTATGTTTCTTTTTATATAAAAAAAAGAACATTTTACAATTATTTCACTGGATGTGCTTCTTTAAATTTGGGGCCGTGTGCAAGACTTTTTAAATACAAAATAAATTACCCTCCTCCCTCGCATCAGCATAAAATATGGTAGATGACAATAAATATTCAACAGAGAAAAGCTAATGCAGAACAATTGAAAATATATGTTTATTTATATTCAAATTTTGTGTGTTTTCCCATTTGTCCGTCCGTCCATCTATTTAATCGCTTGTCTTTTGATTTGTATAGTTTTTAATATTTAAATACGTGCGCAAAATTTCGTTTCTTTTGAAATATATTGGATTTAATTTTGAATTTCCAAAAATGTGCCCAATTCAAAATATAAGATTTTGTTTTTCTGGTTTTCTATGAACTCTAGGGCGTATAGAAGTTGATAAAATTATATTTTAAAATTTAAAAAAAACCAAAAAAAATTTCCAAACAAATATTTAAGTCCCACAGCACAAAATAAAACACACATGCATCAATTTATTTAGATTCTGTATTTATTTTATGTTAAAAAATATATTTTTAGCTTTAAAATACAATAAATTAAACAACCAAAAATTGCTTCTTAAGGCAAACAAAAATTGTTTATTAAAACTCTTTTAGAATTTTCTTTAAGTAATATATGACTTTCTTTTTTATAATAAAAAAAAAATTTATTTATTATTTAATAATACTTACAATTGCCTGAAATTTTAAAGAGGTTTTTAAGTAAGATTATATTATGTTGTTTTTTGGCAACTATTTTTATGACCAATTTCTATATGATTCACCTTATGATTGTCATGTGGCAATAAAATATTTTTTTCTCGCATAATCTGTTCATCATCATCACACGTCATGCCTTGATTAATTAAAATATTTATGCTATTGCCGAACAGAAATTGTTTTTGTCGAGGTATTTTTATTAACAAATGCGTAACAATGATGTCTGTCTAACTTTATGGCACATTCAAATTTCGCAAGACAATTGCTTGTTCTCTTTTGCCAACCATTTGACCCTGTCAAGACCTGTAAAGATTTTTTTGACATTTAATTTATATATTTTAACGATTTCGAAATTATTATTTAAAAACTGATAAGAGCAAACCTGTTAATTTTAACATCTGTGGAACTGCACCTAGTTAATTGAGAAATTCAGTGCAGCAGCAAAATACACTCAGCAAAATATTAAAGATAGAAAATAAAAATATATTTTTCTAAAATAAACAAATTAAAGCAAATATTTGAATATGTTAAATAAAATAAAGTAAAGCAGCTATTAATGCAAAATGATAAAAATATTTTGTTTTCTAAGGATTATTTTTTTAACTTCAGTTAAAGTCTCATTTAGCCTTCTTTAAGTATCGAATTACGGCTTTGTTAAACAGCAGTTTTTTGACTAATAAAAACATTTTCTAAAATTTTTTAACTTGAGATTTGAGTTTAGTTTAGTTAAACAAGCTCCTAGTTGACTTTCCGTCAAACAAACCAAATTGTAGGGAATCAGTTTTAAGCTGAGGTTTAAAATAAAAACTTAGTTTAAACCAAGTTTTAGTTTAAAGCAAGTCAAACAGTTCATCTTAAGTTTAAATTATTTAAACTTAAGCTTACCAAAACTTAGTGATAAATGTTTAATATAAAACACCGTTCCTTGTTCAAAATTGTTTCAGTTTTACTTATTTTAACGAATGTTTCTTAAAATCAATTTGATTTTATTTAAAAACTCAACCCAGTTTTCAATTACTTGAAATTAAAATAATTTTGGGTTAAAGTCATATCTTTAACTTTATATAAAAATTTTTTACAAATATCTGGTTTCTTATTTGCATTTAGAGTATAAAATAAAAACTTTTAATATTAAAAATTGTTTGATTTATTTAACTTTTAATTAGAAACTTATTGACCGAAAACATTAAACAAAAGCTTTGAAGGAAAAAAAGTATAAAGTTAGATTATCATGAGCAATTTTTCTTCTTTGCTCTCTTATAACAGCACTTCTCACAAGCAAAGTTTATAAACAAAAATCATTATAATTCCCGAATGCAAATTTTAGTAAAAAAAAAGTTCCTTTTAAGCCGCAAAAAATCTTTAAGTTAATCCTAGAAAACTTGTATACTTTCCTTTCTAATTTTTTAAACAATCAAATATTTGCTACCACTTTTTTGCTGAGTATATTTTGTTTCTTTTGCTGCTGAGGCGGTTGTTGATTTACTTATGACTTGTACTGTATGTTGACTAAGACTACATCAATTATATTATCAATTTTTTTTTTTTTTAATATTCGTATTCTTGGCATTAAGTAAATCCCATATTTATTAATAATTAAACAAAAACATACAAACACAATTTATGTTTAATTCATTTATTTTAGTTTAGTTTGATTTTAAATATTTTGTCTTTAAATCTTTTTTGTATCCTACTTTTTCCTGTAGTTTGTTGCATGAGATTTTATAATTATCTTTTTTTCATTACTGCTTTTTTTACTAATATTTCTATATTTTACTCATTGTTTCAATGTGTTTTTTATTGTTTTTTAAATACATATATTAATTGTTAATTTATAATAACTTTTTTGTGAAAAAATTTAATGCTAAATGTCATTGAAACTGTTTCGTTTTTGTTGAAAAAATAAAAATGTTAAAAATATTTATTTTTTCTAACTGCTTTAATTTACACGTTAAGTCAAATTGGTAAAAACTGCTTTACTAAAAAAAAGCTTAATCATAAAATACTCATGCGTCTCTTAGGCTTTTAAGTTTGAAGTTTTAAATTATTTTTGTTTATTAATTTTCATTAGGTTTAAAAAATTAGAAAAAAAACGCTTGATTTTTATAGAAAAAAAGCTTTTAAAACTAATTTAAATACTGCCAATCATTTTATATTTTTTTGAAAAATTTGACCTAAAATTAGAAAAAAAAACTTCTTACAAAGTAGTATTTAAAAAATCATAAATATTTTTTTAACTTTTTTAAGTAATTTTTAATATTATATCTACTTCGTAAGAAATTAAAAAAAAAATCCAGCGTTTTTTCTATTTAATCATAAATACATTTGTTCTTGAGATGTTATAAAAAAAAAAAACAAAAATTTATTTTTTATGTATTTTTTTTTTATTTTATGTATATTTGTTGTTAAATTAATAAAACTGTGTATTTAATTAAAAAGCCTTCTGTTTAAGTCCCGCTTTTTTAATAAATAATAATCAAAAACAAATGCTTTTTTTAAAACCAACACTTTTCAAAACAGGTAAGTTATTTATTTTTAATTTTTTAAATTTCAAAAAAATCCGTTAAAAAAGTTTGCTCTTTTAACAACGAACACACCTTGACGCGTTTACTTTTAAATGAAAACTAAATTTTAAAAGAAAAAAAATAAAAAAAAAGAAAGGATCGTAGATGCTTGTATGAAAATGTTCATACACTTGTATACATTCATACATACATATGTGTGAATATGTACACATGTGTGTGTTCATCGGTTGCAACAAGCCCCCCACAAATACTAGTGATGATTACGGTGGCGTATCTTTTCTAAACAACAAATCACCAGATTATTTTTAAACATTTTCTTACCTCCTATAAACAAAAGCAAACAAGATTTATTTATGTTATTTCTTTTTTTAAACTCAATTAAACGACAGCACTGTTTAAGGTAAAAAAAAACCTAATCTTAAATTTAAATTAGAATTTCATTAAGAGTATCACTAAGCTTTGATTTAATGTTCTCCCTATTTTTAATTTTAACTGTTCACATATAAAAATGTAAAAATACCCATCAAACCAAATGCTTAGATTTTGTAAAGAAATCGTTACGACTTGTCGAAACAAACTTCCGATTTCGGAACCGAAATATTATCGAAAGCGTAACAAATTTCGCATTAAAAGGTAAACTTATGTAGATATAATTTCTTAAAGTTCACTTTAAATACCATAACATGTAACTTGATGTACATATACATATATGTATGTAGAGGGCATGACTTAAGATTTAATTTATTTACCATATGGTCAATTCCACGTAACACGGCTTAAAATGGGGAAAAGTCACTTTTTCATTTCAAAAAAAATTACGTCTAAAATAGAATGGAAATGATAGAATTAAAAATAGATTGATTCATATTTTATTTTAATTTTCTTCGCAAGAGTTTAACACGATCTCGTACTGAATTATCGGTTTTTTTTACATTCTAAATAAAATGTCACATCTCTTGTATTTTCTTAAAGGCTCCTTTTACAGCAAGAATAATTTGGTGTAAAATTCAAGTAATATATACGAATTAGAACATTTTAATCTACACCTAATCCTGTTTTTACATGGTACATACGTTCCAGGGAACATCTTTTAAAAAAATCGCGCAAGAAAAACAGTTCATATAATTTAGGTTATATTTAATTAATTCAACCTTAAAGGTTAATATTTTTATTGAGCACAAAAATTTCATTTCTATTTCTTTACACAGTGTTATTTATTAAAATTTATGATTTTAAGACACAAAACAAAGAAATAGTTAAAATGTTTTCTTAAAACAAACAGGAAAACATTATTTTTGTTAACCTTGTTATTTCCAAATCATGTAAAGAAAGATCGTGTAAAAACAGGATTGGGTGTACCATTAAAAACTTGAAAATATTTTTTTCTGTTATATTGAAATTTGTTATGGCACACCCGTCACAGTCTTTAGTTAGTCATTGTGAGCAGAAATCATGTTTTTTCAGTGTCTAGTTACTATCAATTGCTTATAAACATACCCGTCTTGGAAACCATAGCCTTTTTTAAGTTTAAATTTTAAATTGTTTAAGTTATAAGCAAAAATGTGAGCAAAATAGTCAAACCCGTCACAACGGAATTGTCCATACGAAACTAAAGTTATTTACTTTACTTCAACTTGCAGTTAAAACACCATTATTTTTTTCCTTCGTGTCCCTTTCTGAATTTTTAAAGTTGTTATCTATTCAACATAAACACCAAAAAAAATATAGAAATAACGTACCAAAAATTTGATTTTTTTCAAGCCCAAAGAATCATTCTTATTTTCACATATAGTTTTTTGAGCCTTTTTATTTTTGTTTTCTTTATACTCTTCGTATTTTTTTCAAATTCTCTCCCTGTTGTTATTTATTTGAATTTTTTTACAGTTTTCACGGTTTTACTGAAAAAGCAAAACTTTATATAAATATTTATTTTCTTTTTTTGGCTCAGACAAACTGCCGAAATACCTTAACTAGCTCGTTATTAGTTTAAATTTAGAAAAACTATCAAAATGTCTCAACGAATTAGTAACAAGTCTGCCTTCAGAAAAAGTCGGAACTTTTGGTTTGTTGGGTATGCAAAATATAAAATTTAAATGATTTAGGTATTTACATTTACATATGCCATATCGTATAAAGATAGAGCAACATTTTTATAGATGGGTCACACTTATTACTTGTGCCAAATACTTTTGCTTTTTAAATTTATTGCTTCAATTTCTTTTTTACCAAACAACATCATTAATCTTTATAATGAAAAGCAATTATTTTTGTAACTTCTGACTAATTTCTGAAAATTTTTAAATTGATTTTTGATGATTTTGTGTTCTAGCCAACACAAGGAGCGTAATTAGTGCAATGATCGTATGAAAATTAAATTTCTCACACCTTGATTCATTTAAATTACCAGTTTAAGAACAAAAAGCATTATCAGCGCCTTTCTAAAAGTATATGTTGATTCATGCAAACGATCTTGTTTTAATTTAAAGATAAACAAATTTGTTTAGGTAAAAATTTTTGTTTGTTTTTTATATTAAAAACTTTTGGTAAACCAAACGTATAATCTAAAAAATTTTTTAAAATAAGTAAATAAATATATAAATATTTTTTAAAAAAATTAATAAAATGATCTATTTTTTTTTTAATTAAACGAATTCGCTTTAATTTTTCCGCACCTACCCTAATTAAGACCGATAACTTTTACACTCACACCTGTGCATTCGGTTAGAGACATGGCGCAATAATGAATCAGGTGGTGGTAATTCTACAACAAAAAAATTTGGTGAATACAATTTTCGTTTTTGCTGTAGTTTTCGTTGGCTCAGGTGTCTAAAAGAGATATGTAAAAGTAAACAACTTTGACAACCCAGCCTCAATTTCTGCATGAAAAAGTAGATCAGCTGTGCTCGTAACACCACCTGGTCAAATAATTTCACCATGGTCAGATACTAAAAATTAAAAAAAAACTCATTAACTTACTTTACTAGGCATTAAAAATACTGTCAGCGATCGCTGATAAGTAAAGCTTTGAATTTTCAAACTTTGCATAAAAATGTTATAGACAATTCAGAAAAGGTTCCGAGAATTAAAAAATATACATATGTAATTGAATTCTAATTAAAAAAATATACATATGTAATTGAATTCTAATAAATACGAGTGGTTACCAAAATCAGATACCTCAAGAGTTTCACACACTTTTTTATTTGTAAATTTTTTCCCCAAAGATTTTTTGTGCTCCAAAATAAAAAATTTGCTTTAATTAAAAAAAAATTAAGGCAATACTATTTTATATTATGCAAATCTAAAAACTAACCCGCACTTCGTGGGCGCATTTTTAATTGTTTTTGAAAACAGAGTTCTAAACCCGAAGGTCTCACGAGCTAACAATTTTAAAAGAGGCAAAAAGTACCAAAACTGTTGGAAAAGTATTTTTTTCCATTTAGTTGACTTCCGAACTTTACATTGGGCAATAATCCAAAATTTCTAGACTTATGATTTCATATACTTATTTATATAAACTTACTATCTAAAACAGGCAAAACAAGTAAAAAAATATTTTTTGTATTTAATTTCATAATTTTTGTCTAATAATCTCAATATATCCATATTTTTTCCAGACCTTGAATGTAACAATATGTTGTTTTTACCCTATTGTCCTTTTAGGTCCAAGTTTTATAAAATTTCGCAAATGTGGGTATAATTTTTGAACCCCTGTCGAACACAATTTAAATAAGGTTTCTATTTTTATTGTTTTAAAAGTATTTTTTTGTTTTGTTTAAAAGTGCCAATATGTAATTTTTACTCTTTTTTTGTCCCTAAAGTTTAGGTCAAACAAGACATAATATTTTAACTATATTTGGCGCGATCCAAGCGTCTTTAAAATTGTCTTTAATATTACTTTTCCCCCAAAAAATATCTTTGTTAGTTCCAGGTGTAATGCAAATAACTGAAATAAATTGCGATAAGTCCATAATTACCATAACTCACTTTAAAGTCTACTCTCGGAAATCACATTAACTGCTTAAATGCAAACAGACAATGTTATTGAAATTTACTTGAACACGCAGATATATTTCTTAAACGTACGTAAGTGGCCTCAAAATTTTGTAAAGATCGCTTTATTTTTGATCCTACATCTCTTTCTCCTGTTATGTTTACCCCGTAAATACATTATGCATCCGAGTATCTAAACGAAATTTGGGTCGAATAATTTTTATATTTAGGGAAATAAAAACATACAATTTCAAGACTTTTGGCCGATACTTAACAATGTGCCCCATTTAAGTCTGACTTATGGAAATCACATTTAATCGCATAGACTGCGAACAGTTGCACACGAGATTTACATAGCACACGCAAAAGACGTTTGCAAACAGAGGTAGTCCTACCAAATTTTGTGATGGTCAGCCTATTGTTGTTACCTTATTATACCTATATACATATATAATCCTTTTTGTCCTGTAAGGAGCCTAGAGTCGCTAGCATGTAATAATCTTTCAAATACTATTAAACATTCCAAGTTGCAAAACAACTTTAATTTTCATATAATTTATGTAGGACATTGTATGGTTGAACTTTTAGAGCCTTAACATTTTTACGGTTTTTTGTTTACAAGAGTATGAACAAATATTTACAAAAAACAAGCGATATAAATGTATGTATATACTGTATGTAGCAGATATAAAGTCTAGGCACAACGTTTTTAATTAGGCTATTAAGAAATATTTTTTTCTTTTTTTTTTTTATTTAATTTATTTTTTGTTGAAATGATTTCCTTTTTATTTCTTTGAAATGGTTATTGGCAGGTGTATAAAATAATGATTTGTTTAAGTTATTAAATTTTTAAATATACATATGTACAGCAATTAAGACAGAAGTACTCATAAGTTTAACCCTTAAAAGGTATGATTGAATAATTGACTTGCATCACGATTATGAATTATCTACAGGGTGACAATCAATTCCATTAAAAAAATTTTTTTGACTTAATTTTGAGGGATACCGACCTGAATATTGTGACACTAGGTCTGAAAGTTTAGCCCTTAAAATTTGAAGCAAATGGGAGAACGTTTTCTGGGAGCACATCAGGATCAAAGTTCAGATACTAGTAAATTTAATTTTTTTATCTCTATGTTATATGTACACAGGAGCAGAGTTAAGACTGACTAATTTTGCATAGCACAACGCAAACGCATAGAGCTAGATATCGAAATTTAAACTTTGGGTACTTCTCCGTATCCAATAGGATGGGGTTTCGGAGAATTCCTGAACAAAAGGGGTTAAAATAGACCAAATCGGAAAATATCGGTAAGTTGATATCTTCTAAACTTCTTCTGGCACTTTTTAAGATTTTAGTAAAAACTATATTTTGATTTTTTTTTTCAAATATTAGACCCTTGCGGAAGAGGGTAGAAACCATATTTTAAAACTAATTGGGTACATTTTGTACTTCTGAACCAAAAAAGGTAGAAAATTGTATTCCGATTGACAGGTCTTAGAAAGGTATGATAGTCAGTTAAGTGGTCAAAAAGACTTTTTTTAATATTTCTAGTACTTTTTTGAGATGCTTGAAGTGGGAAATAATAAAAAAAATTGGGAGAAAAACATGCAAATTTTATTTTTTTATGAGTACAGAACTACATTTTTTTTAAGATTTGAAACTTTACATACAAAGCACCGGGTTAACCTTAAAAAAAGACTGATAAAATAGACAAAAGATAATTTAAAAAAATAGTTTTTTTATATCATAGAATAAATAAAACTCCTCGTTTACCTTAAATAATAAAGAATATTTAAGAATTCAGCTTTAGTTTGGAGAGTCAATTGGACCCATATTACACGATAGGGTTAATTTTCAAACAGTCCGTTTTACTGTTCATTTCGTTAAAATAAAAAAAATTTATATGGCAAGTGAAAATAATGTATCAAATTAATGAGTTTTACAATTTTGTTTCAAATAAACAGAGAAATTTGCGCATACCTAAATTTTTCCCTTGATGCCCGCCCAGAAACGTTGTTCGACTTGATTGAAATTTTAAAGGCTAAACTTTAAGACCTACTGTGACAATATTCCGGGCAGGAAACTTTGAAATTAAATATAAATAGATACATACGTTGATATTTTTTGAAGTCATATTCTAGTCCTGTTTGACGATAAAATTGCAGTTAAAAGTAACTTCACAGGAACACCCAAAAATGTTTCTTTCAACTTTAAAGTAAAAATACCGCAAAAACAGTTACTACACATTTTATGTCACAGTAGTTACCAGTAATTTTTAAGCCACAGGTATAAATCACAGGTACAGAAATATCACTCATCTCTATTGTACACACCATGTACTGGAAACAATTTTTATAATTTGCAAATATTTTAACTTGTTTCAAAAAACACTGCTACGAATATTTTATTTTTAATTTAGACAAGTGGATTTTATTGCAAACAATCATTTTCATAAATTTTCACAAATTTTTTTAAAGAAGTTTTTAATAATTCTTAACTTCATAATATGGTTAATATAGTTTTAGCAAAATTATGAAGAACTATGCAGTCAACTAAAAAAAATAAAATGGGTGTTTTAGTTACAATAACTGTTTGGTTAGTTTTTTTATAATTATGTATTAGGTTAATATTTTTTTGATTTTTCAATTTTAGTGTTGTAGGTTCATCTGTAAATTAATCAAGGGAATTTCATAAAATTTTACTGCCCCATAAACACAGCGTTAAAAGATTTTTTATTATTAATTAACGCATCTGATTGTAAACAGATGTTCTTAATATAGCAAAATATGATTAATGATCCATTTGAGCTTAAAAAATTAAAAAAATAAATATTTATTTTATTTACAAAAACAAAATTATTATTATGCTAAAATGTATTTGATTTATTGGCACAAAACTTGTTGTTAATAATATAAATATGTGAGTTTATTACAAATGGTTTTAATCCTTTTGTTTTTAAAATTTTTTTGTAATTTTTTGATATAGAAATAATGCTTTTAAATACTGATTTTAAAAGCCAAACTAATAAACATAAGACCAAAATGTATTGGGGCATACATACATGTTTGCTTATTAATTTGGCTCCCAAATAACCATAAAATATTAACACACGCATAGTGCCAGACTTGCATCTGGATGTTATTTGTGGGGGACCTTTAAACATGCACATGCAGCCCATTTACAATTTTGTATCGAAGAACGAAAGCATAAGCAAAACTCAATTAGTAAAACAACAAATTGTTGCCATTAATATAAGTAGGAAATCTTAAGATGGCATAAAAAATTTGGCAATAAATTTAATTTTGTTTATGGTTTTTAGTTTTGTGATTTTATAAAATTGTTTTATTACATACATATGTATAGGCGAGTGCTGAGAAAACAGACAAAATACAAATTTGAATAAGCCAAGGCGCATGTATATCAGATGGCCTTAGTTAATCAGCTGAGTAGCGGTATTTCGTTATTTAAATGTCACATTTTGTTTATGTTTATCTGTTTTTTTCTTAAGCTATATTTACACTACCTGAGTTATCATCTGAGTTTCACAACTATAAGACTCATTTGTATAGTGTAATAACATGTCTGTTTTTATTTGTTAGTATTTTTGTCTTATCTCAGTTGAAAATATAACGTATTCTATTTCAAACTATTTGACGTCTGAGTTTTAAATGTAAGTTTTTAAAAAGTTACCGGATTAAATGCTTGTTGCTGTATTGCCATGCACTATATACCAGTTTAACTTTTATAATTAGCGGACTAAAACCAGTTCCTTAGACGTAATGTAATACTAAAAATAAGAAAATCAAATTGTTTTTTGACACTCATAAAAATTTAAACTTATTTTTTTGACACTCAACTCAGATGAGAACTTAGGTGGTGTAAATATAGCTTGAAGACTCATAAATATTGCTTATTTACTTTTTAAGTCTCACAACGCCAAATTTTCATATTTCATACTAAGTAAATAACTACTACAAAAAATTCTTCAGGTAAAGTTAAAATAATTTTCTAATAAATCTTTGATAATATCCTACGCTATATTCGACTGAGCCGAACTTTATATACCATTTATATTGGTATTTTGGAATACCCAGTCATCGGATCTAGCCCAGCTGCTTTTAGACTGCAAATATTGCAATAAACCTACTTTGTGGCGACTTTGAAGTCGATAACAATTTTTTTTTAAATTTAAATATAGCGTTGTAAAAACTTTTTAATAAAACATGTTTATTTGTATTGGGGCTACCGCTCTCCCTGCTCCAATTCAACATTTTATTCTGCAAAATGTAGATATTGTTGTACAATTACTTTTTGTAGGAAATTCGAAGTCGATGGAAGTTCGAGTTTCCGATATAAAGCGTACTAAAAATCGCATAAAAATTATACATTTGAATGGGCGCTACCGCTCGCCCTGCTCCTATCTAAACGATTTTTTCCATAATGTTTGTATCATACCGGTACTACTTTGTAACAGGGCTTAAGTCAAAAGCTGGATACTTAGATCTACTTAAAATTAAATAAATTTTATAGAATTTTTATATGTTAATATTAATTTTAATGTTAATTACAGTACTATTAAAATGTTAATTGTATTAACGAAATCGTTTCCTGGTGGAAAATTAATTACATTTTTTGATTGATATCACAAAATTTTTAATTGAAACCCATTTTTAATTATTTTCTGTGTATCATGACCAGTATTGCCAGGTGAAGAAGTAGGACGTTTTTTATAACAGCCCTTTTCAGAAATATATCATATTGATTCAATTTGTATGGCATTGAAATATTTTGTTGGGTTGATTTTAACAAACAGATAAACGAACGGGACAAACCCGACATTCTTATTTATTGAACTTATACAAAATCGTACGAAATAACTTAAAAAAAGCAAGCGAAAAATAATTTTAAATATTTAATTAAACTCATGCTGAAAATTTAATTTTTAAATAATCCCTTTAAAAAATTATATATTGTGTTTTGCTTAATTGAATTAATAGAAAACTTTATCAAGATTTATATTTGCTTTTTATTAATATCCATTTTATAGGTTATATGATTTTGCACACAAAAAATATTTTTTAATATTTTTATATATTTATCTTGTTAAAAAAAAAACAAATTAAAGACATTGTTTATTAGATGTTTTTAAAATTATAAGCAAATAACCCCATAGACATATCAAGGTCAATAACGTCTGAGAAAAAAAAAACAATGTCGTTTACCTTCAAAATCATGACACAAATCATTGCGAAAATGTAAAATATTTTTTTATGGCAAATTTTAAAAAGAAAATAGACGCAAATATTTTTGTTCTTTCACAACAGACGATATTATATGCTTAACATCTGCAGCATCATTATAATTATGCAAAATCCGTGTTTTAAAATTTTAAATTTAACTGAAAACATTCATAATATAGGATCTTGTCAAGCTACATAGGTACATCTAAAGTTTTGCATAAACTTAATATCATAGAAATGCTTAAGAGAGCTATATTAACCCTTGACGAATCTTTTTAAATATAGTTGTTGTAGTAACAATATTAAAGTAGGTTTGAAGTTGGCTTGCCAGATCAAATTTGCAAAAAAGCTTGACATTGACCAAAAAAAAAACTTGATTTTGAAAAAAAAAGAACTTGACAAATAAAAACACTCATACTATTGTTTTTATATAATTGTTTATTTTTTCATAAAAATTATTAGAATAAAAAGAAAAATATCATAAAAAGTAAAAATTACACAAATTAACAAGCAAAAATATAAACTCACTTTTTATTTCCAAAAGCTTCCATGTACGTATTGGAAATCAGCTGTTCAATGATATCAATTTACTTGAGCAATAGGTTAAATATCAGTGTTGGCACTTTTATTATAATTGTACTGAAAGGGAGTACTATATTTTTTAAACTTTAACTGCACAGAAAAAAAATGTTTCATATTACTCCTTAGTTGTGTTGATAATAAAAATATGGGCTTTAGATTTGTTTTTTAGATACATATATAAACATACTTTTTTAAGTATCATTACAAAGCTAGAATAAACTTGAAAAAAAAATTAACTTATAAAAAAAAACTTAACAAATTACTTTTTCACTTTACACGCGCATTAAAAAACTTGAAAATCAGGCCCGTCTGGCAACCCTATTTGAAGTCGATAGCTGTAATAGTTTCAGAGATATTTGGTATCAAAAGTTTTAGGTAATGGGCCCATTTGTGTGTGGGCTACCACTCCCCGTGCTTCTACCCAAATAATTTTTGTTTGGAAATATAACAAGTAAAGGCGCTATATTCGGCTGTGCACAAATCTTATATCCCTTTTACAATTATATTTTTGTATACCCCAAACCTGATCTAGGCAGGTTTTTTTGAACCAAAACTATTATAATAAAAAAAACTTTAAGGCGGGCTTAAAGCCAATAACTATCCTAGTTTTTTAAATAGAAAACTCACAAAATTTTAACAACTGTATGAGCGGTGCTACTTCCCGTGCTCTTACCCAACAATTTTTCTTTTAAATTAACAAAAATCATAATAGAAATACCATGTAGACGGCTTAAGGTGGATTGTTCTAACAGTTTCTTTAAAATGGTTTATTTGTATGGGCGCTTCCGCTCTTCCTGGTCATATCCAACTAATTTTTTCCAACATATAGACATTGTTGTACAACTGAATTTTGTAGGAAATCGGAAGTCGGTAGCTGTTATAATTTACTCATATGTGGGCTACCACCCCCTATCCTCCTATCCATCAATTTTTTTTCTCCAAAATGTACGTAATGGACTGGATCTGCATTGTAGCAGGTAAAAGTCGATATCTGTTATAGTTTTTTAGATTTAGCGAATTAAAGATTTTAAAAAATTAGTGCAATTTTAGGTTGAATACCATTCCTCCTGACCCTATTTATAAAAAAAATGTTCCCCGTCGGTCGTCTTCCTGAAAATAACTGTACGATGTCTTGTGACAATATTTTTCGAGTTATATATGGATAAACTTGTGCATGGATTTTGTTCAAAAAAATTGGCTTTTTTGGTTTTTCTTTATATCGTTAACGGATTCTGCTGGGCTCAAATAGTGATGACCCTTAAAAATATTTCTAATAGTGTATCTAAATACGCTCCGTGGGATTTGACTTGACTTTTGAAACTTAATTTTTACAGACGGACATGGCAATACCGACTTTCCTATCTGTACGGATCCAGAATATTTATATTTTGTGGGGTTGCAAAAGAACCTCATAGAAATTGCAAACTGATATATACCGTGGCAACTATATGGTTTAACCCCTTACTGCATGCATATATAGAAAAGCCATTAAAGAAAAGGTAAGTTATCATACGCGTACATACATACTTACATTTTTTCGTTGCTTTGTCCCTTATGTTGCTAAGTAATATCCGATTCTATACTGAGACTGGACCACCACTTGGACTTACCAAATTCCTAATCGGTTTCTCTTTTTTACGTATATTCCTTTTTTTATTTCTCTTTATAGAACGACGCATCTCGGCTTATCAATTGAAAACAATTGATTCTGTCGAAGATGAAACATCCTCCTCTAGCAAAGAAGACAGCTCTCCTGAATCGCCAAGTCAACTGCAGCCACATGAAACGCAGAAGTATCTAAATGTTAATGGTCTAGTATCACATGAAGGGCGGTCGCGTACAAAAAAGACAAAGCCGCGCAGTAAGTCACTACAGCCACATTCGAATATTGTGCCCTGGCGCAAATCTTCACGTCCAAGACGTGGTCGTTCACTAGACAAAGCCCCATTTTTGCCCGGATTCAAACCTGAATCCATCAAATCATGGACCGAAGAAACTATAAATCTCAAGCCAGCACCAATAGAAAAGAAAGTTATACCCAAATTGGAAGCTGCCAAGGTGGTACTTAAATCCATTAAGAGTCAACGTGATCAGGGCATACTAAGTATTGGTGCCACTCTTGAAAAGATTATTCAGGGTAAAACGGAAAAAGAAGCCATTCCGTGGATAACCATGCGTGAGAAACTAAAACGAGTGGAATATGTTCAAAAACAATTAGACAAATTTGACTTAGATGAGGTTTACCTTAGACCTTTAGAAAGGCCAATCATTACTGACCACCAACAACAGCCACTGCAGGCAACACATGAAGAGGTACAACGTGATCGTGAAATTCAGCGCTTACAGAATATGGAAAGTACAGAGATTATGGAAATGACCGATCAAATCGAAAAGTTAATGAGCCAAAAGAAAGAAGATACCATTCCTTGGAAGGAGATGCGCCAACATCTAAAGAGGGTGCAACATGTACACAAAGAAATTGAAAAGTTCAAAATAGAAGAAGTTGCACTTCGCCACCTTGAAGCACAAGAGATTATAACACACGAAACTCAAACTGCAACGGAAGACACAGTTGTCATGATGGTGGATGAAAGCTCTAAAGGTTCTATACAAAAAATTGTTCACAAAGATGATTTGCAGAAATACATTGAAACTGATAATGAGCACAAACAACAATACATTACCACTGAGGATATAAGCATGCTAAGCATACAGGAGCGTGAAAGAATTGAGGCTCACAAGCTGAAACAAGAACAAGCCATTATGTGGCGCCAACTTAAGCAATCCCAAAAGTCAATGCAGGAAGAAGATACTCAAGAGCAACAACTTCAAGACCGCCAATATGTTAAAGAAACTACTTTGATGCAACAAGAATCTCTTCTAAGGGATCGTGAAGGAAAAATGCTTCAACAAGAGGAACAATATCTTCAACAAACTAAACCTCAGCCTGTTTCGCAGGTTAAATCGAAAACGTACGAAGAAATGCATGATGAACTAGTTGAGCAAGTACCTCAACAACAATTAGAAGAATTGGTTCCTGTCTTGTGGGAACGTGGTACAAAGAAGGGCACTATACAACAACAACAATTGATTGACATTCAACAATCTGAGCATATTTCGAACAAGAGTAAGATTGTTGAAAACACTAAGCGTATTAAACATAAGCAGGTAGTACAAAAGTATCAACAGGAAGAGAAACTAGAAGAGGTTGTATTGAAACCAACACTTCGTCATGGGCCCAAGCACGTACAACGAGAAGAGATACAGCTGCAACCACTTAAGCGTACTCAGGAAAGTACACGAATTGAAGAAGAGTCCCGTAAAGCTTACGAGGAAGCAATAGATACTTTGGATGAAGAAGTTAGACATCAACCATTAGATCAATTGCAACCTGTGATGTGGGAAAGAGGGAAGAAGAAACCAGTTAGCAAAATCTATGAAGAAGCTTCAGATGAGTTACCTGAGGAACAACAATTGAAATCTCCTGAAATACTCCAACCTAGTTTGTGGGAACGTGAAACGCCCGTTCATGTACAAGAAAAGCCTGTTGACCAACTTCAAAAGAAATCCTATGAAGAGGCAGTTGATGAGTTGGCTGAAGAAAACAAACCACAACAACCTGAACCGCTGCCAGTGATGTGGCAACGTGGCAAGAAGAAAACTCAGCCAGAGCATGACAAGATTACACAAGTGGTTCAAACCACTAACACTTCCGAAGTCGAAGATCAAACAATTGTGGAGCAACAGAAAATAAAGCAAGTTAAAAAAGTCATTCCTACAGTTACTCCGCAACTGAGGGAAGAAAAAGTAGAACAAGTACAGCTGAAACCAACACCAAGAACTAAACCGAAAGAGCAGCCCAAAGCTGAGGAGATAAAGTTAAAGCCTGTTAAACGTTCGCAACAACAAACGGAAGAAGTTGCAAACCAACCTGAAAAGGCTTTCGAGGAGGCTGTTGATACATTACCTGATGAAACTAAACAGAAAAAAGCCGATGAATTTCAAGCTGTAGCTTGGGAAAGAGGTAAAAAGAAGAAGCTTGAGCCAGAAAAAGTTGAAACAGTAACTCAAAAATCTTACGAAGAAGCCTTTGATATTTTGCCTGAACATCCTGGAGAACAAAACGTCATTCAACCTAAGCCGGTAGCCTGGGAAAGAGGTAAGAAGAAACCAGAAAAGCCTAAGTCACAGGAATTGGAAGAAGAACCCATTAAAACTTTTGAAAAAGCTGAAGATGCTTTGCCAGTAGAGCCCAAGGATGAACAAGTGGAAGAGCATCAACCAGTTATGTGGCAACGTGGCAAGAAGAAACAGAAGAAACCTGAAGAAAAAATAAAACCGAAAGAAATAAAACCGGAAGAATTTGTTGCCGAAATTAAGGAATCTGTACCTGCAGATAAGGAAGACAAACTAAAGGAAATTCCAGATGTCATTAAAAAGGAAAAGGTCAAAAAACCCAAGAAAAGGCCCACAGCTGAAGAACCAGAAGTTGTTCAAAAGACAGACATAATAGAAGACATTCCACAAAAAGAAATTGAAATAGCTCCAACGGAAAAGACCAAGAACCTAGAATATCTGAAAAAAATATTGCCTCAAGAGCCTGAAAAGGTTGAACAGGTGCAACTGAAACCAGTTCCAAGGAAACAATTTTCAAAGCCGGAGGAAGAGAAGGTGGAACAGATTCAACTTAAGCCACGAAAGAAGCCAGCTGCAGAAGAAGAGACACCACAAACCGAAGAAGCTGAGATAGAAGTATTTGAGCAGCAAGAGGATACAGTTGGTGTAGAAGAGATCGAAGAAGAGGTAGTTAAAAAACGAACTAAGAAGAAAAAACCTAAGGAAAAATTGAAACAGAGCCAAGAAGAATTTGACCTGGAACCTGAAAAGAAAGAAATGGAGGAAATTGAAGATGTTCAATCTGTAGAACCTTTAGCAGAAGACCTTGTAAGGGAAGAGGAAGTTGAAAAGCTACCAGAAGTTTCAGTTAAACCCAAACCTAGGCCACAACCGTTTGAGGAAAAACTAGAGGAAGTTAAACTTAAACCCACAAAAAAACCAGTAAAACAAGTACCTAGAGAAGAAGTTTATGAAGAAGTGCACCTCAAGCCTGTTAAACGAAGTGCTGTCGAACCTGAAGATCAAAAACTTGAAGAAGTTGTATTGCAACATGTAGAAAAACCTGCAGAAGAACTTTTATCTGAAGAGCAAAAAAAAATTAAAAAGATTAAAAAACCCAAACAAAAAGATCTTCCCGAGATTCCCGATGCCTCACCAGTTGAACTTGAAACTGCTGAACATATTGATTTTGAAAAGGAGCCTAAAACTGAAAAACCTCAACCTCAGGCGTCATGGAAACGAGGTGAAAAGAAGAAACCAGTCGAGGAAGTTTTGGAAGAAAAACAATGGCCAACAGGCAAACGTCGGCCATTACCAGAGGAACAGCCAGAAGATGTAACATTAAAACCAATACCGCCTTTACCAAAGGAAGAACCTCATAAACCTTCAAAGGTTATACCAGCTCCTGAGCTCAAGCCTCAAGAAAAACAATCTTCAGAGGAAAAAGAGTTTGAAATTGAACCGGTTCCAGTTCAGGGAGAAGAAAAACCAGTTAAGGAAAAACACAAGAAGAAGAAAAAAACCAAGTTGCAAAAGGGCACACCATCTGTCGATGAAGTTTCCGAAGAAATTGTTGAGTATTTTGCTGAACCTTTAGCCGAAGAAGATCAAGTCGAAGAAATACCCATTGAAAATGTTAAAGAAGTGGCTATTTCAGAGCAGGTTCTACCTGAAGAAGAAGTGGCACCCACTGAAGGCCTACTTGCGTCCAAACAGAAGGCTCATAAAAAGCGTACAAAGCGACTTAAATCTGTATCATTTGAAGAGCAACCCCAACTTCTGGATGCTACAGCCATCAACGCAGAAGATATTTTGGAGGATGAAGAAATATCTCAAGAAGTATCGCAAAAGACCATACTGCTTACCAAGAAATCTGAAGATACTAGACCACAATTTATAACCACAGAACAACTAATCGAAGTTGATGTAGATGAGGTGAAACGAAATGTTGAATTAAAGGTCACCTCAAATATTGTCAAGAAAGACAGGCGTCGCATTCTTATTGACGACAGCCAACCTCTACCTGAACTGGAGTTGATTACACAAAAACGTGTCCAGGAGGGTTTGGAAATAGTGGCCGACGAAGAAATTATTGAAGAAGAACCTATAAGGCAGCATGAAGAAACCACTACCGCTGAAGTAGCTGAAAAAACGCGGAAAGTTATCAAAAAGAAAAAGAAGGAAATCAAACCACCACGAATTACAGAGAAATTACGACCACGTATGTGTGTCCCTGAAGAGCCAACTATACTAGAGTGTAAAGTCGAGGGTATACCATTTCCTCAAGTCAATTGGTACTTCAACGATATGCTGTTATTTGCATCAGAGAAATACGAACTTAATTTGGTGGAAGATGTTGCTCAATTAAAAATTGCCAAAGTGACACCCGGCGATGTTGGAATTTATACATGTGAAGCTAAAAACGAGGGTGGTGTAGCAACCACACGTACTAATGTTGTTCTAGGTAAGTTAAAGAACACTGAAACCTTATAATGAAAAAATAATTAACAGGGAAGTTTATAAACTTAGTTGACTAAAAGTACCTTTTGTAAATTTTTAATATTGTAATTATTACAAGTTTGTAAATACATATTTCTATTTATTTTAACGTAAATCCTTATCCTTTAAGTTATAATACAAATTCCTTGTATGGTCCCTTTTACTTTTTTCTAATCTAATTCCCTTTTACACACTATTATTGTGTACATTTAGAAAAAGAACAAGGTATTGCGCCACAATTCACTAAACCTTTGAAAATTGAATTCATTGAGGAACAACCAGAACGCCTAAAAGTTCATGTAACTTGTCAGGTAACCGGCAGACCCAAGCCTAAAATTAAATGGTACCGTGGCATTGAAGAAGTGGTACCCAGCGAAAATGTACAAATATTTTATGATGAAAATACTGGTGATGTGGCATTAGAATTAATAAGCCCTAAGCCCAACGAAGCTGTTATTTACTCGGTACAAGCCCAAAACCAATTTGGGCGGGCAATCGGCAATGCCAACATCCTAGGTCGTGCTGATGAGACTCAACCTAAGGAACTTCTTGAAGCCCCTACTGTTACCCCCTTAAATGCCTTAGTTATACCACATGGAGGCACTTTGTTATTCGAAGCCAAGTATGAAGGCTTCCCAAAGCCTGAAGTGAAATGGCTTCGTAATGGACGTGAGATTCAGATTAATGAGGATATTAATATTGAAACCACAGAGACCACCACAACGATTAAGATTACAAATATGACACGCAAACGAACCGGCAAGTATGAAGTAGCAGTCAAAAATAAAGTGGGAGAAGCCAAGTCCTCCGGTTCTGTAATGGTGACGGATGAAGCACAAGACAAAGAAATTAAACCACCACGTTTTATAAAGCCTTTGCAACCTAAATATTTCGGTGAAAATGAGGTTGCTATCCTTGAAGCCATAGTAGAATCCCAACCAATTTCATCCTTTCAATGGTTTGTGCACAATGAACCAATTAAAAGTTCTACAAAATATCGCATATGCACACAGGCCAACAAGTCTACTTTGTTAATAGCCAACTTTGAAAAGAAATATACTGGACCCTACACGTGCCGAGCTGAAAACGTTGGCGGTTCTGTAACCTCAACAGCTACTGTACATCTGGTTAAAGATGCCCCACATGAGGAGGCTGAAGAATTCGAATCACCACATTTTGTGGAAGAACTAATCGAACCCATTGAAGTTATGGACGGAGAGACCCTAGAGCTAAACTGCAAAGTGGTTGGCAAGCCCATACCCAAAGTGGAGTGGTATCACAACAATGAAAAAATGGCCGAGAACAAGGAAACTATTATAATACAAGATGCCCAAGGCAATTGCCAATTGCAAATAACTGAAGTTTTCCCCGAAAATGGTGGCGAATACAAATGTGTGGCCACAAATAAAATTGGTGAAGCTCTCACAAAGACAACTGTCAGCATTCAAGGTATATCAATCCATTCTGCTCTCTGGCCAACAAAATATGAAAAAAACAGTTCTTTCTTTCTCTTTCGCTACAACTAATAGTAACACACTTTTGTCACTTTATTAAACAATTAAAACCAGCGAAAAAAAATTATGAAAATAAATCTAATTAAAAATAAATCACGCTGATCAAACCTTGTGCAATACCTTTTACTTAACAATACAATAACACAGTGCAACACGAAAAAAAATAACCATATTCGGACATCACTACGTGAAAGAAGACCAAAAAAGAAAAGACCCGTGTCTCCCAGTTTTGCCCAAAGTCATGCACTTTTTTTGTTATGGGCCCCCAAAAATTTGGGGCCTTGGTGTCATTTTTGCCAAAAGTGATAATTTTCTCAGGCACATATCTTGCAAACCGTTTGGAATTTTAATTACTTTTTAAGGCAAAGTTGTAGCCCTTTTTTAAAGGAGCAAAAGTAATGAACATAAAAAATTAAAAAAAAAAATTATTTTAAACCAAAATCGCAAAAAACTGAAAAAAATTCAAATTTTTTTACCTTTTTTCCCCTGTTCAGGCCCATAGGTAGCAAACCGTTCAAAATTCAAGGAAACAGTCAACTACAAAAATTTACCTAACATCCCAATAAACAACTTTTAAGAACATATAAACTTCCTAGGAATGATTCTTAACACCGTTTAGGTAGCCGCAAAAGTTAAAAATTTTACGAAAATTTTTGAATTTCATTTGTTTTTTATTTTTTTCAACATTGAGATACTGTGCTGTCTATTACAAAAAAATAATAAAAAAAATATTCGTTGATGTCCCTGTACTTGCAAATCGCGCTATCTTAAGTTGAGGATCCAAATCGTCGTCCGAATCTGACGCTGATTCAGAACTTATGGTGTCCACAGGCACGTTGCTTCCAGACTGCTTTCCATCATTAGCTTTTTCTTTTTCACATACCTAATTAAAATCATAAAGGGTTATCTTGTGACTCCACCAACATACCTAAAATGAATTAGAAAAGAATTCAAAAATAATACAAGACCATGCAACAATAAAATTGATATTACCTCTGCAAGCAATGCGTCGAATTTTTTGCCTTTGTACCGTTTTTCCATGGGCATTGTGGTTTGGTGGAACCGTTCTCCTCGCTCATCGGATTCGGTAGGGAGTCCTTTAATAAAGTCGTCAGAATAAAAATAAAGATAATGCAGCTTTAACGTCATCGATATGCCGATTTTCTCAAAATAATACAGCATTTCTTTCACCCATTCTCTTGCTTGCGGTTCCGCGTCTCGATCCCCACCACGCTGAAGGTTAATCCATGCCATTGAATGATTTTCATCAAGCGATGAATCAAATTTGCTCTTGAATAGCTTCTAATGTCAGGGCCATTAAGTACGCCTATTAAATGAAGACAATTATAAGGGCAGAAAAGAAAACATTAACATCGTGTAAATAGCTATAGTACAACGAGGTGAACAAAAAATCGTTCTAAGTTTACTGCAATAGCTTTTTTAATTTTGTCATCGCTTGAACAATTTACAACGGCCACTTCAATGAATTTTTTAACAATTCCTAATTTTATATGAAGCAAATACAGCAAAATGTCTTAAGTATTGTCAATTAAAGGTGCATTCTTAAGTCTATGTTGTTTCATTTGTTCCTGCACACTTCCTCCTTGGGCCCATGAATTACATTGGAATTGATTTACAGGTGAGCGCAAATCCCAATTACAAAGAAAACAAAAGAATTTTGGAAAGCCACCCTCATCGGTGATTCCTTGCAAAATATTGATGACCTTCAAATCACAGCAAATCTTCCATTTATTTTCGTAGAATTTGATTTTTTATTAGTTATTAGTTTTGGTCCATCTCTTTCCTGTTGGGGCTCATATTCGGTATCAAATCGATCTTGATTAGTAACACCACTTGCTGTAGTCATTTCTGTAAATTCTGTCCTACGATCTGGAGTTTGCGGCCTTGGGAATACAAAATTTTCAGGTGCAAGTACTGGAAGTGCGGCTGTTACAGTTGCTTTATAAATTTTGTTCTTCTCATCATGTCTATTTAATCAAGATGTGTAATTAACGCATGCATAAGAACTGGTTGCATCATGATCACCTGGGCGATTAATCCAGTTAACCGGCTTACAATATTTCATACTATGTTTGCCTCCATTCAACCATGCTATGAGATTATTATAACATTGGCGACACACTGCGTTAGGTGTGTAATTTTCACCGGTCAAATCTATTTCGTCCAAAAATAACTTATATGCTCTTTTAAATTCACCTGTACAAAGAATCTTTTCCTTTTGAAATCTTGTAGAATTATTTTTTCTGATTTGATGACCGCGAATGTAGCAAAAGAAATTAATATTTTTACACTGCATATTGAAATTGTCAGTTGCCAATGTTGTGTGCGAATTATGCTGAAGAACTTTCTCTATAACTTTCACCGCTGAGATCTTGTTGACGTCGCGCTGTGTAATGTCTCGATGTGGGAGTCGCGTCGCTTTTATATTGTGATCTGCGTTCCTTGATGCGTGTGCGGTCGGTGCGTGATCGCGTGAGCTGTTTACTGAAATCTTAGGTAAATTTTTGTAGTTGATTTCTTGATAAGTTTGGGTGCAATAATTTCTTCTTTTTAAATTTATCCAATTGCTATTTCATTTTGGATTGTCCTCGCTTATTAAAAAAATTGGTAGTAGGTACATATGTAGGTAATTTATTGTTGGTATAAACAATAGTTATTAAAAAGTAATATCAAAGAAAAAAAAAAGTATGTACGTAATTTAATTAAAGGCCGTTAACGATCATTATTGCGATTTGTGTATGATGTATTTTGTTGTTTAGGGTTTCCTGCAATTTTAAAGTTTGCATACCTGTTTAGGTTGCAAGACTTTTCCCGGCTATCTCACATGCATATACACATATTTATATGCACAAGAGTTCTCTATTACACAAACGACAGATACAGTATATGTAATTAAGGCAATTTGATTAAACGTAAGGAAGAGATAACTTCATAACTACATGTATGTACATACACACATTTTGGGGGAAATTTTTAACTTTTGCGGCTATCTAATAGACATCTGCATGACTATATTCATTTAATTGCCTATACACAACAAAAACAATATTCATTCAAACATTTTTTATTCTATGGGAGATAAATAAAGTTAAGCCAGTAACAACACAAGAAAGAATGTATTGTGTGTTACACTCAATGATACAAGAAGAACACATTCATTTTACAGTTTTCGTTTTGAATGTGTATAAAACACACTTGAAAATACAAAAACATAGCAAAGTCTCATTACAGTTAGAGTTTTTATAAAAACATTCAGGTGTTTTTTCGAGTAAATGAATGTTTAACAACAACATTAACGACAAATTTGCAAACACAAATGAATAATAATTTTTTACACCAATCATACAGCAATATTCACACATTCTATTCAGTATTTATTTATATGAATGTATGGGTAATATTTTGTTTTCGGTTGAAGTTGTTTTTTATTTGCTTTCGCTTGTGGGTTCATTCATTTAGTTTGTTTAACATTGAATGAAAAACACTATGTTGTTGAAAAACAAACGAATGTATTTAAACGGCATTTGGGTGTAGTCAAGCAGACCTCTACTATCTAAGCGCTACCTAAACGGTGTTAAGAATCATTCCTAGGAAGTTTATATGTTATTAAAAGTTGTTTATTGGGATGTTAGGTAAATTTTTGCAGTTGACTGTTTTCTTGAATTTTGAACGGTTTGCTACCTATGGACCTGAACAGGGGAAAAAAGGTAAAAAAAATTTGAATTTTTTAAAGTTTTTTGCGATTTTGGTTTAAAATTATTTTTTTTTCAATTTTTTATGTTCATAATTTTTGTTCTTTATAAAAAGTGCTACAACTTTGCTTCAAAGAGTAAATTAAAATTCCGAACGGCTTGCAAGATATGAGCCTGAGAAAATTATCACTTTTTGCAAAAATGGCACCAAGGCCCCAAATTTTTGGGGGCCCATAACAAAAACAGTGCATGACTTTGGGCAAAACTGGGAGACACGGGTCTTTTCTTTTTTGGTCTTCTTTCACGCAGTGATGTCCAAATATGGTTATTTTTCCATGACTTAAAAAATTACACACAGTGTAATTTTAAATTATGAGCAAAATCGCATATAAGTACATTAACTTTAGATTCATTTTTTTTAGTTTAGTTAATCTCAAAAAGCATGATTTTTTTATCTTCTAAAAACACTTACAATTTGTTTGTCCTGTAACCAATTTAGGATAATATCTTAGCTCTACTAGTAGTTTTAATGGCATGTTTGTGTTTCAAATTTCTTATAAAAATTTTTATAAATTAATTAATGTTTAATATTTTCAGCATTCGAATATATCCCCGATTCAGAAATCACAGGACAATCAGTATCGGATGAAGATAAGGTAATAATAAATTTACATAACTTTGCAAATTTTTATTTACAAAAACTTTGAGGGTAGGCAGAATCACTTTATATTTTTTATTTATTTCTTTACTCTTTTGGAACGAAATTCTTTAGATCCAGTAAAAAATTTTTTAGCCCAGAACAAAATCTTGCAGGTGGCAGGTAGTGGTTATTACAGTCAATTCAGTTTTCTTCATGCCATTTTACAAATACACATTAATACATTAAATTCAAAAAAGATATTAAAATTTAATAGAATCAGGTCACATTATATTAGTAATTTTTACACAGGGCCTCAGCAAATGTCGTTGTTTCATATTGAAGTACTCGGCTGGCTGCATCCCATTTTGAAACTGTAGCTGTCACCATAGCCACCAGACAAGCTAGTTCTTAAGTCGTATAACACATTAGAATTTAAAGCGGGCCGCTTATTGCAAGATTCAAACCACGATTTTAGTTGGCTCTTAAATTGGGAACAAACGCTTATAGTTGGTGGCTTTTCGTCAATTAAATGCGACAATTTTTTCTTTTGGTGTTCCAATTATCATAAGTCATAAATTAAAAACTTGTTGGAAGTCCGGCGCCACCCGAAATCTCTCAAATACTTTTAAGCGCTACAAAGCTTATTGTCAAACAAATTGTCATAGGTTAGCCAAGGCTTCAAAGGGGTAATGAATTGAGACACACCTTTTAATACATTGTCACTCGCAAGCCTCCCGAGGCCATTGTAAGTCCATTTAAGGAAAAGTAAGAAAAATAAGATATCAAGTAAAGAAGAAAAAAAGTAAATGTTACAAAAAGGTAAGAGATATTCTAAGAAAGAAAGTGCAGTAATCAACTCAATGACCGGTCTAAATTCCCTTTCTCAATTGCCCATTTTTTAGCTACCTGAACCACTGGATCCTATGGTTGCGTAATCTCAAGCAGTAACAGACAATATGCTTTTTGATTCCAAAATCCGTCTTATTCTCACGCATTCTATAATAATTCAGAGTGTCGCGATCCCGGTTGATCGTCCAAGCCCTAACGGGCCAGTGACCAGAAACAAGCCCAACCTGCAGTCCCCCTTGTCCTTATCTTCCCATAATGATGAATCACTGGTAGTCTCACCGTGTCTTCCTATATGTCAACTTAAGATCTAAACCACTGCAAGCGAGCTCGTCAGCAATTTTGTGGTTAACTATTTCACAATGTGCTAAAACTCAGCAATCTATGCTGAAGAAGTCCATAATTCCCCAAAGGGCCCTCATAAAATTCCTAACCAAATTAGACTTGGCGCAATGAATCTTCAAAGCCTAAAGGGCAGGCTGACTGTATACATAAATAGTGACGGCCACCGAATGCATCCAAATGTCAAAATCGGTCCTAAAGCCATTCTGTAACTAAATCCGGTTTACCTCTTTTGGTTTTAAGCCTTAGCTCTTTCCTATAGAATTTTTGCATGTATGGTAGGCGTTAAGGCCACTCTTGCTCTTTCCTGTGTATTCCATGATAGTTTTGCTATCAAGAACTTCCCTAAGGTATTAAGACTCGTCTTCTAGGTTCAGCTCTATACAATTGTATATTGGGTTTCAAAAAGCCTTAGCCCAATACTTCCTGGTGAAGAGAACTAGCCTTTATAAGGATTCACTCTCCACCCATTCTCTGGCACCCGCAAAGAAAGTGCATACTGCAGAAGATCTCCAAACATTGAAAAAACCCTTTCTTTTAACGGAATGGCTTCATTCTCTTTATATTTCACGGTCTCTCATCCATCAGTTTCAAATCAATCCCTTAATATCTGGTTGACCGCAAGCAGCCACAAGAGAGGTTAAAAATGAAGGCGATATATGCCACAAGGCAACAGCAGCCATCAGTTTACCGAAATTAAAATTCTGCGATTACTTGGTTTCCAATAAGGGAATGCTAATTAACTTCAAGGTTGCGTGGCAATTCTACACATTTTAGTGACTTCCTGTGTAGCTACGCGGTTAAACAATAACAATTGACAACTCAGAGGCCCACAGTGTTCATCTTACTTGTAACATACGGCCAGCAATTCCCGAAAAAATGACCCAAAATCAGACGGCCGAGCGCACTTTGTTAAGAACAGCCCCAATAGCCATATGCGCGAAAACGTTTTTAAATTGAATTGATCTTTTAAATAAACATTTTTAATAAAATTTAGATTTTTCTACTACTTTTAATATTTAGGGCTTAGTGGGCTGCAAAAATACAATTTGAAAATTTATTTGGATAAAGTTGTAAGCAATATTGAATGCTTTTCAATACTAAATATTAGAAGTTGACGCTCGCAAACAGATAATATCTTATTTTCATATAACTCTTAGCGCGTTTTTTTTCTAATGCCGTTCCCACCGTTCGCCAAATTTTTAAAAAAGTCTTGAATTACATTTATAAAACTACTTTTCAATTTTAAATTTTATATATTTATTTTATCTATTGAATTTTTAAGACGATCTCGATCGACGAAAAACCACCGAAAATAGTTAAAAAACTACCTGAAAAAATCGAACCCAAAGAGGGTGAATTACCGAAACTGGAAGTTAAGGTTATCGGCAAACCGAAACCAAAAGTGAAATGGTTACGAGATGGCGAAGAAATCTTTGCTTCCGAAGAATATCAAATCGAAAATTTCGAAGATGGCACATCTGTTTTAGTCATTAACAACGTATATCCCGATGATGTGGGTACAATTAGCTTTGAGGCTCACAATCCATTGGGCATAGCAGTTACAACGGCACTGTTTTCAGTTGAAGGTATTTATTGTTACAAAGCTTTAATTTTTTTTATAAAATAAATTTTTTCAAGAATAAAGATTTAATTAGTTTTAATTTGTAATAATAATTTATTTACAGCTCTTTACGCAAAGAATTTTTCTTACCTTTATAATTCTTTCCCTAAAACCTTGTATATAAATCCTGATTCCCTTTTAAAAATTCATATAGAAATACTTTATATATACACTTGTTTTTCACACTGATTACATATAAGGCAAAACTAAAAATACTTTTTTAAAAAAATTTATATTTTTTCTTATTAATTTTGATATTAATTCTTTGAATTCTTTTATGAATTTTTTTTTTCTCAAAAAAATTTATTTGTAACTTAAGGCATTGTTGGCTCTAAGGACTATCGCAAACCAGAATGGGTGACTCATATGGAAGAAATGCAAAAGGCTCTGAAAGGTATGTTAATTCGATAGCAGTACATTTTTAATATTTAGACAAACTTTAATCCTTTAAATATGACAAACAATAAATTCAAGATTTGTCTAGATATACTTACAATTAAACCTTATTGATAATATTTATTAAATGTGTATTCTTTTATATGTGTATATGTGTTTTAATATGTTCTTTCTATATATGTATATATGTATATATAATATATATATACATATAAACTTCAATATATCTTTTATCTTTCTCGTTTTTTTTTCCTTTTCCTATCTTTCTGCCATACTTTTCCTGTGTCTCCCGTTTTTAACAATCTTTAGGTACTTGTTTTTCAAAGAATTTTTTCTATCTTTGTCTTTTAAAATTATAAACATTTAAATGTCCAAGTGTTGTTGTGTAAATAAAACTAAAAATTTATATTTATGTAAAGTACTCTGGCCTTGTAATCCAACTTCCTTTAAGGCAATATCCCCTTTAAACTGCAGAAAGGTCTAAAGCTCTCTAGCTAAAACTCAATAAAATACCAAAATTAAACTTAACAAGTAAAAGTTATTTACCAATATTTTTAAGTATACGCCATGTATGTATTACAAATATTTCATATGTTTATTCTCAAATATCAAAAAAAAAATTAATTTTGTAAAAAAGTTTATTAATTTTTCAAAATTTTTAAAATTACTTTTACTAATGTTTTTTTTTTGCAAATTCATTGGTTGAAAGATTACAAGCAAAGTTACTAATCAAAGGAGTTTTCATGAATTCGTAAAATTCATTTTGCTAAAACGTTGGCAGTTTATTTTCATCGACATTTAAAAGAAGCTGCAAAGGAGTTTTAGAACCTTTAACGTGGTTTTCGTTTTATATCGCTAAACATTTCTTTTTAACATTTTCATGTATTTAACACTAGTATAAGATTAATTGTTTTTTTTTTTAATAAATTGTTATTAACACAAAACAGACAAACAAGTTTCATTATTAAATCTAAATATATGTATATGGGTACTTCCGCGAAAAAGTACTTTTTTCCAATAATACTCGTTCCTAAAAGTTAAAATTTTGAGAAGCAAGATTGATTTGTGATCAAAACGGATTTTTTTAAATATTTTATAATAAAAACCACTAATGAAATAAATCTTATGATCAGCTGTTTTGTTGAAGTCACCTATTGGACTGTTGCATGGTTAAAAATATTTCTTTAAAACTGCAGATCTGAGTATGCATTTATAATGTGTTCAAGGTCTTTAGATCGATAGCAAGGTATTAGAAAAAGTTAATAACTGGGTTGGGTTGAGATGGATGGTTTTTAACAACCCACATACATCCTTTCGGTGCATCATTTTGCAAGTCAAGAAAAAGCGATCAACCTAATAATAAAATGATGTAATAAGCTTAAATTATCTTGTCGTTTTCCATGGTAGTTTTCATGGCACCAGTGACCATAGCTAATGAAAAATATAGGAAAGGTCGGGGGCCGAATTCTGAGGCAGTCGGTTTTGGCTGACTATAGGGACACACCCAGGTAGTATCCTCGGGCGGGAAGGACTGAAGATAAGCTGAGAATCTGTTTAAAGGGGCTTGCAGTTTTCAATGATGGATAGAAGATAGGCACCGGGCTGGTAAGGGTGTAGAAGGGGTGTCATACAGACTTCCAGACGAGTGTGGCGTTTTTCAAACGTTAATGAGGCCGCAGATTTGATAGACAGAAATGGAGGAGGCAAAGAAGATGTGAAAGACTATGTCGACGACCAGAAAAAGAGATTGTGAAACATCTTGTCTGCCACTGCCCAAGGCTTCTAATTCACATAGACTTCTCTGTCGGTAGGGAGCTAAATTATACATATATACTGTTTTTGGTCGCGAATATATATTGTGAAAAACCCTTTTTTCTTTGTAAAGGGTATAACAAAGTCATATGAAGGTTGCCCTGGGAACAGGCTGGCGTTTGAAATAAACAAAGGATATGTTCTGCAGTCTTTCAGTCGCGCGGTTATACTTTCCACCTAAAAAAAAAAAAATAGACTCTTGAAGAATTTGTTTTTACCCAGATCCTCATGGCCCTGACCTATTGTAGAACTTAAGCGAACACGAACATCTAATGCTCTTACCATTAGCAGACTAAACTCCCTGCTGTGCCATTCCCCCTTTTTCAATATTTCCGTCATGACCATATAGCAAGTGTGTGAATTGTCCCTTTGCCTTTAATTAAATGGGGACCATTTTCACACCACTCTGTTACTGGATCGATTGGTTTCCTAGCCAAGATAACATCCAATATTTGGTATTAGCCTGATTAATGAATAAATCCAAGCACTTTATCTTGTGCATGCTCTCTTTAGTTTGTGAATCCAAGGATTTGCATGTCTTCACGCCCTGGAGTCTCGGACTTCCTGTTTGAGTTTTTTGGGGTAGTTGCGACCCAAAGCCTTTTAGACTGAAGCAGTTGTACCCATTCCACCGACATGGCCTAGTAAGCCTAACGTTCACGCGCTATACAGCTCACGGTTCGCTTGACGCTTATACTCTCCGTTAACAAAAACTTGGACAAAGATTTTGGGAAGGATTGTTCTCCTAAACACACGCATCAAATACCCATGTTTTCAGCGCCATAAAAAAGCACGGCAAAAATAAGCGCATTGTGCAGTATTAGTTTAATACTTCAAGAGAGGGCCTTTTTTGAAGTGTCTGTTTAGCCAAAAGTAGCATCTATTTGAAAAAACGATCCTTTGCCTTTCTTTGATGCTGACATCATTATCCTTCCAAAGATGCCTCTGCTATCTGCGTATGCAAGTATGATGGATCCTTTGGCGTTCCCTGAGCCTGTTTTATTAAAATCTGCTTGTTGCAAAATATTCTTCATCAATATATTGAAGTTGAACACTAAGCTGTCTTAATGGCGTTGCGTAGGCAGCTTTACAGTCGGCGACTAGATGGCATGGTGTAAAGATTTGGACAATAGTTGATTTATTCATATTGAAGCGACACTGATAAGCTTGTTTCATTGCCTTAAGTTAGGGATTTCATCTTTGGCACAATATTGCAAATAGAACATTTAAAGTGATGGATAAAAGACTTTTTCCCCGATAGTCGACGCAGAACCCTTCGTCATCCTTTTTAATAATCGAACATAGTATTCCAAGGCTTACACAATCGGGAATGCTTTTGTGCTCCTAGATGACGCAGACTACCTAAAGCATGTACCTTATTAATTTTTTATGACGGTCTTATACAGCTCTGCAGGTATTCCATCTGAAACTACGGCCTTGTTATTTCAAAACCGGCCAGTTGCTGTTTTAACTTCCTCTGGGTTCGACTTCTTCATCTATGATTGCTTGTATTTCTCACATGATCCTTCAATCGCCAACAAGATGCAGATATGTTTTTGACAAATCCTCAGCAACATGAATTAAAACAGTTTATAATTAGAACTAGTGAGTTGTGCTTCAATATATTTTCCTATACCTTGCAAAACGATCCATCTGCAGTTTCAAAGATTTTGACCAGTTTCCTTTCACTACGTATTAAAATTGATTTCAATCGATTTCAAATAGCTTAACCCTTTATGACGATTGAAATTGTAGCAGTTTTACGCGCGTTTACTTTTTTTAAAAAATCGAAAAAATTATTGTTTTGTATTCTCAAAGGTTTTGACGTTTAATAAAAATTATTTATACTTAAATTGTAAATGGTCCCACCGTAACCTTATCCTATCAACACAAGTAAGTATGCCAATTCATTTATATATTAAGAGCACATTCTATGTAGAAAACCCCTTATGTACTTATATGTTTGTAAATATGTTCCTTACTGAATGAAGTGATATTAATGCTTTTTTTATTTTGCTATTAAATTTTTTTATTTGCTTATAGCTGCTAAATGCACGCCATCTTTAGTCAATGAAATGAATGATTGCCGCGCTGCTACGGGTGAAAAAGCGAAATTTAAAATTCAATTCGCCGGCAATCCAAAACCAGGTATTTTTCACCTTAAAACATTTTTCTTCTAGGGTTTCAATTTGTTTCATATTTTTTGTGGCGAATTTAAAATCGAACTATACTATCGAATTGTGTGTAACTTAAAAATCTTAAAAAATTTTGCTTCTAGACATACAATGGTATTATAACAATGTACAGCTTAGGGAATCTGATAAATATCATATGGAGGTTGGAGAGTCTGATGCTTCGTTGACTATTTTGAAAGTGACATACGAAGATATTGGTTTATATACTTGCAAGCTGATCAATGATATAGGTATGACCATGACTAGGGGTAAATTTGATATATCGGCGACTGCCACAGAGACAGAAGGGACCACCACTAAGGGCCGTAAGGGCAAGGGAAAAAAGAAAGTGACCAAAAAGGTTAAGCCGGTTATAATACCCACAGCCTATAGCTCTTCTGAAGAGGAAGAGACACAATTAGAGACTACAACAATTGAAATAGTACCAGCTGAGGCCTGTGAGACTACCATGGAGGTAATTAAAGTTCGACAGCCTGTTTCCATTTTAGTTGAAAAAAATGAGAAATCAGAGGAAATCTTAGTCAAGGATCGCATAATAGCTGACGAAGATTTAAAAGCAACAGAAAAAGAGGAACAAAAAGTCATTAAAACAACTACAACCCCCACTACTACCTCTACAGTGGAAACTACCGAAACCGTCAATTTAATTCGTTCTAAAATTTCCCAAAAATCCATAACAATTGAAGATATGCTGGAAATTCGTCAGCACAAAGAAATCAATCTTCTACTTGAAACCATCGAAGCTGAATCGTTTGGTAATATTGGCGAAATGGCTTTGCGTGACTTGGCCACCATGGGCCTGTTAATACGTCATGGTTGTACCATACTTGAAATTATTTATATGTATGAACAGAATATTTTCATATCTTTGAAAAAACCCGAAGCACAATCGGCCCTTGTACAACTAGTAGAGCGCGAGGGTCACGAAGAGTTGATAAGTCAAATTTTAAGTGAATCATCTACCGAAGATGAGACGATTTTAGCAGCAACTGTAGGATTTAAGGCTTTTATACGTATGATCGAAACTTGTGAGATAACGATTGAAACAGTTATCAGGAAATTTGTACGAGAAGATTTTATAACGCAAGATTGGAAAATATCCGGAAAAGAGGTTTGGAATATCAGTTGAATGGTTTTCGTTGTTATTGTGTTTGGTTTATTTTTGTTAGAGTGTGGGTGTGTAAGTGTTGGTGTGTATGTGTGTGCGTTTAATTTGCAATGTTGATTCTTCTGTTTAAATGTTTAAATTTCGTGAATAAAACCTTTTCAGATTTATTTTAAAATTCTTGAATAAGCACAGACACAAGAAAAATAGTTCTCAACCTTATCTACATACATACCAACTTAGCCTTAACAACCGCGGTAAGCGTTGTTTATTTGTCAAAAATCCTTATGTCAAAATAATTTGTATGAAGCGAACCGAAATTACACAGCGAAATACAAGGGCGGTTGGATAATCAAATTTTGACAAAGAGTTTAGGACTGAAGTTAGCTGCAAAGGAAAAAATATATATAGAGAGAAAAAAATTGGGCCTGCCAGTTTGGTTTAAATAAGGCAAAATTTTGTTATTATTACGTTTAATTTATATTAAATTCTTTTTTTTCGCAAATGAAGAATTTTTTTTTTCGCTTTACATTTTTAAATTTTAGGTTTTTTGCATGGCCTGCTAAATTTTTACCAAAATTAGTTTCTTTGGTATTTTGTTTCAATTAGTGAAGATTTATTTAAACTTGTTAAATATATATTTCACTTTTTTTTTATTTTAAATACAAAGGGGCTTAAAATATGGCTGTTTTTTCACTAAATGATTTTTTTTTTATTTTGTTAAGTTGAAATTCGTTAGGTGTAAGTAGCACTGCGCAATAGCTTCCGCATTTGGTAGGGTATGCCAGATTAGAGTTAGGGATATAAGATATGCAACGCTAACCACTTTTGTTTAGGTACTCATACATATGTCGAAAAGAGTTCATCAATTTACTAACATTTAAAGTATAAAAATTGTTTGATATGCTAGAAAAGAAAATCAGAACTTAATTTAAAGGAACACCTGACAGTGGTAGAACTCATATGGACTACTTTCAAGTTCCCAAGACATAGGAAAAATATTTCTGCTTATAAAAACATAAACCGTCTTGGGAAAAACCTAGTGCTATTGAGTTGCCAAAAAAATGCAAAAAAGCAACTGCCGACTATAATCTGGATTTCTTAGTCTCAAAAAATGGGAAAAATTTACAAAAATGCAAAAGAATATTTTTTTATAAGTTGACTTTCGACCTTAGTCAGGATCAATCACTTCTTAATTTTATATTTTTGAAAAAATTAACGTCAAAAAATAAAAAAAGTAGCATATATCTATGTGAAACAAATACTTATTGTCTACTTAATTGACTTTGGATTAATAGTCCTTAATTACATATTTCTAGACCCAAAATCTTAAGGAAAAAATTAATTGACTTTTAATATTTTATTATGTATCAGTTAATTTTAATTTTATATTTTTAAACTCAAAAAAATTAAAAAACGTACCAAAGATGTGAAAGATGTACTTTTTGTTCAAAATTATAAAAAAAAATATTTTGTCCCCAATTGTGTTCCTTAGCTGTCGAGCGCAATTTGGATTATGTTTCTGTCTATTTCTATCTAACGCAGTTTGAATTTATTTTTATCTTAATTGGTTTAAAAGATAAAAAAAATAACGCTTAATACGACCAAAATGTAATTTTTGCGCCTTTATACCTCTTTGGATTAAAGATTTTAGGAAAGAAAGTAGAATTTGATACTTTTTAAATTTTATTTCTATGGTGTATATTTTAGAAGATAACAAGTAGCTGCTCTTCCCTTTTGGACCCATTTTTCGCCCAGGACCCAAATTTTCTGAAATCCTTTTTTACATTGGGAGAGGCAGCTGCAGTCAACATTTCAAGCTTGTAGCTTTACGCGTTCGGGCTGTACGATTATAAATCAGTCAGGTAGTCAATAAATATTTGAAACGAAGATTAATTGTAAAACTCTCAAACAATTTTACCAATAAATAATTCTTTTAAAATAGTTGGAGTAATTTTTTAAAAAAAATTTGTAATAGAACTTACCAGTACTTTTCTTTCTCTCTTAATTTGAATTTCTCTGCAAAGACACAAAAAAAAAAATCGAAATTCGTTAAAATGTTTTATGCTTGTTTTTTCATGTTTTTTTTTTTTGTTTTTGTTTTGTGTAAAAAATAATATATTAATAAAAATATATGTTTTTAAAATTAAATTATTTTCATGGAAAAACCAAATATTTAAATAATATAATAGAGGACTGTAGAGACCACCCATATTTATGAAAGTAATGAAGCAATTACTCATATTAAAATTGGTAAGCATTAGAGCTTAGTTGCTTTAAAAAAAAATTACTTGGCTTTATAGACATGCATTGCTAATAAATATTTATTTTTTTTATTTTTTTTTATTTTAATTTTTCCCAAAACGCCACACCAACTGCTTAACGTAACGCTTAATGGCTGCTTTACTATAAATTAACTTTAATTAAAATGGTTAAACCTTCCCAAACATTAAAAAAAACAAGAGGAAACATTTGTCGAGGAGCGTACCATAATTGTAGAAGAAGGTTTGGAAATTGAAGATTCAGAATCTGTGTAAAACCAAATTCAAATTTAAAATAAAAACACCTAACCTAAAAAAACAAGAACTCAAAATATCTACTCGTATTGCTAAAAAATCAAAAATTATTAAAAAAATTCCTAATTTAAAAAAACAAAATAAAATAATCCTTAAACAATATCCTAAACAATATCTTAAACAAATATTAAAAACGCCTTATATTTTTGGAAAACGTTTATAACTCAAAAATAAAACACTAGTTACAAAAAAAAAATCGAATCTAAAATTTTTTTACTCAACCACAAGATATTTCATGTTATTAAAATTATTAGTTATTATTTTGTTTTAAATGTTCTCTACTATAGCCCGTTGACTTGAATAATTTAAGAACAAGTATTCTTCGTCATCAAAAAAGGATAATTTTAACGATAACGTAAGTCGTTTTGTAACTTCAGGCATTCGATTCAATTAAGTTAATTTAAAATATTAATATAAAAAAAATAACTTTCTGGCAGGTTCGAAGTCAATAGGTGTTACAGTTTAACAGATATAGCGTCTCAAAAACATTAAAAAATTATCCGCTCCTGTGGGGTATACCTTTCCCCTTGCTTTTCAATTCAATTCAATTCAATTCTTAGTGTACATATATATATATATATATATATATTATGGCGCAATATCTTTCTGTTTCGAAGGCGATAATTGCAATAGTTTTCAAAATAAAGTTTATTAAAAATTTTAATAAAATTGGCCTGTTTGTGTGAGGTCTAAAATTGCCCTTGCTCCTTTTAAACATGTTTTATTAAACATTTTGAAATTGTTCTAAAACTACTTTGTAGCAGATTTGTCATCGATAGCTTAAATGGTTTCTAAAACAGTGCATCCAAAATATTAGAGATTCAGTCCATTTATAAGGGGTCTATCCCTCTCCTTTGTCACTTTTTTCTGCCGAAAGGCATGCTTTTTTCCTAAAACTACTCTGTAGTGATAGCTCCTACTGTTTCCAAGGGGGGGGGGGCTATCACTTCTATTGCTTCTGCCTAAAAAAATTGCTCAATTTAACTAGCTATGTTCAAAGTTTCCATGCCAAATTTTGTGGCATCCGTTGCCATATTTTCAAAATATTTTGTCCCAAGCAAATGGTTGTCTTAGGGTTTTGCTTATATCTCGGTCAACCTATCTTGCTGATTTTAAATAACAAACTGCTTAAAGCAGTAACACGACATGTCAGAAACTAAAATAATATGAGAAAGTATAATTGTGGTAACACAATCTTATGAAATGTCAAAATATACGGAAAATATTGAGCAGTCGTATGGCTCTTACCATTTTTAGAAATTTTTCTAAGTTATAGATTTTTGCATTTCATTTGAGTTGCATATGTACGGCAGCACATAAAGAAAGTCAGACATGGAAAAGTGTTAATTTCACTCCATATCAAATATTTTTATTATTAAATCAATTCAACAATTCGAGCTATAAATTTCTAAACAGTTTTTAATAAGTTTACTTCTTAATATCTTTTATATTTATAATTAGGGGATTCACAAGGTGTCCTATTATGTCCTATTGTCATATTTTTATAAAATTTCACAACGGTTTTTTTGTCTTTTATATAAAAATACTTTTTAAAAAATACTACGTCGTTTAATATGCTTATTAAATTGTCACAACAACATCAAGTACACCTGCGCCGAGTGTACAATAGTTGGCAAATGTTTTTAAACAATTGTTGAAATTTTATGACAATATGACAATAGGACAAATAGAACACCTTCTGAATCCCCTAAATGTGTTTACCGTCCCTGATATAAAGATCATAAACTTTTGATTTTTTTTCTAAAAATGTGAATATATATAACGCAATTTAATTTTTCGATAATCAAAACAAATATAATTGTATTTTGCTTTTAAAAATTCAAAAAAAAGTATTGGACTTAAAGAATAGTCCAAAACATTGATGCGCAGCCCATACCTCAATTGAGGAAAATAAAAATACACGTATTCTTATGATCTTTTTATTTAGTCGTCAATGAGAAGACGACTAATGAACATGTGCATGGTTGTACGCGCTGTTTTTTTTTTTAGTTTTTTTTATTTTTGCACACTGGGCCATATGACTGCTAAAATTTTATGAATATTAGATTTACTATTTCTTAATAAATTTCTCTTAAGCCACATATTTTGTACCATTTATAAAGTAAAAACATTTGTTTTTATTCTTGCCAAAAAATAAAAATGCGTTTTTTTTTGCTTGAAAAAATTTGAAATTTTACAAAATTTCTTTCACAACTTTTAATCAATAATTTTTTTACTTATCTGGCTTTATCTTCAATATAAAAAATATTTATTTTTTATACATATATCATGCCAGTTTAAATTTGCAATATTCCTGTTGCCTTTTCAATAAAATTACCTATTGTGCATTAAATTCAATTTTTCTCACCAATCCAAACACATTTTTCTTTTTGCGCATCCCTGTAGTGCGATTCAGTAACTTATTTTTACGATGTTCGTATCGTTAAAAAAAGTTTTACAATAAATATAACGATTTTGCGATTCAGTAAAATTTTTAACGATATTCACTTCCGTTAAAGTCAGCTGTTATTGTTAAGTAAACAGCAAAACTTTTTAGCAATTTTTACAATCGTTATACTTTATTATTTAACGGCAATAATTTTTGTGTTGTTAGTTGTATCGACAAAAGGTTATTTTGTATATTTTATATTATTTTTACTATATTTATGATTTTTGCTTTCTTAAAATTTATTTTACAACTAATAAAATACAAACAAAAATCAACTTGTCCACTATCGTTAAAAACGTCTTAGTGAATCACCTAACCGTAGCAGCAAACAATAATTTCTGTCGATAAATATGACGATTGTCGAATTGTTAAAAGTTACTGAATCGCACTACTGGTCTAAAACGTGGATCCACAAAACCCCTCACGCGTGTGCGCGCGAGAGTAAGAATACAAAAATTGGTTTTTTAATCTTTTTTACAAGACGACCAGAGTGACCAGCTAGAGTTCGTTGAGGAATATTGAAAGTTCCGTTACCCAGCAAAACTCCGAACAGATTTTACCATTAATAAGATTAGACATGAACGATATATTCAGCATGATTCTCCAGCTTTTTAAACTTGGTAAATTGATCTCCGCTAATCTTATGACGTATGAAGGGAGCTCAGTAAAATTACGATAATTATTTCTTAAACAAAAAAATAAGAAATTGTTTTTAAACGGATTTAATACGATCGATAATTGAACCAAACTCCAAAATGGGTCTTACAAGGGATGTACATATATAAACGCAGAGTAATACAGGAATCATTGAATTCTTTCGCCCACCTCTTAATAAAAGCCAATGTGCTCCGGGATTTATTAACGCTCAACGTTATATGTTTGACAAAGCTTAGTTTACTGTCTAGAATTATTCCCAAATCCATAATCGCATCAACAGACGTTCAGTTATTATAATCAAGTATGTAGGTATAAGGAGTAATGCGTACTCTTGAGAATTGCATATGCTGACATTTTCCAAGGTTTAATTCCATAAGGTTAAATTTACACCAACTGCTAAAGTTATTTAAGCCCTTCTGCAGAAAAATATGATCAGACGGTTCTTTAACATTTAGAAATATTTTGACATCATCGACATATATCAATATATTACAATATTCAATTGCCTCTGGCATATCGTTAATAAATAGTAAAAACAATAACAGGCCGAGGTGACTACCTTGTGGTACACCAGAGTTTACAAGAAATTTCCTTGAAAAGCAAGAATTAAATTTGACAGGTTGCATTCTACATAAAAGATAAGATTTCAGCCAGCTTAAGAAATTACTATTGAATCCCACTAAGTCCAAATTTTCCAATAAAAGAATATGATTTACTTTATCAAGCGCCTTCCTAAAATCCGTGTAAACAGCGTCAGTGTGGTGGCCATTATTAATAGCATTATTCACGAATGTTCTTAAATGTAGAACCTTACTCATAGCAGATAATCCTTTTCGAAATCCATGTTGAAGTGGTGTCAGTAGACAGAAAATTTGATGAAAAAAGACCATCGATTAAGCATTTTTCAAAGAGTTTTGGTATATCATTAAGTTTTTCTATACCTCTGTTGTTAGTTTTAACTGATTTGTTTCCGGATTAAAACAGCGGGATAATATATGATTCTTTCTAGATTTTGGAAAAATATCCATATTTTAGAGAAATATTAAAGATTATAGATAAAGGTGCAGCTAAAGCTCCAGCACAGTTTAACAAAACACAGCTTGGAATGCCATCAGGTCAACTGAGTGGTGAAAATTGTAGACGTAGAAATATTTTGATAACTAATAATTCTGTATGGATAGACAGTACTAGTGCTATAAACTGCATTCGAGTAAGTTGAAGCAAAGAAGTCAGAAAAATTTGTCACTAATTATGTTCTCATGACTTGACTCATTTGCAAAATATTTCATGACTTTTGGGAAACCCAGACGACTTGCGTTTAGAGTTTACAAACTTAAAGAAACACTTTGGGTCTTGAACTAAATTCCGCTTATTTGAATATAGTTATTGTACATTTGTGAATTTATTAATATATATACTCCGCACGAAGAACTAAATATTTACTGTAATAGAAAGACGATCCAGAGCTTTTGTATTTCCTAAAGTGTTTCCTTTTTTTTAATCTTCAATGTTAAAAGTTGCTTGCAGTTCCAAGGTGGGCCAGACCTTATACGCGGAGTATATTTAGGGATGCATTCATCCATATATTCAAACAGGATTTTGTAAAAAAATATCGATCATGTCATCAATAGAGTGCGATGAACCATTTGGTGTTGATAGCAGTTCCAGCCAGTTGGTATTACAAAGAAGATTATTTAGATCAGAGTAATTAGCTCGGTTAAAGCAATAAACTTAATTTGTTTTTAACGTGATTATCTACGTTTAAGTTAAAGCTTATTTCGATAATAGGATGGTAACGGTCTTTAGGTAGAGTAACAGGTTCAACACGGCATACATTAGATTCATTTGGCTCTATAGAAAAAACTTAATCCAGTAATTTTCCAAAAGTATTCGATATTCCATTTATTTGGTTAAGATTCAAATCACCCTATTGCCATAAGAGACAGATAATTACGCTTAAAAACAAGCAATCAACAAAATCAAAACATGTAAATGTATTTGTGTGCCGATCGCTGGTCTAAAAGCACCTTTGAAAATATGTATGATATTTTGACATCAAAGCCGGCTCCGTAGGATTAGAAGCGGCTCTGAAAACTTGGTTTTACAGACAAACAAACGGGCATGGCCAAATGAACTTCCAAATCTAAAGGCATCCAGAATAAATATCTTTTACTGGGCCGCAAATAAATATTGTCGAAATTACAATCTGATCTTTACCTTTTTTTGTTGTACGAATGACATAACAAATATTTATAAACATTATAATAACTCATTTCAAGTCCTTTGCTTTATGGTAACCATTTTTATTATCAGCAGAAATACGACTCCAAAAAAAAGTAATAACACTCTCTTTTGTTATAATTTTTTCGGATTTTTATATAGTAGAGAACATTTATAACATTTACTTAACAAAAATAATAAATTGTTACTAGTTTTTTTCACTATTACTCCAAAACTAAATCATTTAACTCATAACAGCATACCTGAGCAATTATTAATTTTTTACCTAATATGAAATTCTATTAATAACTGTTTCTAACTAGGCCCTTTTTAGTGCTAACTACGCTTAAATATTCTGTTGTCATATAAGCTTTATTCGAATTTTAATATTTTAACAAGCGTAAACCGAGACACTTGAAATAAACAAATTCTTAGATATTAGCGCTCCAGCATTTCCAAAAACGCCAACATTTCAATGCTGCACTCTTAATGCCTGCTTCTTAATATGCTATACTACCTAATCTACTATACATATGTATATGATTAAAAAATGGACTCCAAAAAAATATGTACATACTTATGTAAATATTTATATAGTTACATATGTATATATATATATGCATTATACAAGAAAAAGGTAAGTTAAAACAGGTTTTAAGACTAATTTTTGCAAGACGTACACGAACAAAGAAATCATAAATTTTTTAATGCATCAGATATTGAGCAGCATTAATTAATCCTTTTCATTTGTTGTAAATCCATTATTCCTTCACTACTTTTTTTAATTAAACTGTTTTCGACTGCATAAATTTTGAAAGATACTATTAGACATCAAAATGTTATTTTTGATTCTTAAAACGTGTTAAAAACTGTATCACAAATCTGTTTGTCTGTTGTAAAACGATTACGTTCACCAATTCTTACTAACATTTTAACACTTAAAAAGCGCTAATTTAAGCTAAAAAAAACAAACAATGAATTACTAAAGCTGGAGGTCCATACCATACGTTATATGCGTGGCTCCGTTCTATGCGTATCATATTTCTGTACGTTTTATACGTTTGTTTTTGCCAAGTTACATGCAATACGTTTTGTGCGAAAAGTAAAGAGAAGAGAAATCAGATTTTCTTCATTACACTTACATAAATAAAAACACAACAGAGATGACACTTAAAATATAAAAGTAGTCGATAAAAACAATATTAACTTTGGCTACAAAATATTTGTGTTGAAAACTTATTTTTAAGGAAATTTATTCTTAAAATTATTTGCAAAATTTATAATAAAAGCATTTTCTTTCATAACATACTGTTTTTAACACAAAATATACCAAAAATATAATCTACCACACACACATGTTTTTTGATAGCATTTAAAATTTGTCATCACTGGATAACAAAACCATCTCTCATTTTCTCATTTCGCATGCGACGTATGAAAAAGTAGAAAGTAAACCTACTTTATCCGTTACTTGCGCCGATGCGTTCTATGCAATTTGTTATGTTTCTTGCCACATACAACTACACTGATTTTACTTTTGTGAGAGTCGGAGAGAACGCACAGCGCATAGAACGTATGGTATGGACCTCCAGCTTAAACAACTAAAAAAAATTATATAGAAATCCAAAAGTAAAAAAATGTCTCTTTTCACTAAAATAGTACTCGTACAACAATATTGCGTTTGCAACAAACAATCTATATAGATTTTATTACTTACTAATCACAATTCACAGAAACAACAACAACTACAACAGCAAGTGCCACAATTAAGGAACACCAACAACAGCAACTTCTACATGAACAAGTTCATGTACAACATGAACAATATAAGAAACAAGGCATACACTACATTCAGCAAACAAAGCAAGAAATAGAACAAGAACAAATAATTAAAAAGGATAAAAAGTCGTTAAAAAATAAAAAAACACCTAAACATATACAAGAACAACAGTTAGTAATTAAACAGGAACAAAAACAAGAACAGATACTCGAACAAGAACATAAAAAAATGTTAGAAGAATTCGTTCAGAAGCAAGAAGAGGACGAGGTTGTTATTAAGAAAGTTCAACGTTTAAAACCTTTTAAAGCTTTAGAGGAGGACTTACAGACTATTGTGGATGAAAATGTTGAAAACCTAAAAACACCAATATTTGAGGCATTGCCTGTGCAGTTTTTGCCCCAAGAAGCTGTGGAAATAGTGGCAAGCACGGAATTGCCATTGATGGCGCCACATACTAAACCCAAATCTGAAATAGGCCAAGAAAAGTTTACGCTTCATCAAAATGTTTTAGTTCAAGAAACTGAACAAATAATGGAGTCAGAAGAACCAAGAAAGGCACTAAAACAAATAACAGAGACTGTGAGTGAGACGGTGGAAAGTGTAGAATTAAAAGTTCCCAGTACACAAGAGATAGTAACGGAACAAACCTCTCAAGCAATGCCTAACAAGCAACCGAAAGCAATTAGGGCCATTTCTAAGAAGGATGTTAAAAACCATCAATCTATTATAGTTGAAACCCCCATGATGGAAGAAAGTGCTGGGGAGGGAAACCTAGCAGCTGAGAAAGAACAACATGCCTTACAACAAATAGAGCTCTTACAAGCTGCCCAGCTCTCGCAAACCTTGGTGACAGAATCTACTGGCAAGCTAGAGATTGAAAAGCCTAAAGCAGATGTTAAACAATCAAAAATTGAAATAATACCAACAAGTAGTGTTGAAATAAAGCAAGTTATTAGTGCCGAATCCTTAGGAAAAGACTTGCTAACCGAGAAAGCAAAAACGGTAGCTGCAAGAGAGATTATTGCTACTGCTGAAACATCTGTTGAGACAGAACAAGTCTTAATAAATGAGAGTACCAAGCAATGGAAAGAATCCAAACAGCAACCTCAAGAGAAATCAGAATCAGTATTTTTAACACACAATTCTGTACTATTAAAGGAAGTCATTGTTCAGGAAAGCGAGCAGCATTTAGAAAAACAACCTGAACTTTTAACGGCCAAAGCCCTAAAAGTTCTTAGCGAGTTTGGAAACTATTTAGAAGTTACACAAGCCAAAACCAATGAAATGGCTATAGAACAACCTTCTATTAAACCAGAGCCTTTGGCAAAAGCTACTGATAAACTTGTTTTGCTTGAAAGTATACAGAGTGGTCAGCCTGATTTGCAAAGTTCTTTGGAGGAATACAAATCTCCTTATCTTGAAGGCGAAAAGCAAGCCTCTATCTCTGTCGATAAGCAAACGTATTTAACGGAATTTGAGCAATTTATTAATGATGAAAGGCCACAGGAGCTTCAAGTGCCACTAATTTCCACCAAACATGCAGAACTACACAAAGAATTAAAAGAACAATCTGTCACGGAAGTTTTAATAGCAGAAACTTCAGAGCATACTGACGAACTTAAGCCTGAAGAAAATAATCTACTGCAAAAAGGTAAATCAGCAATGACCAATGGCAATATAATTGTTGAAACCATTGAAAGTAATTTATATGAAACACTTTTGGATAACGAATTTAAATTGCCTACAACGCAGCAAGTACAATCTCAAATAGATATAACGGCCACAGTGGCAAATGTTTCAGAAATTCAAGTTCAAGATAAGGAAGAAGTGTTAAAACCCAACAAACAAATAATTGCTAAAGCTCGTACCGGCCTAACAGAACAGCATAATATCGTTACAGTGTTTAGTCAACAGGCAATAGAAGGCGAAAAATTAATACAACCTATGGAAAAGCTCGAAATGCAAACCACACACAAGCTAAATGACAAAATGGGCTTAAAACTTCCCGTTGTAGGTTTAGCTGAAATTGAGTCAAATACCAATCCCTTACAAGAATTTCAACCTAAAAAACTACAAGCTTTCACTAGTATAGATGCCAATATCGCTACACTTATTACAGACACTACACTAATGGATACACATGATATATTGCCAACTAGCGCTATCGACGCGAAAAACATCAAATTCCAAGGTATGACAACTTCCAACAACTTAGAAATCTTTGAAATAAATATCGCAGAAAGTTCCAAGGAACAACCTCAATTTGAAAAACCTGCAGTTCACCAGGCACTCATGCAACAATATGAGCACAAACTTGAATCTTTTAAAACGAACGAGGTTATGATATTAGAAACAACAAAAGACAGTGACATTAAGACTGAGTCCTCTAGAATTGCTGCCACACAAAGCCTTATACCGCAACATGCATCTGAGATCACTTCACAGTTGCTGTTATATTCAACTGGCGACTTCGATCTCGCTAAACTACCCGACACACAAAAAACCTTAACCACCATAGAACTTATACAGCCACTGGAAAATATAATCACTCAAGCGCACGACAAGGAAACTACTTTTTCAGCAAAGGAAAAGCCTGTTAGCAAAGAAGTTGTCACAACATCAACAGATCCATTAAATATTGCTCAAACATTTAGTGAACAAGCCATAGAGGGCTCATCTGATTTAATAATACCTGAAACAAAAGCCCAGCATGTTCAATATAATGTCACTGAAAGCATTTCAACTGCACTTTGCGGCCTTGATAAAGAAATGTATTCAGTAGACGAATGTGATACGCAGCCTAGAAGTGTTACTCAACTTACAGATATTAATGTGGTAGAAAGCAAAGCTTTTAGCATTAGCATTGTAACTGCTACAGAAAAAGAGTTAATAAGATCAGAATCTAGTGTACCAATGTCATTACAGGCCAATGCCAAGCTAAGTGACGAGCTGTTTAAAGCTCCCCTTATTAAAGAAGAAAAGCCTTTCGAAACTTCTGATGACTTCCATGGCACTGCATCTCTGGAAGCCCATGTTCAAGTGAAAGAAAGTGAAAACCTAAAGGAACTTTCTGTTCGTGAAGTGAATGTGTGTGAGAACGAAACACCATTAGACATGCCAAACTTTAACAAAACACAAGAAGCAGAGCCATATATTACTGCCCACGCTGCAGTAGCGATAATGCACGAAGAACAATTGCTTGAATTATCCAAAGAATTAAAACAAAAATCCTTCAACACTGAATTAGCGCAATCTTTACCTAATGACATCATTCTAGAGCTTCCGCTTATAGAAGGAATTGAAAAGCAGGATACGGTTACAGAACTAAATGAATTCAAAACTCAATCTACCGCCATTATACCAACACAAAATTTGTTATATGAAACAATAACATCTGAAGCGTTAGCATTGGAGCACGTAAGAAGTCAAGATACGTCACTTCCCAGAGAAAGAGAAGAGCGTTCCAAGAAAAGTTTACAGGGAACTGATAAGTATGCTGCCATTGAAAATTCAGCAATAATATTTGAACAAGAACAGAAGCTGGCAGATATTGAGCCGGCAACAAAGCAAGCTAAGCATGCTCTAAACGACCTTCAAAATTTGCCTATGACCACATCTCAGGGTTTTGTAGAAAACCTTGGCCAACTTCAAGAGTTTGAGATGAATACACAAACAGCTAAATCATTAAGAGATAAAACGGCTTTAATCATTGGCACCACTGAAAAACCGGTAATCCTTGACAGCACCACAGATACTCAAAACGATAGGCACATACAACCTGTTACTGCTCAAATAGATCACTTAAGTAACAAAAGTGTTATTGTCGAAATGCAGCAAACGGCTGAGTTTGAGAACATAATGGCACCCACTAAACCTGGATTAACTGAACTTTCTAAGGTTTTAAGTTCTTTTGAACATAGATTAGCTCTTATAGAAGAAACTAGTACCCAGGAGCTCCCATCGATATCAGAATATTTGCAACCAGTCCAGATGAAAATTGATATAAAAGCACAGCCAGTCTTAAATAAGGAGGTTACTGTTACGGAAGTGCAAACCTTTGAAGAATCTAAAGATATAAGGGAAGAGCAAAAACTTTTAGTGCAGGTTAACCCAGCACTAGATGAAAGTTTTATGCAATCACAAATTGAAACGCTAAACGAGGCATTGCAGAAGGAAGAAGGTTTATATGGCTTTAAGCCCCAAACAAATTTGGCTAAATCATTCGTTGAGGGTAGTCTGCGAGAATTAATAATTACAAAACCAGTGGCCTATGAAGAAAGCCCAGATATTTCTATGTCAAAACCTCTCTTAAGGACGGCATCAATATTTACAGAAGATACAGCTAAGGAAACGCACTTACAACAAATTCAGACAATAATGCAAAGTGAAGAAGAGCTTTTCACTTTACTGCATGATGAGAATCAAGCTAAACCTGCATTACCAGACTCAAAGCAGGAGGTCCATGTTATGCAAGTCACCACTATTGAAACCATAGATAAATTGGATGATATGCCAATAAATAAACACAAAGCCAATGAAAGTGTTAGCAAAACTACCAGTAATGCCAAAACCTTTTCGACAACTACAATTCTAGAAAAAGAAACAGATATTCCCACTCAGACTCTAAATAAAACTCATGCTTTTCAGCCTAGTGAGAAAACAGACCTTTTCGGAAACATTATTACTGATATAGTCGCTTGCGAAGCTGTTACATCACTCAATGATATTCCAGATTTGAACACTCAATTAGCTAAAGTAACAGTGGCAGCTACAAGCAAAAAGGCAAAACAAATTCAAGATGAACCAGTTTATATAAAAGAAGCAAACATTGGGCCATGGTTACAAAAATCAGAACATGCTTCTACAATTCAAGATAAATTAAAAACCGTGGTTTCAGAAGAAATTTTACAACTTTCAAGCATTACAGAAACATATAATTTTAACAAAGGAAATGAACAGCATGCAGATTTTGTCAAAAGTATTCCAGCTCTTCACGCACAAACGGTTCAATCAACCATTACTTATGAAGAGCCTAATTTGTTATATAATAAACCTGAGCAAAACCAACAGATACAGCCGTCTCCCATTAATAAAGAAACTAAATTAGTACAATCGCATATTATACAACCGTTTGAACATTTAGGAGTTGAAAGTGGTGACTTTAAACCAAACCTCCAAGGCAGTAGTCTATCTCTTGTTCAGCCTCAATTAAAGTTATCCACAGTTCAAGAAGTGCTAGTGCAAACGGATGTGCCGAAGTTAGACATTTCACAAACTTCTGAGGAAACAAAGCCAGTTCACTCACAGGAACAATTTGATAATGTATCAATAATTACAGTTACCCCATTTGAATCATTCTTAAACATGCCTAGCAATGATAAAACTGAACAACAAAAAGCTATTTTAGGTTTAACCGAAACCATAGGGACACCCACAAGCACTGAAGCACAAACTGCTACAGCTATTAATGAATTAGAAGTGCAAAAGCCAATTATCCAAAAGCCGACTACAGAAATACACACACAAAGTAGGTATATTTGTCAAACTCAAGTAATTCCTAACGAAGACACGCAACCATTTCAAAGCCAAAACATCGAAAACACGACTAAAGCCCAGCACACAACACAAACTCAAAATGCATATCACGAAAGTACAACAAACATTTATGAACAAACAACACCCATTGAAATTCTCCAACCTCTGCGTAAAAGCATTGTACCTGATATTGCTTTAGATGATTTAAGAACCACTCTCAACACTTTAAATGTAACGACAGAAACTTTAACTTATAGACAAGAAAGTCACAAAGATCCACAACAAAAAGCTCATATCAGTTTAGAAACAAAAGTTGTACAAGAACAAGTTGCACATTTAGTTCTTGAAAGCGAAAAGCCCTTACCAAAATCATTTACACCTAACATTCAAAGTTCTGATATCATAACAGTCCCTCTTAAAAACTTAGAGAGCGTTAATATTTTAACACCTGTCAGTCTTGAAATGCAAACACAGCAAAACAATAAACCACAAACCCAAGACTACAAGATTATAGATTTTCATACTATTGATGAATTTGCAGAAGATAAAACGGCAGAGACAGTTACACCCACATCAGCAACAATCACTGAAATAACAGAGGTACTCGATAAACAAAAACATAAACCATACATGGTAACATACAAATCTGGTAAGTATATTTAGCATAATGTCTTAATAAGTTATAGTAGATGGCGTAATACTTAGAAGGGTCCCAATTAAAATCCCACATAAAAACACTATACACGACCAATATACTAATAACACATTTAAACTCTTTAGCCACAATTACTAACATACAAAACATTTTATAATACAGATAACACACAAATAAAACACAAACCAGAATACACAAAAATACACCAAGCACAACAAGAGATCGTGCAAATTCCTAAGGAAACTCGTCAAGTTGAAACAATTTCCAATGACTTAAGAAAGGACAAAACAAAGAAGGTAAAGGTTGATAAGCAAAAACTTACAAAGATTAACTCGAGTGAAGAAGATGGCAAGCCGCTTGAAACAACAGCAAAAAGAGTTCGTGTCGAAGAACAGCCTCAGCAAGTCAAAGAAATGCCTGAAGAAGTACAAGTAATCGAAACTATTTCCGAAACTGGACAACGAAAAAAGAAAAAGATCTGCACACGTGTAATTAAGAAGGTTAAAGGCGATAAACAAGAAGTTACGAAGATTGAAACTGTTGAAGAAGATGACAAACAACCTGAAACAACAGTAACAGTCAAAGAAGTTCCTTTCGAAGAAACACCTCAACAAATTGAAGAAATGCCTGAGGAAGTCAAAGTAATTGAAACAGTTTCAGAAGACGGCAAACCAAAGAAGAAAAAGATCCGCACACGTGTGATCAAAAAGGTTAAGGGTGACAAACAACATGTCACGAAGATTGAAACTGTTGAAGAAGATGACAAGCAACCTGAAACAACAGTTACAGTCGAAGAAATTCCTTTCGAAGAAACGACGCCTGAACAAATTGAAGAAATGCCTGAGGAAGTAAAAGTAATTGAAACAGTTTCAGAAGATGGCAAACCAAAGAAGAGAAAGATCCGCACACGTGTAATCAAGAAGGTTAAAGGCGACAAACAGCATGTCACGAAGATTAAAACTGTTGAAGAAGATGACAAGCAACCTCAAACAACAGTTACAGTCGAAGAAGTTCCTTTCGAAGAAACACCTGAACAAATTGAAGAAATGCCTGAGGAAGTAAAAGTAATTGAAACAGTTTCAGAAGATGGCAAACCAAAGAAGAAAAAGATCCGCACACGTGTAATCAAGAAGGTTAAAGGCGATAAGCAAGAAATTACAAAGATTGAAACTGTTGAAGAAGATGATAAACAATCTGAAACAACAGTTACAGTCGAAGAAGTTCCTATCGAAGAACAACCTGAGCAAGTCAAAGAAATGCCTGAAGAAGTGAAAGTTATCGAAACTATATCTGAAGATGGCAAACCAAAGAAGAAAAAGATCCGAACACGTGTAATCAAGAAGGTTAAGGGTGGAAAACAACATGTCACGAAGATTGAAACTGTTGAAGAAGATGACAAGCAACCTGAAACAACAGTTACAGTCGAAGAAGTTCCTTTCGAAGAAACACCTGAACAAATTGAAGAAATGCCTGAGGAAGTAAAAGTAATTGAAACAGTTTCAGAAGATGGCAAACCAAAGAAGAGAAAGATCCGCACACGTGTAATCAAGAAGGTTAAAGGCGACAAAAAACATGTCACAAAAATTGAAACTGTTGAAGAAGATGACAAACAACCTAAAACAACAGTTACAGTAGAAGAAGTACCTTTCGAAGAAACACCTGAACAAATTGAAGAAATGCCTGAGGAAGTAAAAGTAATTGAAACAGTTTCAGAAGACGGCAAACCAAAGAAGAAAAAGATCCGCACACGTGTAATAAAGAAGGTTAGAGGCGACAAACAACATGTGACGAAGATTGAAACTGTTGAAGAAGATGACAAGCAACCTGAAACAACAGTTACAGTCGAAGAATATCCTTTCGAAGAAACACCTCAGCAAATTGAAGAAATGCCTGAAGAAGTAAAAGTAATTGAAACAGTTTCAGAAGATGGCAAACCAAAGAAGAGAAAGATCCGCACACGTGTAATAAAGAAGGTTAAAGGCGACATGCAACATGTCACAAAGATTGAAACTGTTGAAGAAGATGACAAGCAACCTCAAACAACAGTTACAGTCGAAGAAGTTCCTTTCGAAGAAACACCAGAACAAATTGAAGAAATGCCTGAAGAAGTAAAAGTAATTGAAACAGTTTCAGAAGACGGCAAACCAAAGAAGAAAAAGATCCGCACACGTGTAATCAAGAAGGTTAAAGGCGATAAGCAAGAAATTACAAAGATTGAAACTGTTGAAGAAGATGACAAACAATCTGAAACAACAGTTACAGTCGAAGAAGTTCCTATCGAAGAACAACCTGAGCAAGTCAAAGAAATGCCTGAAGAAGTGCAAGTTATCGAAACTATATCTGAAGATGGCAAACCAAAGAAGAAAAAGATCCGAACACGTGTAATCAAGAAGGTTAAGGGTGGAAAACAACATGTCACGAAGATTGAAACTGTTGAAGAAGATGACAAGCAACCTGAAACAACAGTTACAGTCGAAGAAGTTCCTTTCGAAGAAACACCTGAACAAATTGAAGAAATGCCTGAGAAAGTAAAAGTAATTGAAACAGTTTCAGAAGATGGCAAACCAAAGAAGAGAAAGATCCGCACACGTGTAATCAAGAAGGTTAAAGGCGACAAAAAACATGTCACAAAAATTGAAACTGTTGAAGAAGATGACAAACAACCTGAAACAACAGTTACAGTAGAAGAAGTACCTTTCGAAGAAACACCTGAACAAATTGAAGAAATGCCTGAGGAAGTAAAAGTAATTGAAACAGTTTCAGAAGACGGCAAACCAAAGAAGAAAAAGATCCGCACACGTGTAATAAAGAAGGTTAGAGGCGACAAACAACATGTGACGAAGATTGAAACTGTTGAAGAAGATGACAAACAACCTGAAACAACAGTAACAGTCGAAGAAGTTCCTTTCGAAGAAACGCCTGAACAAATTGAAGAAATGCCGGAGGAAGTAAAAGTAATTGAAACAGTTTCAGAAGATGGCAAACCAAAGAAGAGAAAGATCCGCACACGTGTAATAAAGAAGGTTAAAGGCGACATGCAACATGTCACAAAGATTGAAACTGTTGAAGAAGATGACAAGCAACCTCAAACAACAGTTACAGTCGAAGAAGTTCCTTTCGAAGAAACACCAGAACAAATTGAAGAAATGCCTGAGGAAGTAAAAGTAATTGAAACAGTTTCAGAAGATGGCAAACCAAAGAAGAGAAAGATCCGCACACGTGTAATAAAGAAGGTTAGAGGCGACAAACAACATGTGACGAAGATTGAAACTGTTGAAGAAGATGACAAGCAACCTCAAACAACAGTTACAGTCGAAGCAGTTCCTTTCGAAGAAACACCTGAACAAATTGAAGAAATGCCTGAAGAAGTAAAAGTAATTGAAACAGTTTCAGAAGACGGCAAACCAAAGAAGAAAAAGATCCGCACACGTGTAATCAAGAAGGTTAAAGGCGATAAGCAAGAAATTACAAAGATTGAAACTGTTGAAGAAGATGACAAACAATCTGAAACAACAGTTACAGTCGAAGAAGTTCCTATCGAAGAACAACCTGAGCAAGTCAAAGAAATGCCTGAAGAAGTGCAAGTTATCGAAACTATATCTGAAGATGGCAAACCAAAGAAGAAAAAGATCCGAACACGTGTAATCAAGAAGGTTAAAGGCGATAAGCAAGAAATTACAAAGATTGAAACTGTTGAAGAAGATGACAAACAACCTGAAACAACAGTAACAGTCGAAGAAGTTCCTATCGAAGAACAACCTGAGAGAGTTAGAGAAATGCCTGAAGAAGTTCGAGTAATTGAAACAATTTCCGAAGATGGCAAACCAAAGAAGAGAAAGATCCGCACACGTGTAATAAAGAAGGTTAAAGGCGACATGCAACATGTCACAAAGATTGAAACAGTTGAAGAAGATGACAAGCAACCTGAAACAACAGTAACAGTCGAAGAAGTTCCTATCGAAGAACAACCTGAGAGAGTTAGAGAAATGCCTGAAGAAGTTCGAGTAATTGAAACAATTTCCGAAGATGGCAAACCAAAGAAGAGAAAGATCCGCACACGTGTAATAAAGAAGGTTGAAGGCGACAAACAACATGTAACGAAGATTGAAACTGTTGAAGAAGATGACAAGCAACCTGAAACAACAGTTACAGTCGAAGAATATCCTTTCGAAGAAACACCTCAGCAAATTGAAGAAATGCCTGAGGAAGTAAAAGTAATTGAAACAGTTTCAGAAGACGGCAAACCAAAGAAGAAAAAGATCCGCACACGTGTGATCAAGAAGGTTAAAGGCGATAAACAAGAAGTTACAAAGATTGAAACTGTTGAAGAAGATGACAAACAACCTGAAACAACAGTAACAGTCGAAGAAGTTCCTATCGAAGAAACACCTCAACAAATTGAAGAAATGCCTAAGGAAGTCAAAGTAGTTGAAACAGTTTCAGAAGATGGCAAACCAAAGAAGAAAAAGATCTGCACACGTGTCATCAAAAAGGTTAAGGGTGACAAACAACATGTCACAAAGATTGAAACTGTTGAAGAAGATGACAAGCAACCTAAAACAACAGTTACAGTCGAAGAAGTTCCTATCGAAGAACAACCTGAGAGAGTTAAAGAAATGCCTGAAGAAGTTCGAGTAATTGAAACAATTTCCGAAGATGGCAAACCAAAGAAGAGAAAGATCCGCACACGTGTAATAAAGAAGGTAAAAGGCGACAAACAACATGTGACGAAGATTGAAACTGTTGAAGAAGATGACAAACAACCTGAAACAACAGTTACAGTTGAAGAAACTCCTTTCGAAAAAACACCTGAACAAATTGAAGAAATGCCTGAGGAAGTAAAAGTAATTGAAACAGTTTCAGAAGACGGCAAACCAAAGAAGAAAAAGATCCGCACACGTGTGATCAAGAAGGTTAAGGGTGACAAACAACATGTCACGAAGATTGAAACTGTTGAAGAAGATGACAAACAACCTGAAACAACAGTTACAGTTAAAGAAACTCCTTTCGAAAAAACACCTGAACAAATTGAAGAAATGCCTGAGGAAGTAAAAGTAATTGAAACAGTTTCAGAAGACGGCAAACCAAAGAAGAAAAAGATCCGCACACGTGTGATCAAGAAGGTTAAAGGCGATAAACAAGAAGTTACAAAGATTGAAACTGTTGAAGAAGATGACAAACAACCTGAAACAACAGTAACAGTCGAAGAAGTTCCTTTCGAAGAAACACCTAAACAAATTAAAGAAATGCCTGAGGAAGTCAAAGTAGTTGAAACAGTTTCAGAAGATGGCAAACCAAAGAAGAAAAAGATCCGCATACGTGTGATCAAGAAGGTTAAAGGCGATAAACAAGAAGTGACAAAGATTGAAACTGTTGAAGAAGATGACAAACAACCTGAAACAACAGTAACAGTCGAAGAAGTTCTCATCGAAAAACAACCTGAGAGAGTTAATGAAATGCCTGAAGAAGTTCGAGTAATTGAAACAATTTCCGAAGATGGCAAACCAAAGAAGAGAAAGATCCGCACACGTGTAATTAAGAAGGTGAAAGGCGACAAGCAGCATGTAACGAAGATTGAAACTGTTGAAGAAGATGACAAGCAACCTGAAACAACAGTTACAGTCGAAGAATATCCTTTCGAAGAAACACCTCAGCAAATTGAAGAAATGCCTGAGGAAGTAAAAGTAATTGAAACAGTTTCAGAAGACGGCAAACCAAAGAAGAAAAAGATCCGCACACGTGTGATCAAGAAGGTTAAAGGCGACAAACAACATGTCACGAAGATTGAAACTGTTGAAGAAGATGACAAACAACCTGAAACAACAGTTACAGTTGAAGAAACTCCTTTCGAAAAAACACCTGAAAAAATTGAAGAAATGCCTGAGGAAGTAAAAGTAATTGAAACAGTTTCAGAAGATGGCAAACCAAAGAAGAGAAAGATCCGCACACGTGTAATTAAGAAGGTTAAAGGCGACAAACAACATGTCACGAAGATTGAAACTGTTGAAGAAGATGACAAGCAACCTGAAACAACAGTTACAGTCGAAGAAATTCCTTTCGAAGAAACACCTAAACAAATTGAAGAAATGCCTGAGGAAGTCAAAGTAATTGAAACAGTTTCAAAAGATGGCAAACCAAAGAAGAAAAAGATCCGCACACGTGTGATCAAGAAGGTTAAAGGCGATAAACAAGAAGTTACAAAGATTGAAACTGTTGAAGAAGATGACAAACAACCTGAAACAACAGTAACAGTCGAAGAAGTTCCTATCGAAAAACAACCTGAGAGAGTTAAAGAAATGCCTGAAGAAGTTCGAGTAATTGAAACAATTTCCGAAGATGGCAAACCAAAGAAGAGAAAGATCCGCACACGTGTAATTAAGAAGGTTAAAGGCGACAAACAACATGTCACGAAGATTGAAACTGTTGAAGAAGATGACAAGCAACCTGAAACAACAGTTACAGTCGAAGAATATCCTTTCGAAGAAACACCTCAGCAAATTGAAGAAATGCCTGAGGAAGTAAAAGTAATTGAAACAGTTTCAGAAGACGGCAAACCAAAGAAGAAAAAGATCCGCTTACGTGTGATCAAGAAGGTTAAAGGCGATAAACAAGAAGTTACAAAGATTGAAACTGTTGAAGAAGATGACAAACAACCTGAAACAACAGTAACAGTCGAAGAAGTTCCTATCGAAGAAAAATCTCAACAAATTGAAGAAATGCCTGAGGAAGTCAAAGTAATTGAAACAGTTTCAGAAGATGGCAAACCAAAGAAGAAAAAGATCTGCACACGTGTCATCAAAAAAGTTAAGGGTGACAAACAACATGTCACAAAGATTGAAACTGTTGAAGAAGATGACAAGCAACCTAAAACAACAGTTACAGTCGAAGAAGTTCCTATCGAAGAACAACCTGAGAGAGTTAAAGAAATGCCTGAAGAAGTTCGAGTAATTGAAACAATTGCCGAAGATGGCAAACCAAAGAAGAGAAAGATCCGCACACGTGTAATAAAGAAGGTTAAAGGCGACAAACAACATGTGACGAAGATTGAAACTGTTGAAGAAGATGACAAACAACCTGAAACAACAGTTACAGTTGAAGAAACTCCTTTCGAAAAAACACCTGAACAAATTGAAGAAATGCCTGAGGAAGTAAAAGTAATTGAAACAGTTTCAGAAGACGGCAAACCAAAGAAGAAAAAGATCCGTACACGTGTGATCAAGAAGGTTAAAGGCGATAAACAAGAAGTTACAAAGATTGAAACTGTTGAAGAAGATGACAAACAACCTGAAACAACAGTAACAGTCGAAGAAGTTCCTTTCGAAGAAACACCTAAACAAATTGAAGAAATGCCTGAGGAAGTCAAAGTAGTTGAAACAGTTTCAGAAGATGGCAAACCAAAGAAGAAAAAGATCCGCATACGTGTGATCAAGAAGGTTAAAGGCGATAAACAAGAAGTTACAAAGATTGAAACTGTTGAAGAAGATGACAAACAACCTGAAACAACAGTAACAGTCGAAGAAGTTCTCATCGAAAAACAACCTGAGAGAGTTAATGAAATGCCTGAAGAAGTTCGAGTAATTGAAACAATTTCCGAAGATGGCAAACCAAAGAAGAGAAAGATCCGCACACGTGTAATTAAGAAGGTTAAAGGCGACAAACAACATGTCACGAAGATTGAAACTGTTGAAGAAGATGACAAGCAACCTGAAACAACAGTTACAGTCGAAGAAATTCCTTTCGAAGAAACACCTAAACAAATTGAAGAAATGCCTGAGGAAGTCAAAGTAATTGAAACAGTTTCAGAAGACGGCAAACCAAAGAAGAAAAAGATCCGCACACGTGTGATCAAGAAGGTGAAAGGCGACAAACAGCATGTAACGAAGATTGAAACTGTTGAAGAAGATGACAAGCAACCTGAAACAACAGTTACAGTCGAAGAAATTCCTTTCGAAGAAACACCTAAACAAATTGAAGAAATGCCTGAGGAAGTAAAAGTAATTGAAACAGTTTCAGAAGACGGCAAACCAAAGAAGAAAAAGATCCGCACACGTGTGATCAAGAAGGTTAAAGGCGATAAACAAGAAGTTACAAAGATTGAAACTGTTGAAGAAGATGACAAACAACCTGAAACAACAGTAACAGTCGAAGAAGTTCCTATCGAAGAAACACCTCAACAAATTGAAGAAATGCCTGAGAAAGTCAAAGTAATTGAAACAGTTTCAGAAGATGGCAAACCAAAGAAGAAAAAGATCCGCACACGTGTGATCAAAAAGGTTAAGGGTGACAAACAACATGTCACGAAGATTGAAACTGTTGAAGAAGATGACAAGCAACCTAAAACAACAGTTACAGTCGAAGAAATTCCTTTCGAAGAAACACCTAAACAAATTGAAGAAATGCCTGAGGAAGTCAAAGTAATTGAAACAGTTTCAGAAGACGGCAAACCAAAGAAGAAAAAGATCCGCACACGTGTGATCAAGAAGGTGAAAGGCGACAAACAGCATGTAACGAAGATTGAAACTGTTGAAGAAGATGACAAGCAACCTGAAACAACAGTTACAGTCGAAGAAATTCCTTTCGAAGAAACACCTAAACAAATTGAAGAAATGCCTGAGGAAGTAAAAGTAATTGAAACAGTTTCAGAAGACGGCAAACCAAAGAAGAAAAAGATCCGCACACGTGTGATCAAGAAGGTTAAAGGCGATAAACAAGAAGTTACAAAGATTGAAACTGTTGAAGAAGATGACAAACAACCTGAAACAACAGTAACAGTCGAAGAAGTTCCTATCGAAGAAACACCTCAACAAATTGAAGAAATGCCTGAGAAAGTCAAAGTAATTGAAACAGTTTCAGAAGATGGCAAACCAAAGAAGAAAAAGATCCGCACACGTGTGATCAAAAAGGTTAAGGGTGACAAACAACATGTCACGAAGATTGAAACTGTTGAAGAAGATGACAAGCAACCTAAAACAACAGTTACAGTCGAAGAAATTCCTTTCGAAGAAACACCTAAACAAATTGAAGAAATGCCTGAGGAAGTCAAAATAATTGAAACGGTTTCAGAAGATGGCAAACCAAAGAAGAAAAAGATCCGCACACGTGTGATCAAGAAGGTTAAAGGCGATAAACAAGAAGTTACAAAGATTGAAACTGTGGAAGAAGATGACAAACAACCTGAAACAACAGTAACAGTCGAACAAGTTCCTATCGAAAAACAACCTGAGAGAGTTAATGAAATGCCTGTAAAAGTTCTAGTAATCGAAACTATTTCCGAAGATGGCAAACCAAAGAAGAAAAAGATCCGCACACGTGTGATCAAGAAGGTTAAAGGCGATAAACAAGAAGTTACAAAGATTGAAACTGTTGAAGAAGATGACAAACAACCTGAAACAACAGTTACAGTCGAAGAAATTCCTTTCGAAGAAACACCTAAACAAATTGAAGAAATGCCTGAGGAAGTCAAAGTAATTGAAACAGTTTCAGAAGATGGCAAACCAAAGAAGAAAAAGATCCGCACACGTGTGATCAAAAAGGTTAAAGGCGACAAACAACATGTCACAAAAATTGAAACTGTTGAAGAAGATGACAAACAACCTGAAACAACAGTAACAGTCAAAGAAGTTCCTATCGAAGAAACACCTCAACAAATTGATGAAATGCCTGAAGAAGTAAAAGTAATTGAAACAGTTGCAAAAGACGGCAAACCAAAGAAGAAAAAGATCCACACACGTGTGATCAAGAAGGTTAAAGGCGATAAACAAGAAGTTACAAAAATTGAAACTGTTGAAGAAGATGACAAACAACCTGAAACAACAGTAACAGTCGAAGAAGTTTCTATCGAAGAAACACCTCAACAAATTGAAGAAATGCCTGAGGAAGTCAAAGTAATTGAAACAGTTGCAGAAGACGGCAAACCAAAGAAGAAAAAGATCCGCACACGTGTGATCAAGAAGGTTAAGGGTGACAAACAACATGTCACGAAGATTGAAACTGTTGAAGAAGATGACAAGCAACCTGAAACAACAGTTACAGTCGAAGAAGTTCCTTTCGAAGAAACACCTGAACAAATTGAAGAAATGCCTGAGGAAGTCAAAGTAATTAAAACAGTTTCAGAAGACGGCAAACCAAAGAAGAAAAAGATCCGCACACGTGTGATCAAGAAGGTTAAAGGCGATAAACAGGAAGTTACAAAGATTAAAACTGTTGAAGAAGATGACAAACAACCTGAAACAACAGTAACAGTCGAAGAAGTTCCTATCGAAAAACAACCTGAGAGAGTTAATGAAATACCTGAAGAAGTTCGAGTAATTGAAACAATTTCCGAAGATGGCAAACCAAAAAAGAGAAAGATCCGCACACGTGTAATTAAGAAGGTTAAAGGCGACAAACAACATGTCACGAAGATTGAAACTGTTGAAGAAGATGACAAGCAACCTAAAACCACAGTTACAGTCGAAGAAATTCCTTTCGAAGAAACACCTCAACAAATTGAAGAAATGCCTGAGGAAGTAAAAGAAATTGAAACAGTTTCAGAAGACGGCAAACCAAAGAAGAAAAGGATCCGCACACGTGTGATCAAGAAGGTTAAAGGCGATAAACAGGAAGTTACAAAGATTAAAACTGTTGAAGAAGATGACAAACAACCTGAAACAACAGTAACAGTCGAAGAAGTTCCTATCGAAAAACAACCTGAGAGAGTTAATGAAATACCTGAAGAAGTTCGAGTAATTGAAACAATTTCCGAAGATGGCAAACCAAAGAAGAAAAAGATCCGCACACGTGTGATCAAAAAGGTTAAGGGTGACAAACAACATGTCACGAAGATTGAAACTGTTGAAGAAGATGACAAGCAGCCTGAAACAACAGTTACAGTCGAAGAAGTTCCTTTCGAAGAAACACCTGAACAAACTGAAGAAATGCCTGAGGAAGTAAAAGTAATTGAAACAGTTTCAGAAGATGGCAAACCAAAGAAGAAAAGGATCCGCACACGTGTGATCAAGAAGGTTAAAGGCGATAAACAAGAAGTTACAAAGATTGAAACTGTTGAAGAAGATGACAAACAACCTAAAACAACAGTAACAGTCGAAGAAGTTCCTATCGAAGAAACACCTCAACAAATTGAAGAAATGCCTGAGGAAGTCAAAGAAATTGAAACAGTTTCAGAAGACGGCAAACCAAAGAAGAAAAAGATCCGCACACGTGTGATCAAAAAGGTTAAGGGTGACAAACAACATGTCACGAAGATTGAAACTGTTGAAGAAGATGACAAGCAACCTGAAACAACAGTTACAGTCGAAGAAGTTCCTTTCGAAGAAACACCTGAACAAATTGAAGAAATGCCTGAGGAAGTAAAAGTAATTGAAACAGTTTCAGAAGACGAAAAACCAAAGAAGAAAAAGATCCGCACACGTGTGATCAAGAAGGTTAAAGGCGATAAACAAGAAGTTACAAAGATTGAAACTGTTGAAGAAGATGACAAACAACCTGAAACAACAGTAACAGTCAAAGAAGTTCCTATCGAAAAACAACCTGAGAAAGTTAATGAAATGCCTGAAGAAGTTCGAGTAATTGAAACAATTTCCGAAGATGGCAAACCAAAGAAGAGAAAGATCCGCACACGTGTAATTAAGAAGGTTAAAGGCGACAAACAACATGTCACGAAGATTGAAACTGTTGAAGAAGATGACAAGCAACCTGAAACAACAGTTACAGTCGAAGAAGTTCCTTTCGAAGAAACACCTGAACAAATTGAAGAAATGCCTGAGGAAGTAAAAGTAATTGAAACAGTTTCAGAAGATGGCAAGCCAAAGAAGAAAAAGATCCGCACACGTGTGATCAAGAAGGTTAAAGGCGATAAACAAGAAGTTACAAAGATTGAAACTGTTGAAGAAGATGACAAACAACCTGAAACAACAGTAACAGTCAAAGAAGTTCCTATCGAAAAACAACCTGAGAAAGTTAATGAAATGCCTGAAGAAGTTCGAATAATTGAAACAATTTCCGAAGATGGCAAACCAAAGAAGAGAAAGATCCGCACACGTGTAATTAAGAAAATTAAAGGCGACAAACAACATGTCACGAAGATTGAAACTGTTGAAGAAGATGACAAGCAACCTAAAACCACAGTTACAGTCGAAGAAATTCCTATCGAAGAAACACCTCAACAAATTGAAGAAATGCCTGAGGAAGTCAAAGAAATTGAAACAGTTTCAGAAGATGGCAAACCAAAGAAGAAAAAGATCCGCACACGTGTGATCAAGAAGGTTAAAGGCGATAAACAAGAAGTTACAAAGATTAAAACTGTTGTAGAAGATGACAAACAACCTGAAACAACAGTAACAGTCGAAGAAGTTTCTATCGAAGAAACACCTCAACAAATTGAAGAAATGCCTGAGGAAGTCAAAGTAATTGAAACAGTTGCAGAAGACGGCAAACCAAAGAAGAAAAAGATCCGCACACGTGTGATCAAAAAGGTTAAAGGCGACAAACAACATGTCACAAAAATTGAAACTGTTGAAGAAGATGACAAACAACCTGAAACAACAGTAACAGTCGAAGAAGTTCCTATCGAAGAAACACCTCAACAAATTGAAGAAATGCCTGAGGAAGTCAAAGAAATTGAAACAGTTTCAGAAGATGGCAAACCAAAGATGAAAAAGATCCGCACACGTCTGATCAAAAAGGTTAAAGGCGACAAACAACATGTCACAAAAATTGAAACTGTTGAAGAAGATGACAAACAACCTGAAACAACAGTAACAGTCGAAGAAGTTCCTATCGAAGAAACACTTCAACAAATTGAAGAAATGTCTGAGGAAGTTGAAGTAATTGAAACAGCTGCAGAAGACGGCAAACCAAAGAAGAAAAAGATCCGCACACGTGTGATCAAGAAGGTTAAGGGTGACAAACAACATGTCACGAAGATTGAAACTGTTGAAGAAGATGACAAGCAACCTGAAACAACAGTTACAGTCGAAGAAGTTCCTTTCGAAGAAACACCTGGACAAATTGAAGAAATGCCTGAGGAAGTCAAAGTAATTGAAACAGTTTCAGAAGACGGCAAACCAAAGAAGAAAAAGATCCGCACACGTGTGATCAAGAAGGTTAAAGGCGATAAACAGGAAGTTACAAAGATTAAAACTGTTGAAGAAGATGACAAACAACCTGAAACAACAGTAACAGTCGAAGAAATTCCTATCGAAAAACAACCTGAGAGAGTTAATGAAATGCCTGAAGAAGTTCGAGTAATTGAAACAATTTCCGAAGATGGCAAACCAAAGAAGAGAAAGATCCGCACACGTGTAATTAAGAAGGTTAAAGGCGACAAACAACATGTCACGAAGATTGAAACTGTTGAAGAAGATGACAAGCAACCTAAAACCACAGTTACAGTCGAAGAAATTCCTTTCGAAGAAACACCTCAACAAATTGAAGAAATGCCTGAGGAAGTAAAAGTAATTGAAACAGTTTCAGAAGACGGCAAACCAAAGAAGAAAAAGATCCGCACACGTGTGATCAAAAAGGTTAAGGGTGACAAACAACATGTCACGAAGATTGAAACTGTTGAAGAAGATGACAAGCAGCCTGAAACAACAGTTACAGTCGAAGAAGTTCCTTTCGAAGAAACACCTGAACAAACTGAAGAAATGCCTGAGGAAGTAAAAGTAATTGAAACAGTTTCAGAAGATGGCAAACCAAAGAAGAAAAAGATCCGCACACGTGTGATCAAGAAGGTTAAAGGCGATAAACAAGAAGTTACAAAGATTAAAACTGTTGAAGAAGATGACAAACAACCTGAAACAACAGTATCAGTCGAAGAAGTTCCTATCGAAGAAACACCTCAACAAATTGAAGAAATGCCTGAGGAAGTCAAAGTAATTGAAACAGTTTCAGAAGACGGCAAACCAAAGAAGAAAAAGATCCGCACACGTGTGATCAAAAAGGTTAATGGTGACAAACAACATGTCACGAAGATTGAAACTGTTGAAGAAGATGACAAGCAACCTGAAACAACAGTTACAGTCGAAGAAGTTCCTTTCGAAGAAACACCTGAACAAATTGAAGAAATGCCTGAGGAAGTAAAAGTAATTGAAACATTTTCAGAAGACGGAAAACCAAAGAAGAAAAAGATCCGCACACGTGTGATCAAGAAGGTTAAAGGCGATAAACAAGAAGTTACCAAGATTGAAACTGTTGAAGAAGATGACAAACAACCTGAAACAACAGTAACAGTCGAAGAAGTTCCTATCGAAGAAACACTTCAACAAATTGAAGAAATGTCTGAGGAAGTAAAAGTAATTGAAACAGCTGCAGAAGACGGCAAACCAAAGAAGAAAAAGATCCGCACACGTGTGATCAAGAAGGTTAAAGGCGATAAACAGGAAGTTACAAAGATTAAAACTGTTGAAGAAGATGACAAACAACCTGAAACAACAGTAACAGTCGAAGAAGTTCCTATCGAAAAACAACCTAAGAGAGTTAATGAAATACCTGAAGAAGTTCGAGTAATTGAAACAATTTCCGAAGATGGCAAACCAAAGAAGAGAAAGATCCGCACACGTGTAATTAAGAAGGTTAAAGGCGACAAACAACATGTCACGAAGATTGAAACTGTTGAAGAAGATGACAAGCAACCTAAAACCACAGTTACAGTCGAAGAAATTCCTTTCGAAGAAACACCTCAACAAATTGAAGAAATGCCTGAGGAAGTAAAAGTAATTGACACAGTTTCAGAAGACGGCAAACCAAAGAAGAAAAAGATCCGCACACGTGTGATCAAAACGGTTAAGGGTGACAAACAACATGTCACGAAGATTGAAACTGTTGAAGAAGATGACAAGCAGCCTGAAACATCAGTTACAGTCGAAGAAGTTCCTTTCGAAGAAACACCTGAACAAACTGAAGAAATGGCTGAGGAAGTAAAAGTAATTGAAACAGTTTCAGAAGATGGCAAACTAAAGAAGAAAAAGATCCGCACACGTGTGATCAAGAAGGTTAAAGGCGATAAACAAGAAGTTACAAAGATTGAAACTATTGAAGAAGATGACAAACAACCTGAAACAACAGTAACAGTCGAAGAAGTTCCTATCGAAGAAACACCTCAACAAATTGAAGAAATGCCTGAGGAAGTCAAAGTAATTGAAACAGTTTCAGAAGACGGCAAACCAAAGAAGAAAAAGATCCGCACACGTGTGATCAAAAAGGTTAAGGGTGACAAACAACATGTCACGAAGATTGAAACTGTTGAAGAAGACGACAAGCAACCTGAAACAACAGTTACAGTCGAAGAAGTTCCTTTCGAAGAAACACCTGAACAAATTGAAGAAATGCCAGAGGAAGTAAAAGTAATTGAAACAGTTTCAGAAGACGGAAAACCAAAGAAGAAAAAGATTCGCACACGTGTGATCAAGAAGGTTAAAGGCGATAAACAAGAAGTTACCAAGATTGAAACTGTTGAAGAAGATGACAAACAACCTGAAACAACAGTAACAGTCGAAGAAGTTCCTTTCGAAGAAACACCTAAACAAATTGAAGAAATGCATGAGGAAGTCAAAGTAATTGAAACAGTTTCAGAAGATGGCAAACCAAAGAAGAAAAAGATCCGCACACGTGTGATCAAGAAGGTTAAAGGCGATAAACAAGAAGTTACAAAGATTGAAACTGTTGAAGAAGATGACAAACAACCTGAAACAACAGTAACAGTTAAAGAAGTTCCTATCGAAAAACAACCTGAGAAAGTTAATGAAATGCCTGAAGAAGTTCGAGTAATTGAAACAATTTCCGAAGATGGCAAACCAAAGAAGAGAAAGATCCGCACACGTGTACTTAAGAAGGTTAAAGGCGACAAACAACATGTCACGAAGATTGAAACTGTTGAAGAAGATGACAAGCAACCTGAAACAACAGTTACAGTCGAAGAAGTTCCTTTCGAAGAAACACCTGAACAAATTGAAGAAATGCCTGAGGAAGTAAAAGTAATTGAAACAGTTTCAGAAGACGGCAAACCAAAGAAGAAAAAGATCCGTACACGTGTGATCAAAAAGTTTAAGGGTGACAAACAACATGTCACGAAGATTGAAACTGTTGAAGAAGATGACAAGCAACCTGAAACAACAGTTACAGTCGAAGAAGTTCCTTTCGAAGAAACACCTGAACAAATTGAAGAAATGCCTGAGGAAGTAAAAGTAATTGAAACAGTTTTAGAAGACGGCAAACCAAAGAAGAAAAAGATCCGCACACGTGTGATCAAGAAGGTTAAAGGCGATAAACAAGAAGTTACAAAGATTGAAACTGTTTTAGAAGATGACAAACAACCTGAAACAACAGTAACAGTCGAAGAATTTGCTATCAAAAAACAACCTGAACGAGTTAAAGAAATGCCTGAAGAAGTTCGAGTAATTGAAACATTTTCCGAAGATGGCAAACCAAAGAAGAGAAAGATCCGCACACGTGTGATCAAGAAGGTTAAAGGCGATAAACAAGAAGTTACAAAGATTGAATCTGTTGAAGAAGATGACAAGCAACCTGAAACAACAGTTACAGTCGAAGAAGTTCCTTTCGAAGAAACACCTCAACAAATTGAAGAAATGCCTGAGGAAGTAAAAGTAATTGAAACAGTTTCAGAAGACGGCAAACCAAAGAAGAGAAAGATCCGCACACGTGTAATTAAGAAGGTTAAAGGCGACAAACAACATGTCACGAAGATTGAAACTGTTGAAGAAGATGACAAGCAACCTGAAACAATAGTTACAGTCGAAGAAGTTCCTTTCGAAGAAACCTCTCAACAAATTGAAGAAATGCCTGAGGAAGTCACAGTAATTGAAACAGTTTCAGAAGATGGCAAACCAAAGAAGAAAAAGATCCGCACACGTGTGATCAAGAAGGTTAAAGGCGACAAACAAGAAGTTACAAAGATTGAAACTGTTGAAGAAGATGACAAACAACCGGAAACAACAGTAACAGTCGAAGAAGTTCCTTTCGAAGAAACACCTAAACAAATTGAAGAAATGCCTGAGGAAGTCAAAGTAATTGAAACAGTTTCAGAAGATGGCAAACCAAAGAAGAAAAAGACCCGCACACGTGTGATCAAGAAGGTTAAAGGCGATAAACAAGAAGTTACAAAGATTGAAACTGTTGAAGAAGATGACAAACAACCTGAAACAACAGTAACAGTCGAAGAAGTTCCTATCGAAGAAACACCTCAACAAATTGAAGAAATGCCTGAGGAAGTCAAAGTACTTGAAACAGTTTCAGAAGACGGCAAACCAAAGAAGAAAAAGATCCGCACACGTGTGATCAAAAAGGTTATGGGTGACAAACAACATGTCACGAAGATTGAAACTGTTGAAGAAGATGACAAGCAACCTGAAACAACAGTTACAGTCGAAGAAGTTCCTTTCGAAGAAACACCTGAACAAATTGAAGAAATGCCTGAGGAAGTAAAAGTAATTGAAACAGTTTCAGAAGACGGAAAACCAAAGAAGAAAAAGATCCGCACACGTGTGATCAAGAAGGTTAAAGGCGATAAACAAGAAGTTACAAAGATTGAAACTGTTTTAGAAGATGACAAACAACCTGAAACAACAGTAACAGTCGAAGAATTTGCTATCAAAAAACAACCTGAAAGAGTTAAAGAAATGCCTGAAGAAGTTCGAGTAATTGAAACATTTTCCGAAGATGGCAAACCAAAGAAGAGAAAGATCCGCACACGTGTAATAAAGACGGTGAAAGGCGACAAACAGCATGTAACGAAGATTGAAACTGTTGAAGAAGATGACAAGCAACCTGAAACAACAGTTACAGTCGAAGAAGTTCCTATCGAAAAACAACCTGAGAGAGTTAATGAAATGCCTGAAGAAGTTCGAGTAATTGAAACAATTTCGAAAGATGGCAAACCAAAGAAGAAAAAGATCCGCACACGTGTGATCAAGAAGGTTAAAGGCGATAAACAGGAAGTTACAAAGATTAAAACTGTTGAAGAAGATGACAAACAACCTGAAACAACAGTAACAGTCGAAGAAGTTCCTATCGAAAAACAACCTGAGAGAGTTAATGAAATGCCTGAAGAAGTTCGAGTAATTGAAACAATTTCCGAAGATGGCATACTAAAGAAGAGAAAGATCCGCACACGTGTAATTAAGAAGGTTAAAGGCGACAAACAACATGTCACGAAGATTGAAACTGTTGAAGAAGATGACAAGCAACCTGAAACAATAGTTACAGTCGAAGAAGTTCCTTTCGAAGAAACCTCTCAACAAATTGAAGAAATGCCTGAGGAAGTCACAGTAATTGAAACAGTTTCAGAAGATGGCAAACCAAAGAAGAAAAAGATCCGCACACGTGTGATCAAGAAGGTTAAAGGCGACAAACAAGAAGTTACAAAGATTGAAACTGTTGAAGAAGATGACAAACAACCGGAAACAACAGTAACAGTCGAAGAAGTTCCTTTCGAAGAAACACCTAAACAAATTGAAGAAATGCCTGAGGAAGTCAAAGTAATTGAAACAGTTTCAGAAGATGGCAAACCAAAGAAGAAAAAGACCCGCACACGTGTGATCAAGAAGGTTAAAGGCGATAAACAAGAAGTTACAAAGATTGAAACTGTTGAAGAAGATGACAAACAACCTGAAACAACAGTAACAGTCGAAGAAGTTCCTTTCGAAGAAACACCTGAACAAATTGAAGAAATGCCTGAGGAAGTAAAAGTAATTGAAACAGTTTCAGAAGACGGAAAACCCAAGAAGAAAAAGATCCGCACACGTGTGATCAAGAAGGTTAAAGGCGATAAACAAGAAGTTACAAAGATTGAAACTGTTGAAGAAGATGACAAACAACCTGAAACAACAGTAACAGTCGAAGAAGTTCCTATCGAAAAACAACCTGAGAAAGTTAGTGAAATGCCTGAAGAAGTTCGAGTAATTGAAACAATTTCCGAAGATGGCAAACCAAAGAAGAGAAAGATCCGCACACGTGTAATTAAGAAGGTTAAAGGCGACAAACAACATGTCACGAAGATTGAAACTGTTGAAGAAGATAACAAGCAACCTGAAACAACAGTTACAGTCGAAGAAGTTCCTTTCGAAGAAACACCTAAACAAGTTGAAGAAATGCCTGAGGAAGTAAAAGTAATTGAAACAGTTTCAGAAGATGGCAAACCAAAGAAGAAAAAGATCCGCACACGTGTGATTAAGAAGGTTAAAGGCGATAAACAAGAAGTTACAAAGATTGAAACTGTTGAAGAAGATGACAAGCAACCTGAAACAACAGTTACAGTCGAAGAAGTTCCTTTCGAAGAAACACCTCAACAAATTGAAGAAATGCCTGAGGAAGTAAAAGTAATTGAAACAGTTTCAGAAGACGGAAAACCCAAGAAGAAAAAGATCCGCACACGTGTGATCAAGAAGGTTAAAGGCGATAAACAAGAAGTTACAAAGATTGAAACTGTTGAAGAAGATGACAAACAACCTGAAACAACAGTAACAGTCGAAGAAGTTCCTATCGAAAAACAACCTGAGAAAGTTAGTGAAATGCCTGAAGAAGTTCGAGTAATTGAAACAATTTCCGAAGATGGCAAACCAAAGAAGAGAAAGATCCGCACACGTGTAATTAAGAAGGTTAAAGGCGACAAACAACATGTCACGAAGATTGAAACTGTTGAAGAAGATGACAAGCAACCTGAAACAACAGTTACAGTCGAAGAAGTTCCTTTCGAAGAAACACCTAAACAAGTTGAAGAAATGCCTGAGGAAGTAAAAGTAATTGAAACAGTTTCAGAAGATGGCAAACCAAAGAAGAAAAAGATCCGCACACGTGTGATTAAGAAGGTTAAAGGCGATAAACAAGAAGTTACAAAGATTGAAACTGTTGAAGAAGATGACAAGCAACCTGAAACAACAGTTACAGTCGAAGAAGTTCCTTTCGAAGAAACACCTCAACAAATTGAAGAAATGCCTGAGGAAGTAAAAGTAATTGAAACAGTTTCAGAAGACGGAAAACCAAAGAAGAAAAAGATCCGCACACGTGTGATTAAGAAGGTTAAAGGCGATAAACAAGAAGTTACAAAGATTGAAACTGTTGAAGAAGATGACAAACAGCCTGAAACAACAGTAACAGTCGAAGAAGTTCCTATCGAAAAACAACCTGAGAAAGTTAGTGAAATGCCTGAAGAAGTTCGAGTAATTGAAACAATTTCCGAAGATGGCAAACCAAAGAAGAGAAAGATCCGCACACGTGTGATCAAAAAGGTTAAGGGTGACAAACAACATGTCACGAAGATTGAAACTGTTGAAGAAGATGACAAACAACCTAAAACAACAGTGACAGTCGAAGAAGTTCCTATCAAAGAAACACCTGAACAAATTGAAGAAATGCCTGAGGCTGTAAAAGTAATTGAAACAGTGTCAGAAGATGGCAAACCAAAGAAGAAAAAGATCCGCACACGTGTAATTAAGAAGGTTAAAGGCGACAAACAGCATGTAACGATGATTGAAACTGTTGAAGAAGATGACAAGCAACCTGAAACAACAGTTACAGTCGAAGAATATCCTTTCGAAAAAACAACTAAACAAATTGAAGAAATGCCTGAAGAAGTAAAAGTAATTGAAACAGTTTCAGAAGATGGCAAACCCAAGAAAAAAAAGGTCCGCACGCGTTTTGTAACAAATTTTAAGAAGGACAAACAACAGGTTATTAAGGTTGAAACAGTTGAAGAAGATGACAAGCAACCGGAAACAACAGTAACAGTTGAAGAATCTTCTATTGAAGGATTTCCTGTCATTAAGCCGACTTCCAAAAATAGAGAGGCAGATAAGCAGATATTGAGTAGGCAGGTTATCAAGAAAGTGAAGGGCAATAAAGAAGAGCTTACAACTATTGAAACTCTTAAAAAGGATGGTGAAAAGCCCGAAACCATTATAACTGTAGAGGAGTCACCAATTTCAAAAGGCGAAGCTTCTCCATTAAAACAAGTAAAGCTTAAAAGAGTTGTGCGTATTAGACAACCTGATGATAAAGAAATTGTTTTAGAGCTACCTGAACAAAAATCTGTAGTCCTTGATCAAAAAGAAGATGGAACTCCTACTAAAACTGTTGTGAAAACTAAAATAATAAAAAAAGTAAAAGGACCAAAATTAGAAATAACCAAAATACAAACCGTTGAAGAGTTTGAAAAAGAACCATTTACAAAAGTCACAGTCCAAGATTTTGACAAACCATTTCCAGAAATACTAGATGAGAAAGTAGAGCCAGTTTTCGAATTGCCTGAAGAAATTATTATTGAGGACTACACTACATTAGAAGGAACTATAAAAAAAAGGAAAATTAAGAAAAAAAGCATTAAGAAGCCTCTAAGTGAAAAAGTTGATGAAGTCACAGAAATCCAGATTGTTGAGGAAGAGGGTGAAAACCCTAAGTACGTTATTACAGTTAAGGAAGAAGACAAAACCGAAACAGACTTAAGTGTTGTTGCACCATCTTTAGAGTTACCTCAGCAGCATACAGTTTTGGAGACAAAAACTTCTGATGGCGCAACCAAAAAGAAGACCCTTAAAACCAGATCTTTTAAAAAGCCAGTTAATGTTGAAAAAGATGAAATAACAACTATTCACTTTGTTGAGTCTGAGGGTGATGAGCCTATTGCTACTGTTAAAATTGAAGAGGTTCAAGCCGGTGATATAATTGCCAAACCTATACCAATTGAAGAATTGCCCGAAGAAACTATTGAAGCTGAAATTTTTGAAGAAGGCAAGAAACCCAAAAAGAAAAAAACCAAGACCCGTACCTTTAAAAAGGATATTTACCCTGAGCCCGAGTTCTATCAAATTCAAACCATTGAGGAAGACGGACAAGAGCCCTATTCAATGATACAAGTTGTAAGCGAAGACGATCTCACAAACATAATCGATATTAGTACTTTGGATGATGAACAGCAACCAAAATCAGACAAAAAAACAAAAAAACACAAAAAACCTAAGGGTAAGAATTCAAACACTTTACACTTCACTGCACTTTTTACTTTTTTTCAACACTTTACCCATTTGTTATTTAACGAATGAATTACTTCAAACAAAAAGTGTTAGATAATTTTTTTTATGTTTCAGTTAGTGTACTATAAGTTTTGTCTCTTCTTTTATCTGTCTAACAATGTTAAATCTAAGAACACGCAGTTAACTTCTAATATATATTTTTATTTTACCATTAATTCGTACAACACATTCCTTACACATACACAATCAAAACAAACCAACATCGTTAATACAACAATTAAATACAGAAGATGAAAAACCTGTATTCATAACAAGATTTAAATCAGTACAAAATGAAGACGGCGATACAGTCATTGAGACTGAAAATAAGAAGGTCATTCAAGAGGAGGCAGGAGTTCTGGTCGAGGAGGTTCTTAGTGATACTGAAACGATCAAAGAACCAGATGAAGAACAAGCATCACCCTCGAAAATAGAAATTGTAGAAGTCAGCGATATCACAGGTACATTTTTAAGCTTATCTTTTACATTTGTTATTTTAGTTCTACGTTTGCATTCTCCAGAAGAAAACATTTAAAATTAAATATTTGTTTAAAATACTCGACACAAACAATTTTCATTTTTTTATTTGCACAGGACAGTCTTCATTTAATAGCTCTTGTGTAAATTTTATATTATTTTTTACGTAAAAGAACCTACAAATCCTAGCAGCTATTCTGACATATGCTAATGTGTTTCTAAAGGCAGTCTAAGTTATTTATTAAAAATTAAGAAAACTAGAGCAGTAGATATTTTAATATTAAATATTTTTGATCCTTAAGTTTTATTAAAATATTTTCTACGTTAAAAAAAACCCCCCGTATCAAATACTTGCACAAAAAGCACAATTAAGACATTTTCACTAAAAAGAATATATTCAAAAATCCGCGAGGCAATATTATCTTGTTCTCTCTTTACAAATTTAAACAGAAAATATGTATTTTAATTAATTATAACTAACTTATGTAGTAGAACTAACCTTAAACTAACACCAATATACTTAACACTTATATACATATATTTAAATATCTATATTGCACGTATTGATCGAAAAAAATTTTCACGGCCGATCAATTACAACATTGACACCAAATAAACCACAAAAAATTTTACATTTTAAAGGTATTTACTTGTACTTTTCTATATTTATTCGGCTTTAAGTTCATTATTAAAACCGTATTTGGAACTACTGTAAGTTGAATGTTAATTTGTCCTATTCAAACAAACTTTAATTGGAATTTGAATACTGGAATTAGATTAATATTTTATATTGTTTAGACGGAACTAATTTCACATGCAACCCTATGTTCTCTAATTTAATTATATTCAAATTTATCACTAATTAATTCTATTGTTTACGATTTTAATAAACTTAAAGCCAAATAAACAGAAATTATTTTAACCAATTTTAGCTATGACTTTAAAAAATTAGAACTAAAATACCAATATATTACTGAAATTTAATCGATATAATTATTGAATTAAAGCAAACGATATACAATGTAAAATGTTTTTTGTGTCAATTAGACCGAGATTTCAAGTCTTACTCTATAACTGAACCCGATGATGTTGTAAGTGAAGACACAGAACAGACAGAGCCTACGAAAACACCCAAACAAAAGACTAAAATCAAAAAGCCTAAAATGACTAGATTCAATATAATAGAAGAGCAGGCTGAAGAACCAGATTATCCAGTTACGGTTGAATATTTGCCAGAGGAAGTAATGGAATTAGATTTACCAACAACTACTGTTGAAGAGCAAGCTGATGCAAAGGAACAAGTTACCAAGATTAAGAAGCGTAAAATTAAGAAAAAGATTGGTGACCAAGAACAAACTATTGAAGTTATAACAACCCAAAAACCTGATCAAGAAGATGAGATTATAGTAGTTATAAGGGAAGATGACATGGAAGAGGAAAAACCGGACTGGAAGGTTAGGGTAACTGACAGTGTAGTAGAAAAGGAAAAGCGCAGACCCAAAAAAAGGCCGACAAAGAAAAAACTTAAAAAAGACGAACTTGACGACTATATACAGTTTCTTATACATCAGGAAATACCAAAGACTGTTTTGCAAGAATACGAACGAATCGAAATTGATGAACCTCAAAAGGCTAGGCGAAAATCTTCGTTGCAGCAGCTAAAACCGGTCAAGCTTGTACCCATGAGAATCGAACGTATCGAAGTAAAAAAATCAAAAATGCTTGAAATTACTTCTGTTGCTGAATTTCCACAAATGATTAAGCTTAAAACACCAGAGCAGAAACCGAAACAACAAAAAGTCAAAAAAGAAAAAGCTCCATTTAAGACTAAACTTAAGAGCTGGATTAATTTCATACCATATGCACCCTATAACTTTAAGTTAACCATAACAGAGCTTGAAACAAAACGTGGTCAAGGTGAGCTATCTCGAAATGTTGAGGATGCTTTAGACGTACTTAAAAAACGGTATAAGAAGTTTCAGCCTTCAGAGCTTACCGACGAGGAGTTAGAAAAGCCTACCCAGTTTGAGGAAGCAGAAGTTTCGGTAGATGAGCCAGATAAACCAGAAACAAAATACAAGCGCTCTAAAAAGCCTAAGACTCAAGATCAGCTGCCTGAAGAACGAAAACTCAAAATTGGCAAAGGTAAAATACCAGAAAGTGTCGAAAAAGGTGAACAAATTCAGCTGAAACCATTTACACTGGAAAAACCTGTGGAAAAACTAACTGATACATTGGCTAAGGCAGAAGGAGATGAAAGGAAACTAAAAAGAAAGCCAAAAAAGCCTCTAGAAAAAGAAACAGATATTAAATTGCAATCTAAACAACCACTTGACGATTTACTCTCTGAAACAGAATATGTAGCAGAGGTTCTTGAAGTAATTGAGTATCAGTCAGAAGACACGGAAGTGCAACTGGAAGACAAGGATGAAAAGAAGCCCAAAACCCAAAAGAAAAGAACAATTATACAAAAAACTGAAGATCTTGAAAATATCATTGAAATAACTGAACTTCCGAGTGAAAAGCCAGAAAAAGAGGAAAAAATTTACGAAGTTATAGTTAGGTCCACACAAGTCGAGCAACCAGATACAATCCAACCATTGGTAACAAAGAAGAAAAAGAAACTTGCCAAACTTAATTCTCAACAATTAGAAGAATTTGTTAATGAGTTGCAGGAGCAACCAGCTGAAGTTATCACGGACTCTTTTTATGAAATTTCTGTAACTGAACTGCAGCCTCCTACCGAAAAAGAAGACGTTGTAATTGATAAAACCAAGAAATTGGTAAAAAAACATAAACTTCGACATAAGAAGGGCAATGAAGAACAAATTATAGAAATAGTTGAAGCTCCTACACAAGAAGGTGAAGAAACAATGTTTGAAGTTTTAGTCACCGACTTAGAAGCTCCTGCTACTACTAAAGAAACTTTGCAGTCCCAGGAAAAGAAACCGAAAAAGAAAACTAAGAAATTGAGAAAACAAGAGTTAGATGCTTACATTCAACAACTTATAGAAGCTGAAATTCCCAAGACAGAACTAGAACAATACGAAAAAATTGAATTTGCTGAAAGGCCGAAAAAGGCAAAGAAGACCAAGCCGAAATCTAAGGTGAAGCAGGTCCAAGAAGGCGAACAACTTGAAATTGGCATATCAGAGTTTGAACCAGTTGATAAGAAACCTAAGCAAAAGAAACTTAAAACCCGTCCGACGTTAGAGAAGGAAGAAGAGACTCCACTTGACGAAGAGATCAGTAACGAATTGCAAATTCGAGTTATCGAGAGTGCCCCTGTGGAGTCCACAGCGGTACAACAAAAAGATACGGAGGTTATACCTATGCCTGAACTAGAAGAAGAACCTAAAGTGTTAAGTGAGGTTGCTGTTATTGTGCAAGATGTAATCGAAAAACCAGAAGTTACAACAGAGACAACAGAGGATGGGGAACTTAAAGAAAAGACAAAAACAAAACGTAAAATTAAGAAGAGGGTGGGCAAAAAAGAATACGAAGTTCTTGTTATTGAAGAATTCGTCAACAGAGAACCTGAAGTAGAAGTTACGGTTATAACTACTGAAACCACGCCAAAGCAGCCCACAGAAAATAACGTCGAAGAAAAGCCTCACAAGCCCAAAAAGGTCAAAAAGGTTTTAAAACAAGAAGAAGTAAAAGAATACTTGATTAATGTTATTAATGAAGTGCCTGAACAATTGGATTCCACATCTATTATTCAAGAAGTACCATCAGAAATAAAATCACAACCCGATAAGCTTGACAGCTCTATATACTCATTCAAGACAACGGTGGAAGAAGTTCCTGACACTCAGGAAGCTAAGCCTGCTGAGGAAGAAAATATCAAAGAAACACAAAAAATAAATAAACGTAAAATCCCTAAAACTATGAAGGTAAGGGTTATAGATACTGAAGCAGAAAAAGAAGGAATCATACCTCAGCAAATAACAGAGGAAGCGGCTAAGGATCAACCATCTGAAAAACCTCAAATCGAAAAAGAATTTGTTGTTAATGTTACTGAAGAAAGCTTAAAACCAAAAACAAAGCGTACTAAGGGCAAAGAAACAGACGCTACGCTCAAAGAATACTCAGTTGTTATAGAAGAGTTTCAACCGGAAACTATTACCCAAGAAATTGTCGATGAAAATGGTAAGGACATTAAGCAGACTATCACAAAACGTAAACTTAAGAAGAAGGAGGGTAACAAAGAATATCTTATTGAAATTGTTGAATCGTTTGTCGAAAATAAACCCGAGACAGAATTCGAGATTATAAGTACAGAAATAGTACCCGAAGAAGAAATTCCGATAGAATCAACACCTTGCAAAGTAAAAGTAAAAAAATTCAAAAAGAAGAAATCTCCAAAAGACGAGCATGATGCTTATATCAAACAGCTAATCGAACAAGAAATACCCACAACTCAATTAGAACGATATGAGCCAACCGAAATCGACACAAAGCCAAAGAAAAAACCAGTAAAAGCTATTAAAAAGCACCGTAAAAAGCCTACAGAGATTGTAGATAATACAGAGGTAACGATCCATGAATTTGATATTGAAGAAGTCACGCCAGAAGAAGATATTCAAGATAATTTGTTTGATGTTTTGGTAAAAGAAACTCAACCAGACGAAACAACCCCTGTCGACTTTGAAATCGTTTATAAAGAAAATATTTCGGTCGAAGAAATTTTACAGGAAGCCGAACTCGAACTTAAATCGAAGAAGGTTGAAGAGCCTTTACCCAAATGCATAGTGGATGAACCTCTTCTCGTCGAAGAAATAGAAAAGACAACAGAAACTATCAACCAGCCCGATGAAACTGGAAATATTAAAAAGAAAACCATAACTAAGCGCAAAATTAAAACAAAGGCTGGTGAAAAAGAAAATGTGTTTGAAATTTCCGAGACAGCCGACGAAAGTCAACCAAACGTTGATGTTGTTATAACAGAGATAACAGAGAGTAAAGAACGCATTAAAGATTTAGAAGACGAACAAAAAGCTAAAAAGCCAGTTAAAAAAGGCAAGAAAGTTCCCAAGGAGCAAATAAAAGGCTTTGTCATAAATGTTATTGAGGAATATGTGACACCAAGCCTTTTTGAAGAGGAAACGAAACCAATATCGGTAGAAGAAGTCGAGAAAACTATACAAACTGAAAAACAGCCAAATAAAACTGGGGAGATCAAAAAAAATACTATTACAAAACGTAAAGTTAAAGCTAAAATTGGCAAGGATGTAAAAGTCTTTGATATTATTGAAGTTGAGCAAGATGATCAACCTTACGCTGATATTACTGTATTGGACTCAACTGAATGTTTGCCAAAAGAAATAGAGGAACCAAAAGAACATAAGATATTAAAAACTAAAAAACGATTACCAAGAGAGCAAATGCAAGAATTTGTTATTAATGTTATTGAGGAATATGTTAAGCCATTGGTCGGAAAGGAGCAACAGGAGCCTCAACCTGTTTTAGTAAAAGAGGATGAAGAAACTCCAATTGAAGTTAAAGAAATTGAAAAGATTACAGAAGTACTTCAGGAACCAGACAAGGTTGGCAAAAGTAAACCAAAAACTCTAACTAAGTGGAAAGTCAAAGCAAAGACAACCGCAGGCGAGAAGATGTTTGAAATATCTGAGGTAGCCGAGGACGATGAACCAGCCTACGAAGTAACCATATTTGAAGTAGCCGAAAGGAACGAAATTTCCAAACATCAGCAAGAGCCGAATGAAAAGAAAATGATTAAAAAGCCTCAAAAAATTGCAAAAGATCAGATAGACAAATATTTCATTAATGTTATTGAAGAATTTGTACAACGTCAAGAGGAAGTACCAGAGGACTTGCCAATTTCTTTAGTTGAAATCGACAATCAGCAAGATATTATCGATGTGGTTGATGAAAGTGGCAAAATCAAAAAACAGAAAGTTTCAAAACGCAAAATTCAAAAACAGGTTGGCGCCGTGAAGGAAATCATTGAAATCGTTGAAATTCAGCGCGAAGATCAACCTCTGGCTGAAATTACTGTTACTACTACCGAACCCGAAGAAATTGAGGAGAAGCTCAAACCTGAAAGAAAACTAAAGCCTAAGAAATCTAAAAAGGTCAAAAAGGATGAATTAGAGGAATATATTATGAAACTTATTGAACAGGATATACCACAAACCGTGCTGGAAAAATATGAAAAAATTGACATTGATGAGCCAATTAAGTTAAAAAAGAAGCCTAAAAAGCAAATTGTACAAAAACCAGAACCAACACAGCCAGAAGAACACCCTGAACCTGAAGAAGAGCCAATTCGAGAAATTCGCGTCGAGGAAACTCAGCCTGAGAAAGAAGAACCTGTTTTTTACGTTAACATTGAGGAATTGGAAAAGCAAGAAGATATTGTACAGGTTGCAAATGAACAAGGCGATGTTGAAACGCAAAAGGTTATTAAACGAAAAATAAAAAAGCAAATTGGACCAAAAGAACAAATTATTGAAATAGTTGAAACCCAGAAAGAAGACTCGCCAATAAGTGAAATTTTCGTTTTTACTATAGAACCTGAAACCCCTGAGAAACAACCTATTAAGGAGAAAGTGAAAAAGCCAAAAAAAATAAAGAAGGTGGCCAAAGATGAGTTGCAGGAATATATACAAAAGCTAATAGAGGAAGATATTCCTATAACTGAGTTAGAAACTTATGAAAAAATTGACATAGAAAAGCCCATAAAGCTTAAGAAAAAACCAAAGTATAAAACTAAAACAGTTGATCTTAAGCCGGAAGCTGAAGAAATTTCAAAAACTGATGAATTTGCCGAAGAAGAAACTCTTCCGGAAAAAAGCGATCAGCCTATGGAAGCATACCAAATGTCGATACGTGAGGGAGAACCACCGATTACAAAACCAGAGCAAGTTAATGCAATTACTTTAGAAGAAAAACCAATTAAAAAGCTTAAGAAACCGAAGCATAAAGTCAAACTTCACGAAGAAGACCTGCCAAAACCGGAGGAACAGTTAATAGTTCACGAAATACAGGTCACTGACATTGAGCCAACTGATAAGCTGGAAGCTTTTAAATTAAGAGATGTGCCAGAAGAAATCAAACCAACTTCTGAACTTAAAAGGCCCACAGAAAAGAAACATAAACCTGAAACCAAAAAAGTTGAAGAAGCTACAAATTACGGCGTTGGATTAAAGGAAAGCTTACCAGAGCCCATAGTGTTGGAACCATTTAAAATTCAAGTTATTGATAGCCAAACTGAAGTTCAAGAAAATATTAATAAAGATGGTGCTATTGAAAAACAAACGATTACCAAACGCAAAATTAAACGTAAACAAGGCCCCAAAGAAGATATAATTGAAATTATAGAAGTTAAAACAGACAATCAGCCCGAAGTTGAAGTTACAGTTGTAGAAACAGAGCCAGAGGAAAGTAGGCCTACTGAAATCAAACCTGTAAAAAAGAAAACCAAAAAAGTCAAAAAAGATGATCTTCAAGATTATATACAAAAGCTTATTGAGGAAGATATTCCCAAAACTGAGCTTGAAAAATATGAAAAAATTGAATTTGAAACAAAGCCTAAAGATGTTCAAGATAAAAAACACCCAGTAAGGGAAGAAAAACAGTCACAAACTACTGAAGACGAGAAACCTAAGACCAAGAAGCCAAAAACTAAAAAACCAAAAGAATATGAAGAAGACCAAACATTTGCTGAAATAAAAGTTGTGGAAGATGATAGTAAAGAGGAATTACTACCTGTTGTAGAAATTACAGAGAGTAAGCCATTTGAAGTAAACATTGAAGAGGTAACTGATGAACTGGGTAGAGTCAAACAAAAAACCACTAAGAAACGTGCTTTTACGAAAAAGGTTGACACGGAAGATGATGCAACGATTTATGTTGTAACAATACAAGAAGATGATAGTCCCGAGGTAACTGTTATTATCGATGAAGAACCAGTCGAACAGCAAGTTGCAGTCGATGAAACGGATAAGGGTATAACAGAAAAGCCAATAGTTGAGAAATCGAAAAAAATAGTCAAAAAAGTACAAAAAGAACAGGTTGACGACTACATACAAAAACTAATTGACGAAGAAATACCAAAGACTACTTTAGAAAAGTATGAGAAAGTCGAAATGCCGGACAGAACTAATGAACAAAAACCAATAAAAACGATCGATCTACCTGAAAAACCTAAACAGGACAAGAAAATATCATTGAAACCTTCAAAAGTTAAAAGCGTTGAAGAAAAGCCAGAACATACAGAAACACCAGACACAATACACGAAATTAAGATTACAGAAACATACACTAAGCCACATGAACAGATTGGGGAACAACCAAAACAAGAGCAAAAGCCTGAGGACACTAAACAAATTACACAACCCGATTCTTACAAGGTCACAACAACTACAACAGAAACAACAGAGGAAACAAAACCAATCACCAAACACAAATCAAAACCTAAAAAACAAACAAGTAAGTGTTGTGGATCTTCTTTACAATGATGGTAGCAAAACTTTTTGATTTTTTTTTCTAATTATCGATTATTTCCCCACAAAAAAAAATTATAAAACTTACCACCTTGTGACGTCTACAACATCTTATACTTAATTCCCATTATACATTCTTTGTTCAATGAAATAAAATTTTTTCTGCTGATTCTGTCTCATTTTATTCCTAACCCGTATTGCTGTTTAAAAAAACTGCTTTTTTAACCTTTATTTATACTTAGTTAAACAAATGCTTTTCTACACTCTGTACAAATACAATTTACACTTTATGATAAACTAGATATTATTAATGCCGCTGTAAATTTACTACGTTAATGCAGCAGTTTGCTTGCAGAAGACAGTAACTCATTTGAGCTTTTGTCGGGTTTTATTACGAAACTGACATTTCTTGCTATAGTTCTCCTTTTCCTTTCCCATAGCCAGTTGGCACCTCAAAGCATCGCCCAGTTCTTCGTAAAATCTTTTATCCAACCAATTGACCCTAGGGTTCTTTAAACTTAAGCAGTACCAGACAACATGCTCCATCGTTTCCAATTCCTTTTTGTGTTCATACATTCTACAATGATAAGAAGTGCTGCGATTTCATCTGCTCATCCTAGCCCTGACCGGACAGGGTCTACTTATAAATCTAGACGTGATCCCTAAACCCAATCTTTTAAAGTCTATGGGCAACCCAATGCCCTCTAGCCTCATCATGTTTAGCATCTATATCCTAGTCCTCCAATATTAGTGACCCATTGATGGTGATGTCAATTCAGGAGCCGAACGACTACAAGCCAGCTCGTAGGCAATTACATTGTCAAATTTATCGCAGTGTTGTGAAACCCAGCATAGCCAAACGTTAAAAAAAAAGTCCATAATTCCACCAGGGGCCTTTCAACAATCCATTACCAAACAAAACTTGAAGCGATGCACCTACATAGCTTTAAGGGCCGTCTGATTTTCAACATAAAAAGTGACTTCACTCTGTCTTACAGCATTTTCCACTATAAGCTCTGTTGCCCTTAAATCGCAACTTTCTTCGCCAGAAACACATTAAACTTATCAGATGGCCTGCGGGACAATCTAGTGTCCTCTCTTATTATTAAAATCCCAGCTCAGGTGCTTATATCCATCTCAGGATCCATCAGTTCAGCCATTCGGTCCCAACCAATAATCGCTCTCAAGAATTATTATTATTGGTGTTTTTTGAAAACTGACATCATTTGCTATATGGCCTGTTTTAGTTTCCCAGCCTCAAGACCAACTTCCCATTGTTTTCTAGTGTGGCCAAATCAAAAAAAATCCTCTTGATCCACCTAAGTTTCTTGCCGCAATTCTCATCGTTCAGAATTTAATAAGTACCATGTCGAGAATGGCGTCTAGTGATATAAAGGTAAACACACCTTTGGACCGTATTAAGAAGCTTTCTGAAACATGCCTTTACTACTGCCTTCCACCATTCGGTGCATACGCATACCCCAGAACGAATCTAACAACGATTGTGTTCATCCAGTTTACCACCTTTTGTTGCAAAACCCAGCTCTTTTTTATATAATTTTTGCATTTTTAGTTGGCGTTAGTGTTGGACTCTTTTGACTCTTTCCTGTGTATTCTTTTTCTATAAAAGTTTACAATCCAGAACTACTCCACCCCATTGAGTGTTGGGATTCTAAAAGCCACAACCTTATGCTGCCTAGTGAAGAGTACTAATTCCGTTTTGTCAGAATTTACGCCCTACCCGTTCCAGCCGCCCACAACGAAAGAGCAGTCAACGAAGATTACATTAGGTTCTAGACCGTTGGTATAAACATTTCACTGACCAGAATGATCACATTGTCTGCATTTGCAACGATTTTACTCCCTCAATGTTCTGTTTGGAGCTAGAGTAGAGGTTAAAGAGCTCCGCCTTTCGGTTTTCCCCTGGCCTATACTGTCATAATACAAACTATATTTCCTAGCCTACAATTTACGACCCTGCTCCCAGCTCTTTGGCTTTTAGATCCCTAAGAGCTTTAGTGCAAAAATGTAATAAATTATCTTCGGAAATTTGGCCAGTGCTTTAATCCGAACATTTAACAGACGGACAGATGGAAGGACGAGCATTGTTAAGCCAGAAGAAATTAGTCTACCTACCACATACATAAGTAAGTGGTGTGGGTATAACAGTTTCGATTGCCAATCCTGTAATAACTGTATGACGTTTGGATTCCTAGGAGCTCTAGTGCAAAAATTTATTAAATTATCTTCGAAAATTCGACCTGTACTTTAATCACAGGAAATACATGGGCATTTAGCCAGACGGACAGATGAAAGACGAGCATTGTTAAACCAGAAGAAATTAGTTCTACCTACCACAAGCATAAGTAAGTGGTGTGGGTATAACAGTTTCGATTGCTAATACTGTAATGACTGTATGACGTTTACGCCAACAAGTTATGTTAGTTTACCTTGCGCAAGTTCCTGCAGGGTTAACTACTGGATTTTCTTAGAATCCAAAATTTTACAATTTGATCAACAATGTGTACGGACCAGCATGGATTTGTGCTTAATACTATTTAAATACTTAACTAAAAAATTAACTTTAAATTTACTAACATAAGATATTTAAAATTAAATCGGAAAATAATTATTATTAAAAAACTTCCTTAAAAAACTTTTCAAAAATAATTGACAACAACGTACAAAGACAATTTTCCCATAAAAAATTATCTTTAAATATTAATAATTATTTTAATAATTTTAATGCAAAGCAAGTAATTCATATGTGTATATACAAAATAATTTCATGTTGTGTATGTCCAATCCTTCTATGTGTACAACAATAACTTTTTTAACTTTATCTTTTTAAAACATTCCTCTCTCTGTAAATATTTATATATATGGGTAATTCCGGCATAAAGTAATGTAACGCCAGATAGAATATATCATTGTTACTTGAATTTTTACATATACATATGTGTACAAACATTATTTAAGAAAAATCGCTTCTTTCATTTTGACTTTAATTAAAAAAAAAACAATAAGGCTTTTCCCTGACAAAAATATTATATCTTTCATTTGGCGTTACGTTACTTTCTTTTGGAATTGCGTTTTTCTAATAAAAACACTTTTTTTAATATTCTTAATAATTCCCTTTCACTAAGTATTAATATTAAAAAAATTACACATAGAAATATAAAAACGCCAAAAAAAAATATATATATATATATATATGTATGTATGTTAAGGTATTTCAGACGACAATACTAGGCAATCACTCATTTTAAAATAAACAAATTTGAAGCAAGCTAAGAAGTTAAAATTTTTATTATTGCAAAAGTATTGGTTTTTTTTGCAAACTAAAACATCAAATGTAAAGAAAATATATTAAATTAATTTAAATAGAAAAATTGTTATCCAATGAAGTTGTTCATTAATTTTCAGACAGCAAACAGATGAAAAATATTAAATTAATGAATTCTTAAGCTCAAGGTTTATTTTTTCTACTTTAAAGGTCAATTAAAAATAAGCAGGATCGCTTTATTCGGCTGCGCCGAATTGTATATATCCTTCATAATAGCGTTTTTGTATCCCAATTGATCCGACCCAGATAAGTTGTTTTCTAAAGATAAACATAAGGTGTCGTATCGAAAACTTCACAAAATTAGTCTGCTTGCAAAGAAGCTATCCAACTAATTTTTTTGTAGTTTAGATAAGGTCACAAACGTTTGGGACGAAAGATTTTCGGCACCTCTAGGCCCATTCTGACGTTGACAAGCGCCAAGAAGAAATCAGTGCTCGTCGAATCCTGCGCAAGCGCCAAAAACCATATAATAGCTACCTTTTCACCTAGCGACCCAACTCCTTTGATAAATCCTATGATGATCTACAACCCTCAGCCAGAGACCTCACCAAGTTCATCTAAGAAGCGCCACACCCTAGTCAGCTCTGTCGGCAAGTCTGCAAGCTTGGGCTTTGGTGGACAATGTTTTCCACAGTCTCTTTTTTTTCCTCACCCCTGTACAATCTGCAGAAATCCGGAGAATTCCTTACCCATTTACTGTTCATATATCTCACATTAGAGTGCCCATTTATAGAGCCCCATTTACACAGGTTGGCACCCTTTCTATATAGCCCGGGCCACAGAAGCCTGGAGACCTGCAATCAGCCCTATCCGTCCAGGAATGGCCCACATTGTCTTTAACCGACGTCACTATTAAGCTATAATAAAAACCTATCGGTGGCTTTACTGGCTCACATCTTGGCTTTTATCCTGGGCTGATGCACTCCTTGCCAACTCATCAGCAACTTTATTACCGATAACATCATAAAGACCCATTAACTAACAGAGCCTTGCATTGGGCTTTGCCATAATCACCCCGAGAGCAGGTTTAAAATCGTCCATAAGTCTTAATTTAAGCGCGCCACAATCTTAGGCTCGAAAACGCTGATTCGTTTTTCAATTCCTCATTGAAAACTGCACATTCTTCAAACAGTTTTTCGGGTCCTTTTAAGCCTCTCTGTCGGGGTGCACTACCTAGAAAGGGATCCCATCGTGACCATCTATTTACTCAAAACTGACTAGCGTGGGAGTCGAACATCTCCGATTATAACCTTTGAAGTCTCCACAGGTTTAATAGGATTTTACCGCCTTCCTTACCCTCTCCCTCGCATTCGCCCTGCAAGAAAATTCGCCGTCCAGGATGATACCCAGATATCTGTCCCTTTCGCCCGCTTCAGTTTAACCCTATTAAGCACCAGCAGCTCAAACTCCGCCTGCTTGTACTTTCTAGTAAACATAACTATCTTCGCCTTTTTAGGGTTTAATTCCATTCCCTTGTCCTAAGCTGAAGCAGACAGATGGAATTGTGCATTTTGCATAGCCTTGCTCGTTATGTATACAAGTTTTCCTGTCACCAGTACCACAATATTGTCTGCATAAGCCACTTTCTTTATCGCTGGCGAGTCAAATCGCCTCAATATCTCGGTGACCGCCACAGTAAAAACGCCAAGACCCCTCCCTGTGACATCCCTCTGACCATATTCCTTCTCGGGCGTTCATTTTCCAAACCAGAATTGAAAAGTCTGTGCCAAGCATATAATATATTTACTCAAATAGAATGACCTAAACTCCCAATCTTCTAAGTGCACTTCGCTCAAAATTTAAGAACGCAGCAAGCGTGTATTTTTTCCTGTATAAGCCTCGCTCTATAATTTCCTCACATCATAAAGCGCACTCTCAACAGAGCATCACTAATGACAAACATATCAATGTGTTCCTAAGATAAAAATCAATTAGTCATTCCAATATCTTTAACAAAAAAGACGATGGGCTGATCGGTCGAAAACCACTTGTTTCGAGTGACTTGCCCTACCACAAAAGGATGTTGTTTAAATTTTCCTTATCTCTGTTTGTAGTAAACCGATCTTACAAGGATGTTTTTAAAAGTTTATTACCAAACCGCGATTCTTCGGGTTTGGCTTCGCTGCAAGGCTAAATCGAATTACATATCCATATGGATCCCGAATATATTTACTTTATGGGGTCGCATATGAATACTGTAGAAATTACAAACTGATACATACTTTTATCACTATGTGAAGGGTATTATAAGAATTTTTATATTGGCTTAACACTTTTTTAACTCTTTGATGAATTTTTAATTATTTAATTTTTTACTACTTAATGTACATATATACTTACTTAGCTTTACTTTACATTTCTTAAAGTATTGTCGCCCTAAAATACCTCCAAAAAAACTTTTTATTGATAATTTTTTAAAAAATTACTTGCACTAATTAAAACTTAGGTGAAGAAGCAAAGGTACAGAGAGATTATCAAATAAATGTAATTGAAGAGGAGCTTGAAGAAAAGGAAGATGACGAGTTGAAACTCGAAGTAGTAACAAGTGAAGAACGTCCTGATGAACCAGAGGAATCACATGCCATTGATGTTGTCCAAGAAGAGGAAGAAATTCCAGAAGCAACAAAGTCCCTAGTTGAGGAAACTACTAAACCAAAGAAGACCATTGCAAAGAAAAAGATAGCCAAGAAGAAAACTGATGATCATGATGCCATTATTCAACAACTTTTGGAACAAGAGATTGAAAAAACTGAGCTGGAAAAGTTTGAAAAGATTGATATTGAAACACCTAAAAAAGTTAAGCCGAAAATTTCCAAATTGGAACCTATTAAAATCGAACGCAAGGAGCAGAAACCTAATAAAGTAGTTATTGTTGATGCTGCCGAAGTTCCACAAATGGTTAAGCTTAAACCATCCAAACGCAAAGAAAAGCCCATTGAAGAGCAAACGGTACAATTACCCAAGTTTAAGCTAAAAAGCCGAATGACTATGGTTGAGTATCCCCCGGAACTCCTTAGGCCAGTCATTACTGAAATTGGAGCCTTAAGACTTGCCGGTGAATTGTCTAGAAATGTTGAAGAAGCCGAACAGCTACTTAAGATCAAGCCTTATAAGCCCAAGAAAATTAAAAAGATTAAAGATGATTTGGAAAAGGTAGAGTTGGAGAAATATGAAAAATATGTCAGTAGCGAAGAGGAACCTGAAGAAAAGAAAGCTTATAAGAAGCCTGAAAAACCTATAAAGCCTGAAGAACAACAAGAAGTAAAAATAAAGCTTGGAAGGGGCAAAAAGATACAGATTGAAGAAGAGCAACCTGAGTCAGTTACTCTTAAGAAAATTCCACAAAAACCTCAGCAAATGGAAGATTTGGCCGAAGATATGACTATTAAGAAACACGTAGTAACTGTTAGAGAAGAGGACGCCCAACCGGAACAACCGAAATACGAAATGGAACCCTTAGAGTCCGTTCAGTTTGAGGATATTGAATACCCCAAGGAAGAGATTGAACCTATGGAATTCCCTAAAGAGCCTAAGGAGGATAAAAAGGAACCTAAACAAAAACATAAACCTAAGCCTAAATCTAAGCCAGAACCAGAGATGAATGTAACTCAAATTGTTCTAGGTACACCAAAGGAAAAGGAAAAACAGCCTGAAGAAGAAGTTAAGTTCCGTATACCAGAAAGTAAGTTGCAAGAAGAGCCAGAGGGTGAACTCAAACTAAAACCAGTTAAAATGGTAAAAGAAGAAGTTCCCACCGAATTTACTGTTAAGCAGGTAGAGGAAGAACAACCCAAAGAAAAATCTTCATCACCTACACCAAAGGACGAAGAAAAAGGCGTTAAGAAATCAAAACCCAAAAAAGAAAAATCCCAAAAGAAACCAAAAATCGAAGAAAAGCCCGATGAACAATTTGAGGTATCAGTTCACGAAGAAATAATTAAGCAAGAGACCCCAGTCGAAGAAACAGCTGATAAGGTTAAAATCAAAAAACAGCTTCCAAGAAAAGAGTCATCTATTGAGGAAGTTATAGTAACAGAAGAGATCTTTGAAAAACCTGAACAAGAAGAAACCCCTGTTGAATACAAAATAACTACTACCGTAACTGAACCGGAGGAAACACCAGAAGAACAAAAAGTTCGTGTTGTTGATATCGATGCCAAAGAGGTTACAGTTGAAGAAGTTATTGAGGAAAAAATTGTTACTAGAAAAAAGAAACCAAAAACAACCGTGGCTGAAGAATTCGAGTATACTATACAGGAACCTAAGGCAGCAGAGCCCGAAACAACAGAAGGACCAAGCGAGGAAGTTACAATTGATTTGAAAAAAACACAAGAGCTAGTTCCCGAAGAATATAAGGTTACTACCAAAGAAAAGAAGCCAAAGAAAATAACACCAGAAGAAGAAACAGCTGTAGTTGAAATAGCAGAAGAAAAGCCTGTAACTGAACAAATTTCCACCGAAGGAATAATAGAGGAAGTTATTCCCGAAACAAAGCCAGAAGATTATCAGTTTGCCATAAAAGAAACTGCAGCTGTTGAAAAACTAGTAGAGCAAGTTGTAGAGGTTGAAGAAGAAAAACCCAAGCCTAAGTCCAAAAAACAACAACCAGCTGAAATCAAGCCAAGTTATGAAATCAAGACAATTGAGTCTGAAGTTGAAAAAGCCGTCATTGTCGCAGAGGAACAACCAGTAGAAGTCGAATTTGCCATTAAACCCAAGAAACCCGAAGAAGTTTTTGAGGAATTTGAGGCTTCCGTATCATTGACTGAACCAAAAGTAATTGAAGAAACGGAAGTCGAAACTCTTGTCAAGACAAAGAAATCGAAAAAACCCAAGAAAGCCAAAGAAGAAGAAGCCCAACTTGAAGTGAAAATTTCAGAAACAAAAGAAAAAGAAATCTTAGAAGAAATCATCGAAAAGCTACCTGAGGTAGAAGAAGTCTCTCTCATAAAGCCTAAGGAAAAAAAAGCTGATGAATACAAAGTCAAAATATCTGAAGAGGAGCAACAACCTAAAGACGAAGTTCCTGAAGCTCAGTTTTCAGTTAGGCAAAAAATCGTTAAAGAAAAGCCAACTGAAGAACTGGAGGCAGAGTTTGTTCTTAAAGAATCTAAGCCCGTTGAACAAGTTACGGAAGAAGCTAATATTAAAACTAAGACAATCAAAAATATACCCAAGGAACAGGCAGGCGATGATTTAAAAATAAAGATTATCGAAGAAATCTTAGAAAAAACAGAACCTGTTAAGGTTGAGGAAAAACATTCAGAGGAAATAGCGCAAGCCATAGAGGAGGAAGAAAAGTATCCCGAACATCAAGTCAAAGTAATTGATGAAACATCTAGTTATGTGGTGGAAGAAGCAGAAGAACAAGAAATAAAAATACAACACAAGAAAAAGCCCACTGCACAGCTTGCAAAAGAACCAGAAGCAGAAATTGTTCTTGTTTCACAAAAACCTACCGAAGATGTTGGGGAAGCAAAGACTATTAAAAAGCGACCCAAGAAAAAGGTGCCAGAAGAACAGCAGACCGAACTTGAAGTAACTATTACAGAAGAGTTATCTCCAGAAAACGAATTAGTTCAAGAGATTGATGAAGTAGAAGAAATAAAAGAGGAACCGAAGCCGCAAGAAATTCCAAAAACTTATGAATTTTCCGTTAAAGATACTGAGGTGGAAACGGTTGAAGAAGTGCCTGATACACAAGTCCAACTCAAGAAAAAACCCAAGGCAATCAAACCTGAAACTTCTGAGGAGCCAGAAGTAGAAATTTGCTTGAAACCTAAACTAATACAAGAGAATATACCTGAAGAAACAACTACAATTAAGAAGAAAACAAAACCTAAAGTAAAAGATGAAGCAGAAGTTGAGCTTAAGATACAAGTTAAAGAGGAAGTTCCATCGGAGCCAGAAATTCAAGTAGTCGAAGAAATAGAAGAAGTGTATGAAGCTTCGAAAGAAAAGCCACAAGAAGAATTTGAAAATGTTGTTTTGAAGCCGAAGAAACCTAAAAAGAATGAGGAAGTAATTGAAGAGGATATAACACTCAAAAAGCCTGCCATTAAAGAGGAGGAGGAACAAGTCGTTGATGTTACATTAAAACCCAAAATGCTTAAAAAGCCTCAAGAAGAAAATGTAGAGGTTGAAATAAAATTGCCCAAAGAGAAGAAAATTACCCAGGAAGAGTCGGAAGAAACTGTTCAACTTAAGAAAAAGAAGAGGCCTGTTAAACCAGTTGAAGAAGCAGCCGATGAACTTGTTATAAAACAAGAGGAAATTATTGAAAACCCTGTCGAGATTGTAGAAGAAGAAATTATAGAAGAAGCCGTGGTAAAGCGCAAAAAACCAAAGAAACCTATTGAGCCTCAAATTGAAGAGCACGGGGAGGAAGAGTTTAGTTTATCTTTTAAAAAGCCACCCAAAATTGACAAAGGCGTGGCTGAAGAAGCAACTGTGTTCAAAAAGAGCCCAAAAAAACCACTAACATGTGATGAAGCTGCAGCTGAGCTACACATTAAGCGTGAAGAAGAATACAGTCAAGGCGATGAGGAAGACATTGAAGAGTTTGTAGTAGCTCAAAGACCCAAACCAAAACCTAAACCATTGCAAGTGACTGAAGAAGGCGAGCAAGAGTATACAGTTAAAAAGTTAAAACGCCGAAAAAAGAGCCTGGAAGTCCCCGGATTTACAGAAGTGGAAAATGTTACATTCCGCCCAAAACTGACAAAAACTAAAGAAGATGTTGATCAGGAGTTCAGCATAGCCTTGGACTCATATGCCGAAGAAGAGGTTTCTATGTCTGGCAAAGTGAAAGTAAAGAAACCTATCAAAAAGACTTACTCCGAGGCAGAAGATGAACATAGCATTAAGATCATGCAAGATTATGACGATGGCCAAGGGCCTATAATTGAAGAAATTCGTGACGATAGCAGTGTTGAAGACACCATGTATGATGTCGAAGAGCCCGAAGAATATCAAGTTGAAGAATTACCACCCGATGATGTTGATGTTATTCTAAAACCTAGACAAAGGAATAAGCCTGGATATTCTGTTCAGGATGAAGAAGAAGAGCAATTCCTTATCGGCATTAGACGTCCTAAAAGCGATTCCGTGACTTACGATGAGGACTCACTTACGTTTAAAAAGAAACGTAAGATCATTCAGCAAGTCTTCAATGAAGGTCAGTACATAAATAAAGCTCCTAAATTTTGCACTTATTTTACTTTAAATAATGTTTAAATCTTTAATATATTATTTTCAATGAAGAAACTATACATTATACATTTTAAACTCCATATTTGAAAATAAATGCTATGAATTGCAGTTTCAAAAATTCTACGACAACATTTCTTTACTAATGCTTATATGATAACAGAGTATATATGCGAGGTAACATCTTTGTGTGTAGACCTGTGTACTTGTGCATCGATATTATGCTAACATTTTGTTTCTTACATTTTTGTTTATTGCAAATCTACCTTGTAATTTTAAATACGAACTAAATATATTATTTCATTTCTTAAAACAGAGGGCGCTTGTTTAAATATTACCCGCGAAATGAATATTGAAGGTAAGTTCTTGTTATTGCTCGTTCAATAAATAATATTTGAATACTCAATATGTTTTGTTCTTGCAGAAGGAGATGAAGAGAATGTCATGTATTCGATTTGTAATTATATAGCCGACTCTGATGAGGCAATGAATCTTGTTGAAGGTGAAAAGGTTTGTGTTGTTGGTCGCCACAGTTCTGAATGGTGGTTTGTTAAGAAAACCATAACCGAAGAAGAAGGTTGGGTCCCAGCTCAATATCTCATGGAGCCTGACGAATATAATCAATACGTGCAAAAGAAATTGCACGAAAAGATTGATAAGCTTCCCGTTTTTGAACGTAAGTAATCAAAGATTAGTCGATACTTATAGTAGTTTTTTGCAAGCATAACTTAAATAACTTTGTTGAAAGTGGAATTGTCCTGTGATTAACATTTTGTTTCTTTTTTTGTACAATTGTTTTGTTTCTGTCCACTGTAAAGGTCCCGGACCTCAAGAAAAGCCAACGGCACCTAGATTTATTGAAAAATTGCAGCCAATTCACACACCTGATGGTTACACAGTACAGTTTGAGTGCAAAGTTGAAGGTGTACCGCGACCACAGATCGCCTGGTTCCGCGAAACGGCCATCATTAAGCCATCTCAAGACTTCCAAATGTATTATGACGATGACAATACAGCAACCTTGATTATTCGTGAAGTCTTCCCAGAAGATGCTGGCCGTTTTACATGCGTAGCCAAGAACGCGGCTGGTTTTACTTCAACCACCACTGAATTAGTGGTTGAAACTCCACTTTCTGATCATGGATCTGATGGTACAGCCATGTCTCGTAAGAGCATGTCACGTGAATCATCTTTGGCAGATATACTTGAGGGCATACCACCAACATTTTCGCGCAAACCAAAAGCCCAATATGTTGATGAAGACACAAACGTCATATTGGAATGTCGACTTGTAGCCGTGCCAGAGCCTGATATTGTCTGGACATTTAATGGGGAAAAAATCGAGACCACAACTTATGAGAATGTGCGTGTGGCCACCGAATCCGATATGCATATGTACTGCAGTGTTGTACACATTAAAAAGGTTAAGAAGTCACAAGAAGGCACTTACGAAGTAATTGCCACTAACCGAGAAGGCGAATCAAAACTTCCCATTATGCTAAAGGTGCGCACAAACGAAAAGGAACCACCACAAGTTTTAGAACCCCTACGCAATATGATCATTCGTGAAGGTGAAAGTGCTGTTTTAACCACACAAATTGTGGGTAACCCAGCACCCAAGATTACCTGGTACAATGATGGCAAGCCAGTTAAGGGTAACACTAAGACTGAAAAAGATATTTACAGTTTGACACTGATTTCGCCAAAGCGCGATCAGAAGGGCGAGTACACAGTAAAGGCTGAGAATCCATTGGGTAGTGTGGAAACTTCAGCATATCTTACGATAGAAGGTATATGTCAAACCCCTTAACCATATGTTTATTGTTTTGTTGCCATTTTTGTGTACAGAAATTTGTGTTCCACAAATTTGTTTTTATTTTTTTAATTAATTTTTTGTCCTATATTTTACAGAGCCGCCAAGTGGCAATGCCGAGCCTCCACTTTTCGTAGAGCGATTTGAAGAACAAAATGTTCCCCAGAAGGGAGTTATTCGCCTGCCCGCTAAGGTTACTGGTAATCCAGTACCGGAAGTAGAATGGCTCTTCAATAACAACCCTTTACATCCTAGCGAACGTATTCAGCAAACCTACGATGGCGAGAATATTGAACTTATTATCAAGAATGCAAATGCTGACAGTGATTCCGGTAATTATAAATGCATTGCCAGCAATCCCCTAGGTAAGACGTCGCATGGTGCGCGTGTTATAGTTGAAGTAGATGAAGTTGTCTTTACCAAAAAGCTTAAGTCAAAGGTAACCATAGAAGAGGTTCAGTCCTTGACCTTGGAATGTGAGACTTCTCACGTTGTCACAACCAAATGGTTCTTTAATGGTAAAGAACTTAGCGGCATGGATCATCGTGTGGTCGTTGAAGAAGGAAAGACCCATAAACTAGTGATTAAAAATACAAATTTAAGGGATACTGGCAACTATACTTGCAAGATCAAAGACCAAGAAACCAAGTCCTCTGTTGAAGTGTTGCCTCGTAAACCCGAGTTTGTAAAGCCTCTGGAAGACTATGAAGTAACAGAAAAAGATACCGCAATTTTGGAGGTAGAAGTCTCAACGGACGTTACCGATATGCAATGGTTTAAGGATGGTGAGAAGATTACACCCGAAAATAAAAATGTTGATTTCATTAAGGATGGCAAGGTGCACAGACTTCTCATACGCAATTGCTCTATACACGATGAAGGCGAATACTCGTGTAAATTCGCCGATCAAGTTTGCAAGGCTGAATTGACAGTTATTGAATTGCCTCCCGAAATAATAACACCTCTTAAAGAGGTAACGGTTACGGAAGGCGCGACAGCCACATTTACCATTGAACTAGACAAAGGAGATGCCTTAATCAATTGGTATAGAAACGGCAAAGAAATAATATTTGACGAACGTATTCAACTAAACATAGATGGCAAACGCCAATCAATAAAGATTAAAAAGGTTTTAGCTTCAGATGCTGCAGAATATTCCCTCAAAGTAGGCGAGCAGACATCAAAGGCTAAACTAATAGTTGAGAAGCCTTTAGTGCAATTTATACTACCTTTACCAGATGTCACTTTGGCCACCAAAAATACCGATGCTGAATTTACAGTTACCTTATCTCAACCCGATGTAGAAGTAACTTGGTTTAAAAAGGGAAAACCTATTAAACCGAATAAGAAATACGAAGTTTTCGTTGAAGGTACAGTCAGACGCTTGATAATTCACAATACCGAAGGCGATGATGCTGGAGACATTAGCTGTACTGCTGCAAATGTAACCACTGCTACAAACTTGTGCGTAGAAGAAGTAAAGACTGCTCCCATAATAATCTCCGATAAGGATCAAACGCTTAAAGTCAAAGAAAACGATGATGTTACAATGACTGTAAAGTACACAGGCGTTCCCCAGCCAGATGCCGAATGGAAAACATCCAAGAAAGTACTTGTCAAATCGAATCGCATTACTCCGACGATTGATGAGAAGTCAGCCTCTTTGACTATACTCAAAGTTGTGGAGGAAGACGAAGATAGTTATAATATTAAACTAAGCAATCCAGTTGGTGAAGCGGAAGCCAATTTACACTTGGTTATTATGCGCAAACCATCAGCTCCGGGCGCTCCACAGCCTTTAGAAGTTATGACCGATTCAATTACACTTTTCTGGAAGGCACCAGAAGATGATGGAAAGTCCGAGATTTTGGATTATATTCTAGAATACAAAGACATCAAGACTGAAAAGTAAGTATAAGTCAACGATTTTTTATTTTGTAGTCCATAAACATTGTTGATTTTACTTTTAAATTTAAGGTGGACAGAAATACGCAAGATAAAGGATACGACATATACTGTAAGCAAACTAGTTATTGACACTGAATATGTATTCCGTGCAATAGCGGTTAATGAAGTAGGACCCTCGCCACCATCACCCTTGTCACCACCCATACGCTTAGTAGCTGAGGTTAAAAAAGATAAACCAACTGTTGAAGAACCACTGCAAGATATTACCACCGAGCACGATAAAGACATAACACTCTCTTGTGTATTTGGTGGTGTACCAGAACCTAAGGTGGTTTGGAAGAAAAATGGCAAGATTTTACAAACCAAGAATATGCGTTATGAAAATCGTGTGGCCAAGTATACGATTGAAAAGACTTCAGTCGAAGATGAGGCTCAGTACACGTGTGTAGCTGAAAATGAAATGGGTAGTGTAGAGACTTCGTGTCACGTAATATTGCTACAGAAACCCAGCATTGATATCGAAGAGAAGTATTTAACCCAAAAACTACGCACTGGCACAGATATGACCATTCCAGCCTTGGTAAGGGCTTATCCTCAACCTAAAATAACATGGTATAAGGAAACCGCCATTTTGAAGTCCACCCAAGATCAAATCATTGAAATTAATGAAATAACTCAAACAGAAACCAAGACTACGCTTAATATTAAGAATTTGAAACGTGAAGACTCTGGACGCTATAAGATTTTTGCTGAAAATGCCGCCGGGTCTAATTGTGTGGAGTGTACCGTGAAGGTTATAGATAAGCCTAGTCGTCCACAAGCACTTGAAGTTAAGGACATCAAAAAGGATTCCATCAAACTTGAGTGGACTCCTCCCATAGATGACGGTGGCTTAGAAATTAATAAGTATGTTTTGGAAAAATGTGAGATACAAAACAATGTTTGGATGAAAGTAGCAGACTTCGACAAGGACATAACCTCATACGCTGTTCAAAAACTTTCTATGAACTCCCAATACATGTTCAGAGTAGTGGCCATTAATCCCATTGGTGAATCTGAGCCCACCGAAAGTGAGCCAGTATCAATAACAAAGAAATTCGGTAAGTTTTAAATTACGTTTTAGCTAAAAGTCTATGATTTGTATTAATTCATTATTAATTCAACAGATAAACCATCGCCACCCAGAGCTCCCATCGATGTTTCTGGCATGAATGACACATCATTTACTCTTTCATGGCAAGAATCAGAAAGTGATGGTGGCTCTAGAATTATTGAATATGTGGTTGAGATTAAAGAATTCCATGAAACTGAATATAGTCAACTGGGCAGTACAAACGGCAATGTACCCAATATTTTAGTTACAAATGTTATTAAGAATAAGGCCTATACCTTTAGAATATATGCCAGAAATCAAGTTGGTACTAGTGAAGCTCTTGAGACTGAAGACAAGATTGTCGTAAGCCGTAGAATAAGTAAGTTCATATACAATTTTTTAAAAATTTACCATTTCTGATTTTATTTTTATATATAATTTAATTATTTTTCTTGCTTTCTTGCACTTACCAAATGCTTATATATATTTTCTTTTACAAATCCAGTTAGAGCCTCTGAAGGTTTGGGTATGTACTAGACATTTATATGCTTTGCTTAAAAACAGCTCTAATTTTAATGGAATTTTGTCGAATACTAGTTCTATTAATTTAAAAATATTAATGTCTTTACTAGCTCCTCCCTCACCTCCTCAAAACCTCAGATGTCCGAATGTGACTGGCAGAAGTGTAACACTGGATTGGGAAACGCCTGCCCACAATGGTGGTTCAGAAGTTACAGGTAGGTCACGAAGATAGGTATTTTTAAATTGATATACAATTAAAAATCAAAAATATAATTGTGTAATAACAAAGAAGGACCTTGTCAGGAAAACTAGTTAATAGTCTGCTAGTCCGCCGTCATAAAGTTTAAGGATTCGATCCTTGACTAAGAATATAAAATGGAACTAGTTTGCTACATGCAAGTATACGCCAAGGTTTACTACGTGAGTACATGTGTTGGAAGTGAACCCATTCTTTAAAAGATTTGCAAAAAACATTTTCTTCGTCATTTCTTGCCCAAAATCCTCTTACATATTGCCGTAGCGGTTTTGCGATAGCAAGTCTTCTGAGACCTTTAGCTGATCGGCATAGTAAATAGTTTATCTAGGATTTCGTGTCTAGACCTTCTAAATATTTCTTAAGCGACGCTGTTTTATGTCCATTCAGCAAATTTCTTAGCTGGTTTGTGAATTCCATCAGTTTAGTTTAAAATTGGGATGATCTGTTGTATCAAGCATTTCCAATATGTTCATTATGACCACTACTTAAGACAGTCGTCAATGTCTTTTGGACAATAAACTTACAAAATCACAAGGTTCTTAAAATGTGTTCATACGGATATCACTTGCTTGAATATAAAGCGAGCGGGTGCCCCGGTTGGTCAGTGGTAAGTGCACGAGTCTACCAGTCTGGAGGTTGTGGGTTCGATTCTCACAAAAGACCCTGGTAAGTCTGCTTCATTCTTCTGTTCTTTCTTTCTTATCCTTCTCTAAATTCCTTCTTTCCTTCCTTCCTTCTCAACCTATTCTACTTGCCTCTCCAGGTAACACAAAGGGGCCGAGTTAAGCGGACCCAAATGAGCTGTATCTTTTCCTTCAACGGCTGCCTGTTCCACCTAACCTATCATAAGATCTATCGTAAAAAGCATAACCGCTTACTTTAAAGACGCTTCTAGATGTAGTATTAGACAATATTCACGTTCACTTTTGTGTTGGAGGATGCCGTATGCGTTTGCAATGGGTTCGTTTGTCGCCAAATCTCTTTGTATTATTGACTACTTAGAATTTAGGATTTTGGCATATGAAACTTGCCTAGCGGCTGCCTACGCTAATGGAGTAAAATAAGTAGTGAATATATTTGCAGGCTTGGAAGGGGCAGATATTGGTTTGTAGTTAGATAAAGGGTTAACTACAACAAAAATATGTGGTTTCCACCGCTATTCACTCTAGAATCATCTTTTTAATATTTGCACTTGGAAGTGCAGATCCCCACAAACAGAAGGCAACATATAAAAGATTTTGGTTTGGCCGTTTCCTTGGCATTTCAAGATCGTTTATGCGGCACTTCCATTGTAGCATTAGAATTTTTTAATAAAAAAAGGGTGCGTTTTTTGTTCTTTAACCAAACACCCCCAATTTTAAGCTTCTCTGGAAATAATAGTAGAGGGTTCCTTTTTCGGTTTATAATATTTGATAAAGCCTTTGCTGCACGGACTGGTCTTAATCTCTTCCGGGTCAAGGTAAGAATTAATACCATTAAAAACTACTTAAAGGCCTTTTACATTCTTAAACTGGTACTTTTTGTATTCCTTCTAAACTTTTCAAGCCCCAAAACTCTCTTTATCTTGGCCTCATAAATATTAACATGTTTTATATATGAAATAAAAAAGGAATTGTATTCATTTATTGAACCTTAAAACTTAATCAGCTAATTTTAACTTTTTCCCCTTAAATAAATTGGAGGTGGACCAGTAGTCTTGGTAGCTATCCAACAATTGAAAGTATATTCGCTTTGATACTTAATCGCGAAAACATGTCAGCTTACGATTTAGTAGCAAACTATTTAAGAATTAATTTAACTAAGTATGAATATTTATAGCTCTATCAATCTAACTTTGTGTCTCTCTCTCTCTCTTTCTTTATTTTTCCCTCTTTCAAATAACAGGCTATTGTATTGAAAAACGTTCATCAACATCAACAACATGGACTAAGGTGATTACCTTGGATGCTCATTGTCTACAATATACTGTAGATAATTTAAAAGAAAAGTCTGAATACTGCTTTAGGGTATCGGCCGAAAATGAAGCCGGGCTGGGAGCTCCAGCCGTAACCGAAAGTATAGCATTGAAAACACATGCAAGTAAGTGTAACTTGCCATAGATTTTTTATATTATATGATACAAAACCTCAACACAAATATGTTTTTTATAAATTTTAGCGGTTCCATCACCACCCACAGCGCCGTTGGAGGCTAGAGTTCTTGCCGCTAATGCTCATGTATTTGAATGGGGTATACCCGAGTCAGATGGAGGTGCGCCTCTGCTTGGTTATCACATTGCCATACGTGACATGAAGAAGAGCATGTGGATAGAAGTGGGTCGTGTGCCGGCCGGTGTACAGAAATTCCAAATAAGAGACTTACAAGAGAATCACGAATATATGATTCGTATCTTTGCCAAAAACGAAATTGGTCTTAGTGAACCATTAGAATCTGAGGAGCCCTACAAGGCCATGACATCAGGTAAAGTTTTTTTGTAGATAGAAACATACTTATGTACAAATGTTTCAAAAATAATTAATATTTAAGGTCACGAGAGCCTACCAGATGAGCCACGTACTGATATGAGTTCATGCAATACATCATCTTGGCTTCGTGATCATCACATGGATGCGGATATACATTCATATGCTCGTGGTAAATTATTGCGGCGCGATGAATACTTCTTCCGCATTTGGGCTAAAATACCAAAGAAGAAAAAGAGTTCGAAATAATAAAGGATTCTAAGACAGAAACATACGAACATACAGACATACTACATACATACAGATCAAGACCACTCTAAATATGTAATTGTAAAATATAATTAAAAATGACTAACAACAACAAAAAAAACAAGGAAACGACAAAACTACTTACTAATACATAAGGTCAGTTTTATAGTATAGAAATTTTTCTACTTTTAAAACTCATCAAAATTAAAATATATATAAATTTACATGTAATTAGTTTATTAAGTTTATTTTTTTATAATTATGTAATATTATCAAATGGTTTAAGAACAGCAAGTTTTTCAAAACACAAAAAATCCCCAAAAAATATGTATGTATATAAAATAAAAGCGAGCGAAGAATTTATTTTATATATTTTAAAATTTTTTGGAAAACTTGTTTCGAAATTTTTAGAACAACCATTTTGATTTTAATGTTTACTTTTGTAACAAAATATTGCATAATTTATTTTTATTCGAAAAAATAATTGTTAAATTTTTAAAATTTCCTTTTTTCTTATTAAAAAATCATTAATTTATTAATATTTTATTAATTGTAAACTGTGATACAAAACAGAAAATCACAACAACGAAATACAGTTTGAAAATTATTTTTAAAAAATATGCATTTTTAAGGATTTTAGTTAAAATGCATACAAATTCTTTTAGGAGATAAAAAATATTTATTTCAATCCGGTGTTTTTAATAAAAGGTGCGTTTATTTTAAATTCCGCAGCGAAATAAATATTATTTACTCATACGTATGTACATTGTATGTACATACTTATGTATAAAAATGCATATTTTTATTTAATCAAGGCATACAGAAATAAAAAAAAAAACAAATAAACAAAACTATAAAAAATATTACAAAAAAATTAATTTATTTTAATGCAGACAATGTAGCAATTCTTGTCAGGGAAAGTTTTCGTCAACAGTCGAGGAGCTCCTGCAATCGCCGTTTTATGCATTTCCTTTGAGGACGTCAGGAAACGGGTTGAACGTATAGCACCAGGGCTTTCAGCAGCGAAACACTCAATTAGTTAAAGCTAGCATGAAATTAAAAATATCTTGGGTTAGTCCTGCTAGATTTCCTAAAGAGGGATTACGCAGAAAACGGCCAAGAGGGGCTTAAGTTTAGTACGCACTTAAAAATCTGTAGAAAGGAGCTGGAGCTTATAACCAAAATGTAGTGTTCTAGATTTCTATAATGGCTGTTGGATATATTCTAACAAATGGATGCACTTTGTGCAGAGAAGTGGGAAAATTAGGATTTTATACGAATTTCCTGACTAAGGCCCAAAGATATGCTTCACTTGGCTGCACTAGTGCCATGAGAAAAACACCTCAAGCGGCATAAGACGTCATTCTTTACATGGTTCCTATAAGTAGCAGCAAGAATCTCAAACTGAATAGGCGAATCAGTATTAGAAAAACTATTAATACTGGCTACACTAGGAAATTATGGGAAATTTATTTTGAGGATCTCTGTTTACTCCAGGAATCTAGGACGGACTATGTGGTCATGGAGGTCAGGCTTAAAAGAACACCACCGATAATCCCTGAGAGGGATTGTTAGTTGGCACCCAAATATTTGTGTGAGGGAAATGCAGTTTTCACTTTCGGATTGTCCTGTAGGCAACGACAAGCGACGTATTTGCATTTAAATTGCCGACTAGATCGCACATAGTGGCTCGGTCATTGTATTGACATATGAGGAGTAAGTTGTAAAATCATAATTAGGTACCTATTATGGAAAGATTAAGACTTAGATGCTTAAAGTGGCTGTAGGGTAGCTTGTAGTAGTAGAGGTCGTAGCTTGATATGTCCGGTTGGGAAGAGAAAGGCCAAGCAAATGGAAATGAGGAAATCCAGAGTATTGTAGGATATGAGGATTGAACGAAATTGTAAACGATAGATCATGTTGTCTGTTAGGTTAGGTTAGGTTAGGTTAGGTTACGAAGGGTAGTAGCGAGTTCGCCACCTCCACTCGGAGGCCCTAAGGCCCATTGTGAATCCCTTCAGAAGAGTTGAGAAGAAAAGAAAAACAGTAAGTCAAAGGATTCATAGGTAAGAGAAAAAGGATAAAGAAGCCAGAATATCGTCCGCAAGATGTCTAAGTTAATCAGTAGTCCTAGGCTCTGAATCACCTAGCTGCCCAGCCACCCAACCTTCTTAATGAAGCCTATGATGCTCCCCAGCCGACTGCCAGGAACCTCACCAAGTCCATCTAAGAAGCGTCCTCCAAACCACCTCTGTCGGCGAATCTGCAGTCCAGGGCAGTGGCAGAGAAGATGTTCCACCGTCTCTAACTCCTCCTCGTCCCCGCATACCCTGCAGAAATCTGGAGAGTTCCTGTCCCATTTATTCGTCCTGTATCTCACATCGCAGTGCCCCGTGAGAGTCCCAATAATGCGCCTTAGAAACCCCCTGCTCTCCTTGAGCAGCAGCCTGGGCCATAAAAGCCTGGAGATCCTGCAATCGGCGCTGTCCCTCCAGGTGGCTTATTACATTTCGTGTACTGCAAGCTTAGGACGTGCTTTTTTTTACCGTGGTTCTTACTTTACAACTATGTTTAAAAAAAGAAAGTCATGAAAAAGAATGATTTTGAATTATGGTTGCTTATTGTGTGAATTATTTCTGTTTTTGCAATCTACTTTTACATATAACTGTTATTAAATGTTTTTAAATGTAAAAAAATAAAATCTTTTGTCAATAAGGACATAAATTTATTTTTCATTCCACTACTTTTCCGGAACATGTACAATAGCTTTTTCACTTGCATAATGTGGCCATACAAACGCCCCTGGTATCAGGGGTTAAATTTTTCAAAACTAAACGGTGCTCTAAAATTTTAATTAACAACATACATATAAACATATGTATGTTTTTAAATATATCCTACCACTAATGCGTTAATTAATAAAATTCTTTTATATTTTTTATATTGTGTACCATTACGTCCACGGGAACTCTCGCGAAAAACCCCCTATTTACAACTCAACTCTATTTCATTTGTAGTTTGAAATTTTGTGTCATGATTTATACTGAACTAAACTAAACAACTGCTACTGACGAGTTGTATTTTTTTTTTGTTGTTGTCAACCAAACTAACACAAAAATGTAAGAGATAACAATTTTTTTTTTTTTTGCAGGTTTGGTTTTGATACTTATATTAAATTTCTCAATTAAAACTCAAAAGTTTTGAGTTATAAACCATAATAAGGGGGGTTAATATATGTACATTAGAGGTGAGCGATCCCGTGATTTTTAGGGAATATCGGTAATAGTGAATGCGATTTTAAAATCACCGGTTATTTAAACAGTGACGGTGATCACTGTTTAGCGTTTTTCACTTCTTGTAAAAGAGTTATTTTAATCTCTGTTATATTAATATACATAATGTTATTTTAAGCAGTGATTATGATACTGGTAATGCGATTTTAGTTCTTTTTAACGAACTCCTGAACAGCGCATTGGAAAAATAATTAAAACGAATAATTAAAATTAAAAAAAGAATTAAAAATATTTATAAATAAGAAATATCAATTTTCAATTGGTACATATGTATTTAAAACAATATCCCATATTTATATTAATATTTTAAAATTATTTTAAACAAAATTTTGAAACAAAATTTAAATTTATACTTATAAGTTCTAAAGCGCCCTTGGAGCATTGAGGTAAAGCTTTAATTTAGAAAAGCAGCTTACAATCCTTGTAAAATAGATCCCAAACATCAAATGTGCTCTTTCTCGTTTAAACGCGTTCGTCGGTCATTTAGGACTTGTCCAGCTTTTGAAAATATTCTTTCGCACAAAAATTTTCTTGAGCTATTTTGATATACATATTTATTCTTTTTTCCTTCACCAATCAAAAATATTTTTATTTCTTGATTACTGAAAGTTAAGTTCAAAAACCCTGAACATATTAACTAAAATTTCATTTCAGCTAACGATTTATATACATATATCGCTCATTACTCAAATGTTTGGAGTTAACGATTCAGAATTGTTTGTTATGCTATGTTTAATGTCGTATATAAGTTTCATATTAAAAATGTTTCTACTTATAACGTGTAAAAAATGTTATTATTCGTTTCTATATATGTACATAATGCGAGCAAACCAAAAACTTTATACGCATTTTTTTCTATTTTTGTTAGCTGTGGTTTTTTTCATTTTAGCTAACGATATGTATTTAAAATAAATGTGTGTTTAAATCTGTTTTTGAATATTAAGCCGGCTCATATCCGAATTTAATCCGCCGTCGTGGACAAACAATGCTCGGCGCTGGTCTCTGACGGCACCTCTGTTTTAAAGTTTTAAACATGACTTTGACAAACACACATACAAACACATAAGCCCTTTACTTATTTTAAAGAACAAAAGAAGCAGCAACATGATTTGTTAGCTATGACCAAATGTTAACATGAAGCACAAAAATGTTACTTTACATTTTGCAAATTTTAACATAATAAGAGTAACATCGCAGGTAAAATTACTGCACAATATTTCAAAATGTTACCTTTAGTAACATAATAAATTAAAAGTAGCACTATAGTAGAAACAGTTACTTCACGGTTTATGTCACTGTCGTTACATGTCAAAATGTTATTTGAGTAACATAATAACTTAAAAGTAGCAGTAGCAGTTACTTCACAGTTTATGTCACTGTCGTTATCAGTGATTTGCAAGTAACAGGTATAAATTCACAGGTACAGAAATATCGCTCATCCCTAATGTACATACTTATTATTTATTACTTATTTTAATTATCTATTTTTCTAGTTTTTTTACCTTTTTAATGTTAATAAATAAGTCTATTTTTTTAAGCTTAAGGTCTATTTTTATGTTTATTTTTTTGCAAAATTTTTTCAATATTTCGCTACTCCGTTGTGTGGCATCATCAGGAGGTTATTTCAGTTAATTATTATATTTGTTATATTGGTTTTTAAATTAGCTTTTGGCTTTTTGAATAACTATTACAATATTAACAAATTTTTTATATAAACTTCAAAATATTTTGTTAAAGAAAACTTTCTGGCGAAATATTGAAAAAATTTTGCAAAAAAATAAATATAAAAATAGACCTAAAGCTTAAAAAAATAGACTTATTTATTAAGCGCTAACTATATTGTGCTTAAACAAACTCATGCTAATGTCAAATATTAACGAAAAGTCTGTCAAATGCTTAAGCAATTTATTGGAGACTTTTGAGTGGCTATATTGTACTTTTTGAACTTAAATATTTACAGAACTCAGTTGCAAATATTTGTACTTTTGCAAAAACTGTTTTACTTTCATATTCCAAATATATGGATTTTTTTTCGCAAAATGTTATTTAAGTAACATCTACAATTTAAAAATATTAAACCATTAGCAAATAAATAATAAAATTATATTATAAAATTTAATATATAAAAAATGTTTTTTTCATAAATAAAAGTGTACTTAAAAGTGCAACTGTGCGCCCAACTCATGTATACACAGCTGATCCATTAATCAAAGTACGACCAGGTTCGCTTTTTGCTTAATCAAATGTGTGTTGACGAAACTTAACGAAAAGTTACTTAAGAACATTATAGTTATAAACATTTAAACATGTGTATTCGCACTTTTGCTTAAGTAAGCTAAAGCACATTATAGTTAGCCCTTAACTTTTATTCGGCTAAGCCAATATTTTTCTTTATCCGATAATTTTGCCGGCTTGTAGCCGATTAGCCGCCGCCGCCGAAAATTTTTGCCCTTAAGCCGCCGCCGAAATTTTTTATTTTGCTTGTTTCTCTTTTGCAGTACAATACAAAACAGGGCGAGTCATATAATTTAAATATATTGCAAGTTAACATTAAAAACTTATAATAGTTTTTCTTTGATTCATTCTGTCCTTGACAGGGCGACTATAAATTTCTCGACTAAAGAACTTCTCACATACCATACAGAAACGAGGCACAGGTATCAAAAAAGATATGCAAAAGTAAACAACTTTGACAACCCAGCCAAAAAAAAAAATATTGTATACACTTATTAAATGGGATATTTAAACAAACTATATATATTATATATTAAACTAATTAATTTTAAAAAATTTCTAGCAATTATTGCTCCATAAAATTTTGGAAATAAATATGTTCGCAATAGTGCGCTCCACATTAGAGATAACATAATTTTGACATTTGCTGTATCCAAAAAATTGGCATTTTCTGGTTGCATAAACACGTTGTAAGCTGTGTACCTACCACAAGCTACATTAGAAAATATACCATATAAAAACACATCAAGGAAACGCCAATTGTGTTTATGACAGTTAATGAGTTCGATGATGAACAAAATTCTATACTTTCTAATATTATTCGGTTATAAACAAAATATGTATACCTATAATAACCAAATTTTCTTATTTTAAAAATAAAATCGTTTTTAAAAATGTTTTTGAATCTTATTTACTAGATTTCAGTTTATTGTTAATGTTTCACTTAAGGGTTAAAAATTTTAATGCGGCAGTAAAATACAGTAAATAACAACTTTAACCCTTTCGGTACTACTGGGATAATACGTCCCACTAATTTTCAAACTGTCATATTTTCTTTATTTTTAATGCAAATGCATATCTAAGTAGTCCCAAAAACAGTTTTAAAGGCCCACTATAAAATGTGAATACAAATTTTGCGGTATATGTTAGCGTACTTAAGCCAGCATGCAATGAATTTCACAACATCGGTTGGAGTTGAAAAGTTTTGGTTGATGATTTGCTTAAAACTCTTACAAAAGAAGCGCAACTTACCTAAATTGTATCGTTATATATAAAAAAGGGTTTGATTGATTTAATGATATTGGTCGGTGGTGTTTTTTAATTATAAAATGTAAGTCATAGCTAATTTTGTAAAATTGGGATGTATAGTCCCAATACGTTTTTACGTGGGATTAATTATCCCAGAACATATTTAAGATGGCAAAAAAGAAGCTAAGCCTTGAGGATATTGAGCATATTGTTTACAAAGAGTCGGACTCTGACGTCGATTTTAAGGAGTCTGGAAGTAAATATTTGGCTCAGAGTTTTGATGGCATGGAATTTGCTTCATAAACTGACAGCAATCCCAATATGCCCTGTGAGCTTGACGTCATGGACACTAAGTTACAGCCCGTTGTTCAGGGGGTAAATATTACTCCTGGCAACCGTCAAAGCTTCAAAGCAAAATATGAATTCCTTCTGAATATTTCTGACGAGTCCAATGAATATAAAGTGTCTTCAAAAATATTTCCTTAGTTTGTGCATTCGAACTGCTGAATGCACTTATCAGCACCTACTGACGCTTACAAAGATTATTATATCTCTGATATTGTGGACTGTCTAAAATACACGTTTGCTGTTGCTTACAGTAAAAGCCCTTTTTCAGTCTATTGACGAATGCATGTTAAAATTCAAAGGCAGATCAAGCATGAAGCAATACACGCACTTGAAACCAATACAACGCGGAATTTAAAATTGGATGCGGAGCGACTGAAGGCAGGATACACTTACGATTTTAATGTTTATATTGGAAAGGAAGAAAACTCTTTGCAGTCTAAAGGCGTCACCTTTCGAAAAAAATCGTATCAAAACTGGTTTCTTCTATTCGTGAAAAAGATGTTTGTTTGGCTTTTGACCGATTTTTACTTCAATCAGTTTTTTGGAAACTTGGTATCCAAAAAACGCTTTGTGCCATAAATGTTTTGGGCCCTTTTATAAATTAAATCACTAATTACATTATCAAAATGTTATGAATTATTATATAAGGCAAATAAATATGAGTTAATATTTAAATCTACTTATCTATTAAAATTTTATTATTTTTTAAAAAAATCCAAACACCCATGGAGAACGTTTATTGGGATTTTATATCCCACGAAAAATGATTATTGGGATATTATGTCCCACTAATAATACTTATTGGGATTATATGTCCCAGGATAAAAGGACAGTTTCAGGATTTTTAAGTACCCAGAACATAATTTTTTAGCCACATTTCTCAGAACATACAAAAACTTGCATTAAAAATAGCTTGGCTTTTGAAATAAAACTCCGTCTCGAAAGGGTTAACAGAGACGGCATTTGTAATACCAGTGTACCTTTATCTCATTTATTGATATTTAGCGAATACCTCAAACATATAGCATTTGATATTTACAAACAAGGTATATATTATTCCGCCATGTTTACAAAGAAAAAATCGTATTATTTAAATAAAGCTGTGCCTAGGCGAAGTTACAGCTAAGCTCGAGTTAAAAATCAAGTTATTTGAACTCTTAAATTCCTTTCATTACGTGGTACAGAAAAGTACCAATCAAAAGCTGCCGAATACAATTAAAGGTGTTTGCCATCCCTATTAGTCAAATCTTTAGTCTAATTTTTCTTTGCTAGAGTTTATTTTCTTTGTAGTAAAAATGTGAAAAAATAAACTTAAAAATGTTTTAAATAAATTAAATAATAAGAGAAATTGTAAAAATAATTTACCTTACTTGTAAGATTTATAAAACATGGAAGATGTTTAAACAAAAACATGCATAATTTAACGCAAAATTACTACCTAAAATTATAATAGGCAGGGAACGCGCCATTTTGGATTTTCACGTTAATCAGTGCCGTGTATTTATGTATTTGTACAAAAAAAAGAAAAAAATGTGTAATTATTAAAACTGAACAAAAATTAAATAATTAAATTTGCAGCAAAATTAATTATCCTAATATGTTTTAAAAATAATAGTTCTGTGGTACATTGAAGAAAGTGCAGCCATGTTTATACATATATTGGCCGCTGTAGTTTGCATTATTTTTATATTCACTTAATCCTTAAAAATCATTTCATTCATAAGTTCAAGGTTTTTTGGTAAAATTGTAGAAACTAAAAACAATTAGAAATACAAAATTGATAATTTCCAAATAAATGTGTATGTATGTATATGCCATTCCAACCAAAAATAAAGCAAAAAAATTTGAACAAAAGAATAAAAACACTGCATATTTATAAATTGGTCAATGACGTCATGATGAAAAATAAAAACGCAACTAAGTGCTATTTTATTTTAAATATTCACTTTGTGATCTTAGAAATTATACTATATAATAACGAAATAAAAATAATAAATAAAAGAAATATATTTTAAGAAAAATAAAGTTTGCTTCTTATGTAGAGACCTGCGCTGATAGCATCAACTACGACTAGCCGCCTATTTTCTTTAAAAAACCGCCGCTAATAAAAGTTTGTTTTAACGCTGCGGCCAGACGTTCAAATTTTCGCTTTCAAGTTAATCACATATTGTTTGTTAAATTCGTTCGAATTGACGGTTGTGATGTAGACTGCGTTCAACTCGATAATCAATTTAATTTTTTAATATGTCGTCGTTGCGGCAGAAAAACCACTCTTATTGTGATTGGCGTTGGCGTAGACGATTTTAGTTTTTTGGTACCGTCTAACAATAACGCCAATGCTATATGAATAGCACCCTTGTCGTTTTTGTGGCGTATTCGACAACTTTCGACACGACTACGCCAAACACAATAAGGCCCAATGTTTATCGAAAACCAAAAATTGTTTTATATATGTACATATACCTACATATCTATTACATTTTTTATTTATTTGCGTCAGAATTTTGGTACAAGGACACAAACTATTTACATTAATTTATTTATTTGTATGTATATACGAAAAGTAGACGAAAATTTATTTAAAATAGAATATTTGTAGAAGCAGACTCGTGAAAAAACGAAAAGTTATACAAAAAAAAACTATAATCGGCTGTTTCCTTGATCATCAAGTTGAAAGGCTTGAATGAAGAAATTAGAAATCAAGACGCTTTCAAGTTCGAAAAGTGTGAGTGTGTTAGTAAAAACTTTTGAGTGTATTGCAACTTAAAAGTCAAAAATAAAAACCTGGCCGCTAAGTAAACTATGTATGTTACGTATCTTGTATCAGAGCTTATTTATAGGCCTTTTTAATATATGTATGTAAGTGGATGGACCTCTTAAAATTTGCCAAAAACTTTAGCGTTCACCATCATGTTTTGTTTTGTTGTTGTTAGCTAATTTTGTTATCTACTTGATCGTTGTATTATTAATAAGTTTAACTACATAGCTACTTATAGTGGTATTTCCACAAACAGTTTAACGGACCTACTAGATTCTCTGGCGGGAGTCGAACTCGCGACCCCCAGAGTGGGAGACTTGCGCCAGCTTTTTTAATGTAAAGTAGGTACATATCTACATATTTTGTAAACTTTATAGGTATTTACAAAAAAAAACTCACTATCATTATCAATAGTCTTTTCTTAATTTAGTTTTTCTCAATATTTTTTTCTTTGTTACAACCGGCACTAGTCGTTTTTGGGTCGTTTGGTAATTTAACCAACTAACCGGCAATGTAAAATTAGTCAGCGTCGTTTATCAGACTTCGGCAATTCATATACTTACCCCTTTTCTTTTGTAATATGACAGCCAAAACAAGCAAAAAATGTTAATCAGTTTTCTTTTCGATGTTCTCTTTTAAAAATTTCGGGGTTTTATTTAAACTAAAATTAATTAAGAAAAATGTTATGAATAAAAAATTTTCGCAAGTAGTAAGAAGTTATTTAATTTTCTACTATCACATTTGGATACAGACAGGATTTTTGATGTAGTAAAAAAAGCTACAGAAACATTTTGACTTTTGTGAAGTGTAATCTACATACATATGTATCTATGTATGTATATAGAAAGGAGGAGTGTATGTACTTTATTTTATGTAGGTCTAAGGATTGTGTTAATGAATGCGGTGACGGTGGTGAGGGTTTCAGACAACAGTGTGTGATATTTTTATTTATTTATTTTTGACTAGTTTCTATTCGCGAAAGAAAACAATAAAAAGAATTAAGAACAAAAATAAAACAAAATAATGAACAGAAAACCGACGTCAGACAATACGTCAAAAATTAACACACACAAACTTAAATTCTTTATAATATGTGTTTTCTAATGTTTAAATAATAAGTTTTTCTAACTCATCTTTTTCAGGAACATAAAATTTGGAAATTTTAATAATTAAATAATTACTTTGAAAATTTTACAAAAAAGTATAAAAAAAGAAAAAGATTGTAGGTATAAAATCTCAATAAGTTATTAGCTGCTTCTGCAGCGTCTTTCAACTTTAATTTTTATAACTAAGAAAAAGAAAGTTGCGTCATCATTTCTTTTTTCCACACGCTACATTTTTTGGATGTGGCCAAGATTCTTTTAAAGAATTAAGCCTTTTTAAAACGATAGTATACGTTCCTGACATCTACCTAAAACTTAACTGCAATTACAATTTTTGTTCCTTGTAAAACATTTTATCACTATCACAATGTCTGTGCAACAATTTTGTTTACGCTGGAATAATCATCAGCCTAATTTTATTTCGGTTTGTTCTTCATTACTTCATAATGGCACACTCGTTGATGTTACACTGGCAGCCGAGGGGCGCCAGCTACAGGCACATAAAATTGTTTTATCAGCATGCAGTTCGTATTTCCAGGTAAGTTTTGCTAAGAATTTACTATTATTATTGTTTTTAAAACCTTTTCGCATCGACACTAATTTGAGATTGGATTATAGGCAATTAAAACCCTCCTTTTCGTATTGCATAAATCGAATCTAATTTAAAACAACTTTAAAACCTTGCCATTTGTCTTCTTAATCATATTTTGTAGAAATAAAGATACCTATACATATATCAGTTTGTCATCCCGTTTGTATTATTTACGATATTCATTTGTGATCCCTTTCAAATTTCAGATACGAAAGTCGGTTAAACCAAATCATAGAAACACGTTTTAGTGTCAAACTATTAATAATATTCTTAGACATATCGCGATATAAATTTAAGATATAAGCAAAAACCAGAAATTGACCTTTTTTCCAAATTTCCTAAAAAGATGTCTTCAATTAATGTTGCATCAAAAAAATGACACGGTAACTGTGAAGACGGCGAGCTAATCTGGAAAATTTTTTTGTAAGGAATAATGGAAGTGGTGCCTAGTCACAATTGCATAAATTTTATGACACTTTTTATACGCTTTATATTGTAGGCCGTTTAAGCTATCTACTTTAAACCTGATATTGAGTAGATCGACACATAATTTCCATTTGTATTTCATAACTTTATACCTATTAAATGTATTTTAGGAATTTTTAAATTTTGGTGTCATAATATTAATAAAAAAAGTTATTTTTTTAATACATATTAAACTTTTTTTATTTTAGCTTATTAAAAAGAGGGTCCGGTTAAAATTTAAAAAAAATAAAGTTAAGCAAGTGCTGTTTTAAGGTTCTTGCATTACTGTGGGGCTATTTCTGTACACTTTCGATCTTGTTGCGCACTTTCTTCACTTCACCTTTTTGTTCTCCAAAAATAATAGACTCCAATGATTCTTCCTGGCGTCATACCACTTTTGTGGATGCAACGGTTGCTATAAGAGATACATTTTAGATTGTATTTAACAAATTCTGCTTGTTAACGTAGCCATGGAACGGGAAATAGGTTGGTTAAGATTATTTTGACAACAAAATTCTCAATTTTATTTTTCCGACGTAATGTCGGAACTTTCTTCCTCAATTTAAGAAATTTTTATAAAATTTCCGAAATTTTCAATCACAGTTTTTATTTGTAATTTGGAATTTTCCAGTTTTTTTCAGAGTTTTGTCTTTGAGAACTTCCCATTTTTATTTTAGAATTTTCTTTTTGTATTTTAGAATCTTTTTGATGTATGTATTTAAAAAAAAATTCTGATATAAAATTAGAAAATTATAAATTAAATAATACATTATTCAAATTTAATTTAAAAAAAAATTAAATTGAAAAAGAAATTTAAAATGCATTTAAAAAGTTCTGAAGTAAAATTGGATATTGTGTAGTATGATGTGTACATTTAGAAAAGAAATCGTTGAATAGTAGATAACAAGGAGACAAAGAAAAATTTTTTTGAAATATATAAGCAGATATATATTTCGAGAACTTACATCTGATGACCCATATCCTGCCACAAAGTTATTTTGTTTTAATATACATATGTATGTATATTTATTATGGAAATATCTTAGCTATATCGAGTCACTGGGGAATACAAAATGGATAACGTAAAGGGTTTAAAATATTTGCAAAGCTGAATATAGCGCTCTTCACTTTTAAGTTAAAATAATAGGTTTTAATTTTTGCAAAATTACGAAATTACAAAAAAATTTAAATTCATTTATTTGTTTCTTTTTTCTAGACCCTTTTTACAACTAACCCATGTCAACATCCGATCGTTATATTAAAAGATGTACAATATGATGATCTTAAGACAATGGTGGACTTTATGTATTATGGAGAGGTCAATGTTTCACAAGAGCAACTGCCACATATACTGAAGACGGCAGAAATGCTTAAGATTAAGGGTCTAGCCGAAATGCCCACTGATCCCGCCAATTTGACAAAATCTGATGGTAAATCATCAAATGATGCTACAGAAACGGTCGGCGGAGGAAATAATGGACAGTTAAGTGCCAATAATAGTGGGGGCAACAGTGCTGGCAGTGGTGGCAATACTAGCAGTGGTGGCTTGGGTAGTAGCAGTGGCAGTGTAAGTGATTCACTATGGGGTAGTAGCGAATCACAATTTCAACAGCAACAACATACACAGCAGCAGCAGCAACATCAGCAGCATCATCAGCAAATGCAACAACAGCAGCAACAACAACAGCAACATCATCATCAGCAACAACAACAGCAGCAGATGCACACCCAATTGCAAAACAGTCAAACACAAACCTCACAACAACAACTACAGCAACAACAACATCATCAGCAACAATTAAGACGCACACCATCGCCCTTAGGTGCTGGCACCTCCCCAGCTACACGGCGAAAACGTTTAAGAAAATCATCAAATAATGGTAAGTTATTTTCAAAAGCACTCAAAAGTAACAAAAATTTTAAATTCAAAATTTTTTTTATTAATTTTAACAAGGCTCGGGTGAACGTAATAACTCCGATGATCATAACACAAGTTTAGATGCCGCCGCAGCCGGTGGCCTTACCTTGTCCCAAATGAGTCAAATGTCATTTGGTAGTGCCGCCACGAACAGTGCTCTCAGTGGCTTAGCCGCACACTCCTTGCATACAGCCAAATTACTTAAAGAATCCTCTAACAATGATCTGGACAATAATCCCCAGGATTCAGATAGTTTAGATGACACACACGGACATGTACATATGCAAATTGTAATTATGAATTTGATTTTTAGTAACAGCAATCGAGTCTTAATATTTTTTTTTTAATTAAATAGAAACCTGAAGTTGATATGAGTGGAGTACCACAGTCTATGCCATTAAATATATCGGGCCAAACATCACCCTCTGAACATGATGCACCAATTTCACAGTCTGCACATTCAGGTAGGAGTTTTTAAATTTCATACTAATCTATATTTTATATGTTACTACTCACTACTTCACATTTAGAATGAAAATTTATATTTGCATAAACAAATACATACATATGTATGTTTGTATTAGGATATCATCATTCATAATTATTAGTGCTGATTATTTTTAAATAATTATTATTATTTTTATTATCCAAAATAAAGGAGCTTAATTTTATAAAAATCAAAGCATACCTTTTAATTTTATTCAGAACTATGTGATGATGCTTTTTTTGACTAGAGTGTAGTAGTAGTGTTAAATGGATTTCATTACAACCAAGAATTGGTTACGCCTCATCACGTTACCTTGTATGGTAGGAAAGAATGTTGTCCCAAAAATTTGGGGCGCCGCTAAGATCGTAAAGTATTAATTATTTGCTCTTTAATATTGCTTCCGCCTAGGAAGGCTCACATTAAAAATCAAAACTAGGTTTCAGCCGCTCTTAGTTACCATTGTACCAACACACTATATTTCGAATAGAATCCCAGTAGAAAATTTGAGAAATAATATTAGAAAAAGGTCAATATAGAAATTTGAAACAAAATTTGAAATAAAAATAACAAATACTACTAAAACAGGTTTTAAGGTTTCATAGATAGGTTTCATAGCCTTATTCCGAATAAAATTTGGGCATAGTAAGTCGTACGTAAGGTACCTGCCAAAATAACACATTTTAGTCAACGCACAGCTGTGTGTATGAAGCGTAATTTCTTGTTTTGTTATATATGTATCTTTTGTTCTCTAAGCAATAAAAAATCATTTAAAGACAGATAATCATCTATTCCCAGTACCGGTCTTAATTCAATAACAAAACAATCAACAAAACCCTACTACACAATCTTAAAAGTTTTTATTAAGAAAATAACTTTATTTTAAAATTACTTAAAGTACGTAGATTTTAGACCGATTTATGTGATGAATTTTTTATGATTTTTTTTTATGTTTCTAGATGAGGAGAGCAGATAAGTAGGATTTTATCACTCTTTTTGTCGACAAACAAAAACATCATGCATGAAAAATATCATCATGTAAATCGGCTCTTTATTTCGATTTACCTCATGACTCTGTAGCTATTAAATGTCTCGCCTGTAAAACAAATAAGCTTTTGTTTAAATTTAACATTTGTGTTACTTTTATTATATGTTTTTGATGTTGTTTTTTTATGTTTTGCAAAACTCATCTAGGTGCAACATCACACCTACAAACATGCTATTTTGTTCATTCACAAGCTTTGCCGTCATATCATATCATTAAAAAATGTTAAACTTTTTAAATGGTCTGTCTAAATGCTATATTGTTTTTATTGTAAAACCCTAAACAAAAATTCTGCAAACATTGGGTTTATTTTACTATTAAAAAAAATATTTTTTTTAAAGGCAACAAACAACAAAGGGCTATATTCATGAACAATTTAAAATAGATTTTAAAGTAGACTAAAAAAAAATTCATAGAAAATCGACTTTTAAACTCTACTTTAAATTTAAAGTCTATTTCAAATTGTTTATGAATATTGCCCAATATTTTTAGTTTTAAGAATCAAATATAATGGCAACATAAAATTATAGCATGCCCTGTGAACGCATTTATAAAAAGAAATTGTTTATGTGTACAAAAATATTACAAAAAAAATTAAATAAAACTTCCGAAAATACGTGAATTATGCAAGGTTTCACAACCACCAGATAAATAAAAAAACAGAATGAAAAATAAACTTGGGAACAGGAGAGAGCTTTTTTTAGCACAGAGTCGTAATTAATCTTTTCAAAAGTTTTTAATATTTTAAACCTTTTTAATTAAGTTTCCTGTATTTTAACAAACAAAAAAATTCAGTGCAAATATAAAATTTTAATAAATTTTTAAATCTCTCTCTTTCTCAAAAAAAAAAACATTGAAAATTTATTATCTTTTAAACTTTTAACTTACATATATAAAAATTTGTCTAAAGTAGTTTGAAATTTTTAATATATATACATATATTAGAATTAAAAATTAAATTTTTTTTGGAATGTAATGGCTCTTTTTGTGTTGATGATGAATTTGAACAATCTCACCAACTCTCTCTCTTCTCTCTCCCCTTCCCAGGTTTACAATGGACGGTTGTTGAACCAAATTATTCACGCTTTTCGTTGTCATCCTGTCCCACCAACTTGATTGGTAATAACAGCAATCAAAATACAAATGCCAACAATAACAACAACAGCTCAAGTAATGACCAACAGCAACATCAACAGCAGCAGCAACATCGCCAACAACAGCAGGAAGCTGTCGGTAGTCAACAGCAACAGCAACAACAACAGCAACAACATTTGCAGCAATTGCAGCAGTTCCAACACCAACAGAACTCTTCGTTTTCGCCACAAATCATAACCGTTAGCGGGTATACCAATGCGGCAGCGGCTGCTGTGGCAGCAGCACAAAATTTATCATCGCCCTCGCCTACCGACGGCAATATGGTGCAATCAGTATACAGTCAAGGACCTACGCCAATTCAGTCGCCGGTAGGAAACGCCTCGGGCTCTGGAGGTGGCAGCAACATGTCCGGGGCTGCCAATTTGGCTAACAATAATGCAAATATTAAACGTAAACGTTCGGTAAATCCACAAGGCGATGAAAATTTTATAAGAGCACTGGAGGCAGTACGTTCGGGTGGAATTGGTTTTTGTAAAGCAGCTCGACTGTATGGCGTTAACAACCGCACTCTATGGCTGGAATATAAAAAGCGTGGCTATCCTGTGTCTAGGCCCAGTATAAAATCACGTGTGGTTAAGCAAGAACCGAATCTCTCACCCTCCCCAACGCCACCCACTAATACAAACGATGACACCAACGAGAATTATGATCATATGGCAGCTGCTGTGGCGGCTGCACAAACAGCCGCACTCAACATGCAAATACCACCGACTTCCGATACACCGACACCCTCGTTAATGTGTACACCCCATCACGGTGGTACAACCTCCAGTGTTACTACACATCCCACAATGGGTGTAATGAGTTTCTTGGATACCCGCCACATGGACTTCCCATCCAGCCTGCATTCAATGTCACGTCAACGTTATATTGATGGCAGTTCTGGCAGCGGATCCAGTGCAGGTACCATCAACGTAAATCCGGCAACAGCAATGAATTTACAGAGTATTAATTTTAACTCAATATAGAATTCAATTTCTACATCTTCGACACATTCTGCGACGGTGGTGGCTACAGAAACGCCAGTACCAACAACAACAATTATGACGATGCACCTAGAACATCATCCACAGCAACAAACAACACATACTGCACAATCGCTAATGCAACCATCTACAACCAAGCCAGCCCATAACCCAACAAACACATCATCAACTGTTGCCAGTAGTTCTGCTGCGGTTGCTGCAACAGCACTACTGCAGCAAGCAACGCTTTCATGTGATACTCAAACGCCAACTGCTGGAGCCCATCATAATCTTGTGGCATCCCAACCTCAGGCTACCACAATATACGTACAAAACTATGGTGCAACCACACCGATAATAGTACATCCAACCAATAATGCCACCACCACCTATATGGCCAAACTAACAGCTTTACCACCGTCGTAGATTTTTTATAAATATTGTTTCGATTAAATTGATATTCATTGAAGCAATTTCATATTTATAAAACAAAACTAATAATCGCGTAATGTGTAAAATTTGGAACATTTTTTTTTTTTTAAATTCTTTTCTATTTTGATAAAATGAATTTTGTAAAAAAAAAGGTACTAAAAAGTTTTTCGGAACTCAAGGGCTTAAAGTGGGAAAAAAGAGAGCGTAAGGAAAAGTTTTAAGATTCACATTCTCTATAAATTTTTTTTAACACAAAAAATAAAATATTTATCAGAATAACAAATATTATTGAAATACACAAAAAAAAAAACATGTAACATATGTTCGAATTCGTGCGTACATTATACCAAAACTATAGTTATTTCACACCAAAAAATTCCTGCGTAAAATATTTGAAACGTACAAAATTCTCTTGTATATTTTACGAAAACAAATCAATATTTTACGAAAAAAGTTTGAAATAATTTCTCGAAAAGCAAAAAAAAAAGTATTTCATAAATTTAAAAAAAATAACGAAAAATTTCATACAATTTACGGAAGGGTTCGTAAATATGTTTCATAGAGTTTTTGATTGAAAAGTTTTATATAATTTACTTGAGAATAAAAAAAACCAAAACTTTTTACTGTTTTTAATTAAAAAGTTATTAATTAAATATTAATTTAAAGTTTAATAGTGAAATATGTATTATTTCTCTTGAAAAAGATGGTCTTAGTATTTTCTGTGAAATCTTAGGTAACGACGACAATACAGGGTTGGGAATCAAAGATGCTTTTTTTTATAAAAGAAAATCCTTTTTCTCTTGAATTTCCTCTTTTGCTAAACTGTTAGCATTTTTTTATTTCACAACTTTATGGTCATAAATTCTAGCAAACAAAAATAAAATTACAAAATTCTCTCATTCAAATTCAAAAAGTTTTAAAAAAATACAGGGATTTTTTTACTCAAACAATATTGTAAAAACCCCCTATTAATAAAAAAAATGCTTTTGTTGCAAACAATCTATGCGGACAAAAATGATATCTACTTTGTAATATAAGTTTAAAAATAAATACAATATTTTAAACCAAGATCTACATAATCTAACAAAGACCATGTATAAAAACTTTAATTTATAAATGTTTTTTCATTTAAATTCAACAAATAGGATTTTTATTGTTTTAATTTTTTATATTATTAAAAAAAACTCCCATCAAATTAGGTTTAAGGTTTTCATTCACGAATTACTTTTTAACTTTTGGCTTATTTTCTTATTATTATTTAATAAATGTAATCGTATAATTGTGTATACTAATCTAGTTTAAAAAACATAATTCTTTTTGTAATAGATACGGTCATTTTAAGCTTATTCAAACATACATCCATTTGAAAAAATAACTCTGCTCTAAGAAAATATATTTTTTTAAAGCTTTTTTTACCATTTGTAACAACAACATGTCATTGATTTTTTTTATAAATACATACATATATACATATGTATTATCATTTAAAATTTTTAATTTAACACACAAGTACATACATACTATATATTTTTCTAATTCATAGGAAAATTAAGAATTGTAAAGTGAAAGATCTAAATAAACACATTTTAAAAAATTATTATTTTTTGTTTAAATTTTATTTTTCTCACTAATGAAATCCTAAAATAAATTTCCCTTTGTGTTGTAAATTTGTTTTCTAAATTTTCCCCTTTACTTTATATTTTTCTAACCATAGTAAAGTTTAATTATGTTTTTTTCCTAACTTCCTCTAAGTATGTCATACATATTCACCCTTATTGTGATTGGCGTTGGCGTAGTCGCTTTAAGGTTTTTGGTACCGTCTAACAAAAACGCCAATGCTAAATGAATAGCACTCTTGTCGTTTTTGTGGCGAATTCGACAACATTCGACACGACTACGCCAAACACAATAAGGCCCATTGCAAAATGTTACGTTCTTCCATACATACATACAGCTGCGTGCAAACAATTAGGTACACTTAAATTATTTATGTTAAAATGAATTTGTTGTTTCTTTAAACCCTTCAGAACTAGAACACTTACAAACCGTTTTTGCGTCAGGTTTTAACTCAATGGCGTTTATACTTTTTTTAATGTAGAGTTTTTTTTTTTAATTTCATTAAATAGGTCTGTTTAATGAGGCTACCACTACACGTTGGTGTAGTTTAAATTATTTTTTAAGCAAGAATATTTAATGCGAGGGAACACTTAGCATTAAAAACTAAAATTTCCATGATTTTCTATACAATTTTAATCCGGAACCAACTTTGACTTTGGGTCTCAATAAGGTTCAATAGCATTTTTTTTGCGTCAATGGCCTAAAATTTAAATTGCTAGACTTTCAGTCTCAAAAAAGCAAAATATAGTGCCAAATATTTTAAAAATTACTTTTTGTGCACTAAATTGACTTCGACTTCTATATGTATAAATGTTTGTAATCTTATATTCAGCCCATAACATGCAAAAAAAACACCAAATAGGTTAAAAATGTACTTTTTAGGTAGTTGACTGCACTAATAATCTCAACAAACTCTTAAAAATATGAAAAAAATAGTAAAAAACCTCAATTGAATTCTGTACCTCTCGATAGTAATTTAAATAATGTTAATATCTTTATTGGTGTGGAAGTAACAAAAGTACTTAGAAAGCACCAAAATATATTTTTTTTACTTTTTTTACCCCTTAGGGCCAAAATTTTAAAAAAGAAGCAAAAAAGCTAATTCATATTTGTTCAAAACCAGTCAACCGTAATTAGAATTGTGTTTCTATTTTTATTGGTTTAGGTGAGGTTAGACAAAACAGGCAGCCGTCAAAAAAAAGTATACGGTTTACTTGGGTCCGCTAATTCGATCCCTATTTGTTACCTGCAGAGAAAGAAAGAAAGAGTGAAAAAACATGATAGTAGAAAATCTGAATTGTATTAAAGGTTAACAATAAAGAAAAAATAGGATGAAGCAAACTAAGCAGTCTTTGCCGGACCTGTGATCCCAAACTGTTATATTTGCGCACTTACTACTACTAATCTACCGGTGCACTCTTTTCCTTTTTTAGTTTATAAGTTCTAAAAAGTTACAAAATATAAATTTCGCCCCTTAGGTTACACAACTTTCAAAAAGTACGAAAAACACCCATATTTTTTCGATCGCAATTTTAATTGCGTTTCTATCCCTTCGGTTTAGAAATTACGAGATACCTAAAAAGTACCCAAATATAATTTTGAAAAAGTACCAGACTCGTACCCATTATCTTTTTGAGTAGAATACGATATTTTTTCAATTGTATTTTTTATAGCTAAGAAGATAGCAAATTATCAGTTTGTCTTTTTGGCCCATTTTATCCCCTTAGGGTTCGAATTCTCTTAAAACCCTTTCTAGTGGAACTATGCATCGGAAAAGAAAGCCGTAGTTCAAATTATACATCTCTTACTTAAAGCTCATAATATAACTGCAGAAAAGGTGTTTTGAAAAAAAAGACAAAATAAAATATTCCAGAATGATTATCCGCATTTCTAAAAAAAAAATCCTCATAATTCAGCACAAGAGTGGCATGTTTAGAACAAAAGTAGTTTCTATACCAAAAAATTTATTTGCACGAAATTTCTCTAAATTATCTTTTAAAACACAACTTATACCTTAATCGTAAGGACTACAGGGTCATTAGGCAATTAAAGTCGATAAAGCCTTTTCCAAGAGAACATTTGAGTTAGAGTTTGATTAGGCTGGTTATCAACATTTTTAAAATTCAATTTGACTACATAAAAACCAAAAAGACGCATCCATGAATCGAGATTTGGTGGGTAGAAGCTTTAACGAGATGCTGGGGAAATAAAACCCTTAGGGCACAACAATAAACTACTTAAAACAAAAACATTGATACATGTATGTACGTACAGATTCGACTATAAATGCCGAATGTTAAATAAAAATATGAAAATATCACTCTAAGGTTAGGTTAGGCAAAAGGATACAGCTCACTTTCGTCCGATTACGAGTATTCGGTCCCTTTGTAATACCCGTAAGAAAATACAGAAAGAGTGGAAATGAAAGTTAAGGTAAAATAAAGAGAAGAGTTAGAAAGTAAGAAAAATAAAATAAAGCAGATTTACCTACCAGAGTGTCTGGCGGGAATCGAACCCGCAGCCCCCAGACACACACTCACTAGTCTACCGGGCCACTCAATTGCAGCTCTAACGTTTGGCAAAAACAAAAATAAGAAAATTTTTTCAAAATCTTTCACAATACTTTTTATTTAAAGGTCTATCGCAATATGTACCTTGAAACTTAAACCACCATATCAGCACTTAGTAGTAAATCATTACTATATCGTCGGGTGATTACTTGTTTGCCGCACGGCACAAGTTAAAAAAGAAGTTGATCACATATGACTTAGGTGGTTTTTTTAATTCATTTTCCGTTAGTTTAAATATGTTGAAAGAAATCACGCTTTATATTTCCCTTTTTGGGATAGTGGCATTTAAAGAACGTAAATCAACACAAAAATAAAATAAAACTAATATAACGCTACCTTGATATAGAAAGGCCCTAACTCGTGTTTTTTAATTAGCCCAGATTTTCGCTCAGTTCGTAAAAGGTATGCTAATACACCCCAATTAGCCGAAAAAAAACTCGACTTAAAAAATACGAGTTTCTAATTTAAGGTAACGATATACAGCATTCAATACACTTCTTTGTCGCACTTGAAAGAAATTAAAATATATAAACTTAATTCAAATTTATAAATATCTATACCGATGTTGATACCTATTTGAAATTTAATTTAGTTTGTATGTTTGTCAAAAAATTAAGCCAAACTATTTTTATCGTTTTTCTAGAAAATACTTTGTTGGCCAGTGCAGCAAATAAAAATTATTCGGCAATATATTATTTATTGTTTGAAAAAGTGTATTTATTTTAATACTCCTAAAAGTTTTTGGCAACAACGAATAAGATATTAATAAAACAGTTTTAGTAAATAACTTAACAAATCTGTGTTATACTTTACGTCATATGCAACTCAAAATATTAAAAAAAATAAAAATGCAGAAAAAGTATAGAGGCGAAGGAACATTTAAATACAATTAAATACAAACAGAAGAATAACTAAAAAAAAGCAGACGTGATACACATATATTACATAAATAAAAAAAATATATTTTAAAAAAATTTGGAAACATCCCTGATGATGGTCAACAAAATTGACTGAAATATCGGAAAAAAATCTTATTGAAAATAAAAGTTAAATAAACACAAGCATATGTATGTAGAGAAACATACACACAAATATCTATGTGTTTTATTTATTTTAAAAAATGATCTTAAGCCGTAACAAATCTATCCCTACATATAAAAAATCTTTTTATATTTGTTTTTTATTGTAATTTAACGATTTTACAGTTTTTATGAATTACCCATTTTCCTTGGTTTATATATAAATAAATAATAAAAAGCTATATACATATATTAAATAAGGGATTAAGCGATATTACTTTTATGATAAATAAATCATATCGTTGTATACACTACTATTATGCATACCTTTCTAATAATGTATGTTTTTAATATACAAAAAAAATACATGCATCCATACAAACATATTTAGAGTATATACTAAGAACTAAATGTTATTGATTAAGAGTAGCTTGTGATGTTAAAATTTTGAGTGGGAAATAAATTATTAAAGAAATATCATAAAAAAGAACATTAGTAGATGTTTTAAATTTCCAAAAAAAATTTTTTTTAAAAATCATTAACTACGTTTAAAATAAGTCAAATAAATACTTAAAGAAATTGTTATAAAATACGGTTTATTTCAATAGTAATCAACATGTTTCCTAATTTAAATACAAGTGGTAAAAAAAATAACTAAAGTCATACATACATACATTTATATAAAAAGAAATACTATATATTATATATGTATAAATACATATGTACATGCATATTATGCATAAATACGAAAAATACCATCTTTTTAAAGTAAGTAGATTTTAATTTTGAATGTGGTATATTTAATTTATATTAATAAAACAAAACATAAAAAATATGTCTTTAAAAAAATGTTGGGCTTTTTTTAATGTTCAAAAGAATCTAGTTTTAAATAAAACACCGCTAATTGGCTAAACCATCGTTAAAACTCAAATAACACTGATCGGCAGCAAAAATCGCCTTTAAATAAAAATATTTGGCTACACGCGGTAAATTCTAATACGCTTTCAGTTTTATTTTTATTGGATTGTATTGGATTGTGATTTTTATGGGTCCTACTAACATTTTGCCCAAGATGAGGACGATTTGTCTGATTTTGTTGAAAACACCAGCTTTAAGTTAGCTGTATAACATTTTTTATACTTTCAAGCGTTTTTCATAAAAATTAAGTACTATTTTTTGTTTTAAAATATTATTAAAAACAAGTAAGAGCGCTTTATTCGGCGGTGTCGAATCTTAGATACCCTTCACATTGGACTTTCGAAACCCCGAACCTTTTTTATTTTTATCCGTTTTTTTTTCATTTATGAAATATTCCTAATTTTTAAATTATATTTTAACACTCTTAGGGTGATTAGGGCAGCTGTATGGGTTTTTACCCCCATTTTTTTTTACATTTTGTAGGGACTTTTACTCTAATTTTTTAAAATTTTGTATGGCTACCCCATTAGGTGATGGTGATAGGAGGGAAAACTAATAGGGTCTGTGATACATTTTATTCCTCTAGGGGCGACTCTGGGGAAGTTATGGACCTTTTTACATCATTTTTGTTAATTTTGTATGGCCACCCCCTTAGGTGACAAAGATAGGGAGTAAAAACGTTTTATAAATATGTTTAAGAGGAAAAAATAATAGGGGTATGTGATACATTTTATTGCTCTAAGCTATCGGGCGATTTTGCTGGATTTTAATAGCGACTTTCTCGACGATATTTCTGATAGTTTGATACCACTTGCGGTTCTATGTGACATCGGGGGCTTAAGAAAGTTGATTTTACCCATAACACGGACAAACAAGGATCCAAAATATGTATACTTTATGGGGGTCGCAAATGGATAAAAAGAAATTATAAATGGGTATAAATATTAAGACAAAAATTTAAAATTTTTGTTATTTTTCAACAGCTATGAATTACATTAGTCATATTTTAGGAAATGTTTTTTACATATTTAAATGGCATTTTAAAAACAAAAAATACTATTTATTTTTCATAAAAGTTATTGCCACTTATTTTTGAATAATCCCTAAATATAAACAAGTAAGAAAGAAATAGTCGGCCAGCCCGACGATTTTATACCCTACACCACAATTATATGGGGGCTGTATGAAAAAATAGTATTAGTAATTGGTGAAATAAAGATAAACATGTGTGCAAAATTTTAATAAGGTGAAGTTATATTCGAGTCATTTATGGCCTAAAATGCTTATTCTAGGAGATCATTTGTATGGGAGATAAATCAAAATATGGACCGATCATATTTTTGTTCAGTACCCAAGTTAGTGGAATAAAGGTAAACCCATGTGCAAAATTTTGTAAAAAAGGTAATATGCGAGTCAGTTCTAGCCCAAATTGCTTATTCCAGGAGGACATTTGTATGGGGCAATATTAAAACATGGACCGATCATACTTTTGTTCGGAGTACTAGTTAGTGGCATAAAGTTAGAACCATATGCAACATATTCTCAACATCGAGTAATATTCGAGTTAATTATAGCCCAAATTGCTAATTCCAGGGGGACATTTGTATGGGGGCTGTGTAAAAAATAGACTGATCATCACCAAAAACAATAGGCTTCATGTCAATGCCAAAAAATGATCTGTTCAAAATTAAATCAAAATATCTTCAAAATTGCAACCTGTAGCCATTTCACAAGAATACACCCAGCCAAAAGACATGATCAAATCTACTCAGGAGGTGATTTTGAGTAGGTCGGTATGCTTGAAGGTGGGTCCCAGCCCATTACTTTTGGGCATTACAAACATCTGCACAAACGCATAAGTTTGTTTACTTGATTTAAAGGAAATTTTATTTCTAATCATCTGTTAGTGTGTTTATCAAAATTGGGCAAATCGTTCTCAAGTTATGATGAGATGTATCACCATAACTTCCTTATTTAGGGCTCATAAAAACTAACTTCCAATTAATTTATTTTCAAAATGTACAAATCACACTAGAATTATTTTGTTGCAAGTTTAAAGTTCATAGCTATAATAGTTTTGATATATCGTCTTCAACATTTAAAAAAATTTATTTTGGGGATACAATTCCCCTTGGTCACCTAGTTTTTTTTCCAAAAAGTTAAAATCACAGGAGAATTACGTTGTAGCAAATTCGAAGTTGATAGTTGTAATAGTTTTCTAGATATCGGGTCTTAAACATTTCAAAATCTTTTATATTTATATGCTGGTTACAATTTCCTTTGCTCCTTTCCAAATATTTTTTTAATGTACAAATCACACTAGAATTAGACTTAAAAGCAGATGTGAAATCGATAGCTGTCGAGATTAAATCCTTTTTAAACATTTAATAAAATCTGAAGTCAATAGCTGTATTAATTTTCGGGATATAAAGTGTTAAAATGTTAATTAAATTGTCCGAAGTGGGCCTGGCTCCTAGCCAACCAACTTAAATCGACACAAAAATTACTTGTAGCAGTTTTGAAGTCAAGAGCTGTAATGACTTCCGGGATAAAGCGCATGAAAAATATCATAAAATTCATTCACTTTTAAGGGGGCTGCCACTTCCCTTGTTTCTATTCAAATAAAATTGTTCTTCAATTTAGCCAGCTGTCTTCAAAGTTTCCGGCCAAATTTTGTGCATGGACCCAAAAAAATGGGTTAGCACAGGGTTTTGTTTGTATCTTAGTCCATAGTTAACTGATCTTTCTGATTTTATATATTTTAGGAAAGTCTATCAGAATTCCCATAAAACAGTGCTCGTCAAAAGTATAAGTAAAATTTTAAGAAAGTAGCGACCGTCTTAAAAACAAGCAGATAACACTATCAAACAAAAATTAAGGTGAAAATTATTCAGGGGTTTTTATATACCAGTTTTTTTTTGTTTGGGCCCATTTTATTACCTTAAGTCTAACTTTAGGATCACTTCGAAAAGTGATTTTATAATCGAAAATATAGCAGAAAAAACGTTTTTTTTTAATTTTTTAACTTTTCATTAAAAATTTTAATTAAAATAAAAAATTTTTTTTTTTCAAAACCTCTCTTTAATAGACAAGGCAAAGGCATCTACATCTAGCGCATTAGGTGCAGCACAATCGCCCCAACAACAGCAGCAGCTGGAGAATCAAAGCCAGATTGGAACAAAACGTAATCGTGTACTTACAAGACAGCCTCGAGTTAAACGAGACAGCGATAGCCTTTCCAACACTCAAATATCCCCTGAACCAACAAGTGGTAGTTTGGATTTTGAACCGTTTAGTGCATCGCAAGCGCTGTATTCGTCTGCCGTTCAAGGTTTACATCATATGACAACACATCAACACCAGCAACATGGCTATAGTCATCATCATTTGTTAACCGTACCACCGCGCATAGAACGTCATTCTTCTGAACCGGCACCAAGTCTATCGTCAAATCCACCCCAACTTTTAAGTGTACCCCAGACAACACCTTTTTTGGTCAAACAGCACTCTGACCCTTTACTACCGAGTCAACATTCAACTCATCTTTCAAGTGGCAGTGGAAATCTTACAAATCCTTTTGCACCACTCCATCGACAGTACTCTCATCCTTTGACATGTGCTAGTGGCACTTATCTGGCTACAAGTTCTCCCCTGCAGCATTCACATCATATATCTCTACCGGAATCGATATACGAGACAGCCTCGCCGCCTCCAGTCGGTTCGTCGCATTATATAGTCCCCCAAACTAATACAAAACAGACATCGCAAGCAGCATCTTCATCTGACAGCAACAATGCAACTGCTGTACGTACTACTTCAGTAAGTCCTACAAAGCCTTTAAATTTGCCACAGTTTACCACAACCTATATAGGAAATGAAAGATCGAATTTGATTACCGTGGTCGAATCACCGCCAATACCTAGAGTTCCTAATTTACAGCTAATAGAACGCAGTGTATCTGAGGATATTATTTCGTCCACAGCACTTTCGACAAGTCACACAACCAATACATCTTCGGTTTCACCAGCTGTTTTGACTGCTGCAAATGCTAACAAGTTTCGAAATTCGAAATCGGCTTCGGCAACTTTGTTAACCGAACGAGGTAGTGGCTCAGCAACAACAAGTGGTGGTGGTAGTGGATCATTTGAACACTTGCCAACATTGCGTGTTAGAAACGAGGAACTACAGAGATCAGTATCATCTCCACAAGTAAGTTAAAATATTATTTTATAAAAATATTTCTCTTTTCATACTTTGTATTTTTCTTTGATCTATTGTTTTAAGACCAAGTTCGCTTTTCTTAATATTTCCATTAATGTTGAAATAAATTTTATTCGAAAAAGCAAGTTTTTCTATCGATACTTGCCGAGTAAAATAAATTTTCGATAGTAGTGCTGTAAACGTCACCTACTGACCTCACAAGTTGTCTAAAACAGGCAAACGAAATATTTTCTTTTGAGAGTGAGGGCTTTCTTTTTCAAATAAAGTTTATTTCAACACTTAAACTACTTAACTTAATACACAACAAAAACTTGACACTAACTCCTTTATTTTCTAAAACGCAACGCCTTAAAACAAAAACAAAATATATTGAAAATTTTTAAAATTTTAGTTTTTTTCCATACAATTATTTTTGTATTCATTCGATTGTTTTACGTAATAAGGCCCTAAGAAAGGTGTGAATTTCGTCATTTTAATATGTACCTTCAACACAAAAGTTAACAAGTTCCACACAACGTTAAATAAATTGAATTTAAAAAAGTTTCCTTTCTGGAACAAGTTTGGAAGATATTCTTGGCTAAAGAGAAATAAAAAAGCTCGAAACACATAAGGGACATAACAGCCATCGACTTAATGGCGTCGGATAACTGTTTTCCCCAGACCGAAAAAAATCCTATCAAATACGCACCCTTTCAGTTTGTTTAATTGGAAACTCCGTACAAAAACAGACTTGTAATGTTAAGCCACAACTGAACCTGATGATGTAGACGCAAGGGAAGCCTTTTAGGAGCAACTTGAGGCAGCATTTTAAACGATTCCAGTTGATATTTAAATATTACTTGGTGACTTTAACGCCCAGGTGGGTAACAGCAATAGTCTGCAGAAATTTATAAATGAAAATAAGAATGACGAATCCCGTTGACCACCAAGATAATTAGATCAAGCGACAAAACCCCTCCCTCTGACTACACTGCTTCTCAGCTTGTCAGTCTACAAATCAGAGTTAATAATTCTGTTGCGAAGCATAGATCATATCTACTTAATTAGGATGCCCTGAACTTCCAATCCCCTTAGTGCGCTCCCGTTGCCAAGTTACAAACTTTAACAAATACTCGAAATGCTTTGGCCATACCAGGTGACAAATGTAAAGCTATTTTCAGCTTTTAATATGTCCCCTGTCGCAACGAAGATCCTAAATGTAAAAGAGATTGGATAGGCCACATACTTCGTAGACCAAATTGGCATTGCAAAAGAAGTCTTGGGATTAAACCCCCAAGTTCATCGCAGACCTGGCCGCTCACATAAAATCTGACCTGAAGTAGTGTCAGAGAACAAATAAATAATACAATCAAATTCTGAAGTCCTAAACTATGTGGACAGGTATTTAAATAAGTTGGAAACACACCCAAATCTGCTCGCTCGAAACATCTTACAACAACATGCACGAAACAGTCGTTTGAAGAGAAGGGGTACTGTGGCACTCAGATAAAACCTTTATAAATCTGAACACTTAAATTTTAGTCTGGCACTGGCTGGATGAATTTAAATTATTTATCTTTAAGATTTTAATACTTATTGTTAGTTGGCCAAAGGCAAAGATTCAATAATAAAAAATATGGGGAAAAAATTGTTTCCCTTGCAGCCGATCGTGTAAAATGGAGAAAGTGCATTGGTGTCCCACGTTTGGTTAGATAAACTCTCTACTAATTATTGTGCATACATATCGTTACCTTAATTTAGAAAGGCTATAACTCAATTTTTTATTTGTTTATTTTGATAAATAACCTAACATGTGTTACAATTAGCCAAACAAATCTCGAGCCTTTCTATATTAAGGTAACGATATGTATGTACACTGAAAACAATTATTAAGATTAATAGACATTTAAAAAAAGAGCATAAAAAAAAATTATTTAATTGCATTCAAACAAACAAACTAAATTTTTTTAATTCACTATTGCACTATCCATTCAAGCCCTAGAAATTTATTAATACTGCAAGCATTCATATATATATTTTTTTTTTGTTTTACTTTATTTATTAGACCACTCGGGAGATTATTACTTTGGAGAATCCACGTTCTAGTCATTGTCCGGTCATTAGACCGGGACCCGCCTTGGGTTGCAATTTTTGTTGGAATACAATTGATGGTCATGGTAGAATTTTGCGCCGCAAAACAAAATACCACTGTCCCGAATGTCAAACTAATTTATGTATAGTGCCATGTTTCCAGGAATATCACGAACGTTTGAATAACGAATTGGAAGCATCAATTGCAACATCAACAACCACTACTAGTACCTTGACAAGAACAAATAGTTCTTTAGCCAGCACTTCGGCAAATATTGGAAGCACGAGCAGTAGTAACAACAATAAGCAGCAGGAAGCCCGCACTAGTGGTGTCCAAACAAGTAAAACAGCATCTTCTAGCAGCAAGAACTTTGCAAAAACGGAAAATTTTTAAGAAACGCAAGAGTAAAAATATTTTTGCAAAAATTTTTTTTGGAAACACACACATTAAAATGTTGGTGTATGTACAAACATATATGTACATTTATTTGTAATTGTTTTTTTTTTAAAGCTATACAACCAAACTTCATTTTACTGGTGAAATTGAACTTTGTCTATTTGAAGAGATTTAAAAAAAATAACTTTTAAAATTAAAGTTTCAATCTCTTTACATTCGTTGTCAATGTATGTATGTATGTATGTTACATGTTAATCTAAAGTTAAACTTTGTGTTTATCTTTTGATTTTGTGTGAATATTTTATTTTTAATAGAGAATTTATTGTGAAAAAAAGGAAAAAAATATATGTATATTTTTAGAGCGAATTTTGGACTTGTAGGTTAAATATAAATTATTGAATATATCAATTAATCTTAAAAATAAATTTAGGCGCCTTTTTAATAGGAATTATTGTAGGTTTATTAAGAGCTTATTTGACAACTATCCCATAGAAATTTGTCCAATAATTTGTCAAATAAGAGCTTAATAGGCGTTTAATAATTATTATGGGCCTTACACTTTTTTATTTTAGTTTGAATCTTTTTAAAAATATCTAACAAAAAAGCATTACAAGACTTACACGATGAAATTCCATAAAATTTTTAGTTTCTAGACAAGGGATGTAGAAAAGTAGGCTCTTCTTTACCTTGTTTGTCCACAAACTAAAAATTCATGAAAAATTTCATCGTGGAAGTCTAGTATAATAAGACTGTATCAACAGTTTGGCAATTAAAATAATTAAATTAAATATGAATGCCCCTATTTTGTAGAACCTCATGCTTAAAAACAACTGTATTTAAATATTTTCGATAATTTTAAAACTTAAATTTTTATCTGGCACTGTCTGGAACACTTATTGTTAGTTCATTTAAATGAAGATTTAATAATAAAATAAGTAGTTGTTAAAATGTTTTTTAATTTTTTTTTAATCATTGTTTTTGAGTATTTTTGATGTTGCTTTTTCGAAATAAGGCCTAAATCCGCCTGTTTTTATAAAAAACAATAAACGAATATGTATTGATCTATGTACATATATTGGAAACAAAAAAGTTTTTGCTTTTTCAAAAGTACATTCTTTAATTTTTTATAAAGATGCAATATGTGCTTAGTTTTTGAATTTTTTTTACTAATATCAATGAATTTTAAATGTTAATCAAAAAACAAAAATATATAAATAAAAATTGTAATTAAACGACCAAAGAAGAAGAATTTTAAAAGAATGTAGCAAGGAAAAAAGTTGGATTTTTAATTGATTACACAAGAAATAAAGAGTGAATAATAAAGCGTGAATTTCATAATAATTTTTCTCGAAAACCAAACGACATTTACATACCATGACAATTGGGCTTAATTGCTACAAAAATACTTTAATGTTAAACTGTTAAGTAATTTTAAAGTTAGAGTTAAAAGTTAAAGAGGTAAAAATGTGAACACATTTTGTAAATAATGAAAAGAGCGGGTCAATTGTCGCAAAAATTTCTAATGACGTCACTTAAATCTTGTGTGTTTTATTTACATTACATTACATTACATTACATTACATTACATTACATTACATTACATTACATTACATTACATTACATTACATTACATTACATTACATTACATTACATTACATTACATTACATTACATTACATTACATTACATTACATTACATTACATTACAATACATTACATTACATTACGTTACATTGTGTTTGAGGTTGCCGTGTTGAAAGCTGTCAAATTTTACAGGAAAACGGCAAGAACTCTGCTCATTAACCAAAATATTTTTTTTTTACTAACACATACGAATGTATGTATGTGTGTAATATCTTTACAATTTGGTTACAAAATTTATTTATTGGTAAATCCTTATTAATTGGTTTCCCCGAAAAGGATTAACAAACATTTTTGTATTTGTAGGGCAAAGGCTTTTCACACAAGATAATGCATCTATTTTAAAATCTATAAAAGTAAAATCAATTTTATGGTTTTCAAAAGATATACGTATTTATCGGTTATATGCATTTCTGAAAATGCTCAGCTTTCTATGCACACAAGCGGAAAATGCAAATATAAAAACTCGTTTATATGCATCCACAGTGCATATATAAAACTCTGATATTTGCATAAAGAGTGCATATAAAAAAGTAGACAAAATCCTTTTCATCTCCGCTTGATTGGAGCTCAGAAACGATTTCCTCCTCGTAAGGTGGTGCATGACAAAGTAAATTTTCGTCCAGACTTACAAATTTTTCAAATTCAGCTCCAAATTCTTAACCTAAGTCAGCAGATATAAATATTTCATCTTCGCGATTTTTCATCACTGGCAGCTCGTAAGATTCCGAAACAAACTTACACTGAAATATGTCTATAAAAAATCATATAAATTGGAAAAAATAAGCTTGTATATTTTGAAACCACCTTTTTAAAGCAGTGCTCGCTTGGCTATATACAATGCTGCTAACATATAAGACTTTTCTTGAAATCTTCAATTTTTTTGGCAGACTCTAGAAAGCATATTGTATTATTATATATTATAGTATTATATTTTGTCGACAGTATGCCTTGAATGCATGAATGATCCCCTGATCTAATGGCTGTAAAATTGAGGTGCTATGTCATCCATGCCTTGTTTTGTGAAAAGTACATAATGGGTACTTTTTTATTTTTTAAACATTGAGGCTGTTTTGGTTTACCTATGGCAAACATTTTTTGATAGATAGGAATGATACTTTATGTGATGGTATATTTTGATAGATACGAATGATACTTTATGTTGAAACAATTTTGATAGAATTTTTGCAAAATTGTGAATAATGCATATAGAAGACATTTTCTTTTGAAATTAACTCAAATTGTATTAAAATTTTTGTGCATAAAAGCGAGAAATGCATATAAGCGAAATGCATATAGACGAAATTTTTATGTATGTATACATATTTTAAATTACAACCTGAAGTTGCACATGCTTGGACGCATAAAAGCGGGAAATGCTTATAACCGACGTGCATATAAGCGATAAATACTGTAATTCTCTTGCAAATGCTGCCTCTTGAAAACCTTATTGCCAAGAAAAATTAATTGTTGTTGTTGATGTGATGAACAGTTTATAATACATATATAAAAATCGTTATTATTTTAACTCAATTTTTAGACATTAATGAAAAAAAATCACGTTAAAACTACTTGTTGCAGTTAAGCAAAATAAATAACTTAAACAAACCATTTTTAAAAGTACATAAATATGTACTTAAAGAAAGTTATATAAAGAAAATAAAAAAAATCACAACTATTTTTGTAAAGTTTGGTCTATATTCACAATATTTGTTGTAGGTTTATTAAATTTTTATTGACTAATTGTCAAATAAGCCCTTATTAACCGGCAATTATTTGTATAAATATGGGCATATGTATGCATGTATGTTATATATTTGTATATTTGTATGTATAAACATATATATCGCACTCACTTAACAATACTGTATTAACTCAAAATTTTTTTATTTTATCTTTTTGGCAAAAAAACAGTACATAATACTTATGTCTACCTATGGTTAAAAATTCCCATAGTTCTGACTATTCTTTCTTAATAAAATTAAATGTTGTGACCTTTTTGCTGGTGGAATGGTTTATTTCTGTGAATCAAGAAAACAAAATTATTTTGAGTTATTTGAAGTGATTGGCCTTAACAAATGATTGTTTTTTGCTATAAAGAGTAGTATTTTTAGTTATGTTGTTATTCTAATAATAAAATGTATTAAATACAGCAATAAATTTCATGTAAACAAACACAACTCAAAATATTTACTTCTTATTAACAAAAATAATTCAAGAAAATGATAATAACTAAAAGAATCGCGTTTCTATCTCCAAACATTAAACAAATAAAAAGGTTATGTGGTGCAATACAATAATTGATGGGGTTTCTAAATATTGCCTAACTTTTGTTAATGGAAAATTCCTTAAGCCTTAAGAAAACAGTTTTTTGTCTCTCCTGAACGCTTTGAAGTTTTTGAGTTAATACAGTATTGTTGTACGGGTGCGATATGTATATGTATATGTATGTATGTTGTATTTTTAAAAGAAATAAAAAAAAAATAGGCTGAATTCCAAAACGCAGTTTGCTTTGCATTACAAATTTTCAACTTCTTTCCTTATACACTCTCTACAATTTTGACAACGTTTTTTGCTTCCAGGACATTAAAAAAACTGTAAACACTCATTTGGAAGTAGAAGATATTATCAAAAACCTCATCTTTGGAAAAACTTGAAATTTTGTGATGCAAAGCAAACAGCGTTTTGGAATTCAGTCATACATACATACATAAATATGTATATGAAACAAGTTTTTAACGAATAATCTTAAAACACGATAGGTACATATATTTTTCTTAATTTAAAAAAATTTGAGCTACAAAATAAAGAAGGTTATATACCTACAAAAAGAAAAGTTTTTTTTTATTCTTTACTTAACCACTTTAACCCAGCAAAAATATGTAAATTGAAGTACCTACATACTAGTTAAGTTGTGTTTTCATAATTTTCTTTATACTACGTTTCCATCTACGTGATTTGCGCCAAATCATTTAATTTGCTCAAATTAAGTAATTTGCTACATGATTTCCCATATATTTTTCATATGAGCAAATCATCTCAAATGACTTGATTTGCTCAAGATTATTTCGAAATTTGTCTATGCAACACTGCGCGGAGGCTATTTTTACAAATGCAACTTTGGGGAATCCATTTTTGGTGAGTAGCAAATGCGAAAAAATGACAGCTGATTGCAAGGAGCATGCATCAGGTGGGAGCAGTTCTACAAAAACAACTTAATTTGTCATAAGAATGTCAAGACATAACAAAAACTCACAAAATCTTTTTCCTTCTTTTAAGCTTTTTTTAGAAAACTACAGTTGTTGTTTGTAAAAAAGAATCAAATACATAAACATAAACAAAATTTGATATTTTAATAACGAAACACCGGTTTCAGCTGAATAACCGAGGCCACCTGATATACATATGTGTCAGATTGAATTCGAACATAAAATTACTTACAACGTAATGGAAACACTTCGAAATGATTTCCTCAAAATTACTTAATTTGCTTATAATGGAAACGTACTATTACACTTATTTCTTTAAATTCAATTTAAACGCATTCCAAAACTATTTTAAATTTAAATATTTGAATACCTACCTTAAAAAATAACATTCAATGCTATTGTGAAAATTTGAATTGGCTTACAAATAATTGGTTTTGCATAATAAAGTACCTATTTATAATTTTACAATAATAATATTTTTAACTAATTTTGTTTCCTGTTTTTTGTTTTTTAGTTAATTTTGTTTTAAATTAATTTCCTTTATTTGAAACAATTTCTTTTACTATATTTGCATACATTACACGCCCAAAGGTAATACAAATCTTTTAGCTCAAAATTGTATTTATGCTTACTCAGTTTTACATTGTAATATAAGACCTAAAGTCTTGTGGGTGGAACATCGAAAATAAAATAAATGAATAAAAATAATATAAAAAATATTGTAAACATGGGCAATAAAACTAGCATTACTATTTATTCAACTTTTTTAACAAACTGGGTCTCGAATAGTTTAAATGGCTGGAAATTAAAACCAGCTCCAGTTACTTAAAAAAATAAGAAAGGATATCTAGCTTATGTTATGTGATAGTTTTTACCATAAAATTTATTGTTTTAATCAACCGAAATTGTTTTCAAAAATTAGAAAGGATATCTGTTTTATTTTATGTGATAGTTTTTACCATAAAACTTATTGTTTTAATCAACCGAAATTGTTTTCAAACAAAGCCTTTATTCTCGACATATGCTGCAAAGCGCTGCTGACCACAAATACGCAGGCATAATTAGCTTATTTTGTTTCAAAACTAGGTTCGAATGTTTTAACGCCTAAAGGATGTAGTTCAAAACCAACCTTTTACTAAACCTATCGACAAAAAAACACTTACTAAGTCGATTAAACGAAGCCCGTATGTCCGTCTGCTTGGGTGTCCATGTATCTCTTACAATTAAAGTATAGGTCAAATTTTTGAAGGTAACTGGCTTGAATATAACTTTATCATCTCAATATATCGCGTTTTAAATGGCTTATGCCGTATCGTATTAAGGCCTACGGTTAAATCTAGCTTTTAAATAATAGCGATATCTTATGTTCAAGCAAATAAAATAGTAAAACGGTTATGTATGTTTGTACATACACACTTATGTACCTATATCTTACCTTGCTGCTGGAATTCCTTAAACATCTAGAGGTTTTCAAACAATAACACAATTTCTATTAACACTTTACAGCACATAACTTTTTTATTATAACTTTATTTTATACCTAACTCTTTTATAAAAATAATTTTGCCATGACTGTTTAAAAGATATTTGCGCTTGCATATTTTTTCTATAGGTGAACATACATACATACATATGTATACCAACATTTTATCAAAAACACTTTTTAACACTACAAATACTTTTTTACTTAGATTGCTCAATAGCATTAATTTTCAATTAAAACTTTTGTTAAAAAAAAACATTACGCTGGGATTGGTTTGATTTTATTATATTTTTAGGAAACAACTGCACTTTTGCAAAAAAACTAGCGGTAAAAAAAGCGCGCAACCAACATTTTTCTTTGATCTGCTATTGTTGTAATAGAATAATGTAATAGATCGAAATAAAACTAAACAGAACAAAAAAACAATATCAACGAAGAAGAATCCAGAAGGAATCCATCAGATTAATTGTGTTTGGCGTTGTCAAAGTCGCATTAAAATTCTGGTATGTATTGTGCAAAAAATTTGAATAAAAATCCTTGCCGTTTTGTTTTTCTGTAGAACCTAATGACTTGACAACGCCAAATACAGCAAGGCTGAATGACTGAAACGTAGTCGGAAGTGAAAATATATCAAAATGTAACGGACTACATAATAAATTATGTTTACATACATATGTGTATATCGTTACATAAATATAAAAAGACCCTAACTCGTATTTTTTTGGAATCCCTGATTTTCGTTTATTTTGCTAAATGGTCTGCTTTATATCACTGGCCAAAAAAATCTCGACTTAAAAAATACTAGTTTCTATATTAAGGTAACCATATGTAAGTATGAACATATGTATGTGTACATACTTATGTACCATATCATACTAGTACCTATAATGTATAAATTAAAAATTAAAAACCTAATTATTGCGGTTATTTAATTCAAATTTACAAAAAACCAGTTTCAAAAAAAGAACACACACAAAATCATAATTTTTAAATTTATCAGAGATTTTTTTGTAAATTTTGCTAGGAAATACAAAAATATTGGCTTGTGGTTAAATGCGTTTTTTAACGCTTTCTTTATTTTAATTCTCAAATTAAAACTAAAAATCCTAAAACTGAACTATTAAAATTGGTTTAAAAATTTAGGAAAGTGTATATGTATTTATTATATTAAAGGTAATAATTTTATTTACTTCTTTTTGCCTTCAACAATCTCTGCAGGGGGATTGGCATTACGAAAGTTAGGGAACTGTTCCCAGGGAGCAGACAAATCGAATTTTCTAAATTCTTGAGCCAATTCCAAGGGCTCACAGACCACACGTTTTTTTTCGTCATCGTAACGCAGCTAAAAAAGAAATCAAATTTAAAACTATTAACACATTATTTAAAATTACTTTCAGCCTACCTCAACATAACCGGACAAAGGAAAATCGCGGCGTTGTGGATGTCCTTCAAACCCATAATCAGTGAGAATACGACGTAAATCGGGATGGTTAGCGAAGAACACTCCATACATGTCATAGATTTCACGTTCGTACCAATTAGCAGCCTTATATACTTCGTTGCAAGAGTCCAATGGAGTCAGCTCATCTGTATAGGTTTTGACACGGATGCGAGAGTTGTAACGTAACGACAAAATGTTGTAGATAACCTCAAAACGATATTTTCGCGAAGGTACATCCATACCAGCAATATCCACTAGACTACTGAACTGGGCATGATGATGGTCTTTTAAGAATTGCAAAACAGGTACAACCCCATCAGGAGCAATCAAAACTTCGAGTTCATCGCCGGCTGTCAGTTGTACCTTCTGCACATACTTTGGCAAACATTCGGCCACATAGCGGCCAAAATCTGATAAGCTTGTTCGGGTAGCCTCATTTGGTTTACGAATTGTCGCTACAATAACAAGTGTTTATTAATAAATTTAATAACAAATTAGTATGTGTGTCTAAAACACGTTTAGTTTTTTTTCCTTACGGGCTTCTCTTTTTTGTCCATCCGTAGTAGAACTGGCCAAACGCACTACACCATTGGTGAGAATAGGCGATAAACCTTAAATCAAATCGTTAATAACTTTATACTAATAAACTATTGCACTTACAATTTTTAATACCAACTTGGGCAGCCAATCTTGAGCCAAAATTTCTAATAAAGGCCGCCATTGTGTACAATTATTGAAAATTTTATATTTATTTTCAGACTAAAACTATTTCCCCTCTGTCAGTTTATGTAACTTATCGATATTTTTTTTTTTGCTGTTGTGTTAAGCAGCTGATTAACCTAGTGTCATTTTGAAAGACACAGTTACTTGCTTGGTTACTTGTTTACAAGGTGGTGCTGTTTCCTCAGCTGCTTATTTAGTATTTTGATTTGCTTCAACATGGATTTGTCGATACCATTCAATTTTCTTTTTGTTTTAACTTGATGTCCAATAAATATAATAAAAAAAACTTTTATTTGAAAAAGCAGCTTTTTCTACCGGCACTTGCCGAGTATAGTGCGTTTTCGAAAGCAGCTACGCAATTTAATCATCACAAACAAAATGGCGGAATAAGAAGTTGACCTCGTCCCTAAAACAACAACTTCATGTAAAAATTTAGCATGTATTTTGTTGTTACTAAATTCCAGCTTGGTTGTCAAATATGTTGCGATCAAACTTACACACAGTATACACAACCATTGTATAGCATAAAAAATTTTCCAAGCTAAGCTAGAAAACATATGGCGGAAGTAGAAGTCAGCTAATCAGTTACTCCTCCCTTGTTTAATATACCTTGTCCTCGGACTTGCAATGTAGAACAGTGACGTAAAATAGAGCACAATAGGGCCAGTTGTGGCACTTTTTATGGTCTGGTGGCCCTGTGGTATATTTAATCTATTTCGGTTCCTTTAGCTCAATATATAACAACTGTATTATCTAAATCACACTGTTGATAATAAACAAAGGGGTAGAACGTTTTTTGTGTAATTTTGTCCCTGTTTTCATGATACAAAGAATCAGGTAATCCCGTCGGCCCAGCTGATTAGTGCCTAAATGTAAAAATTACGCTCTCCCTGTGAAAATAAAACAACAAAAATTATTGCTCACCGTTTTTTTTCTATGAGCTTTTGTTTGACACTTGTGTACTAATATGTAGTTGTTGCAGGGACGAGATTACCTGATTAGTTGTATCATGCCTATCTACGTTTATTTACAATATTGATTTGTTTGTCAAAAAGAAATCTTATTTGCCAATTTATCTTGTTTATTTACGTATGCCTACCAAGTAAAAAATAAAAAAAACCAAGTAGGCTCTCATATAACGGTACCGGTAAACAAAATGTTAGACCCTTTCAAAGGTATTTGACCCTTTTAAATCATCAATTTGGCCCAAAAAAATAAACTAAAAATGCAACACTGATGTATAAATACTAGATCATGGCGCAATAATGCATCAGGTGGTGGTGATTCTACAACAATAAAATAATTGTGAAAAAATAGTCACAAATAAAAAGACTGCGAGATAACAACATTAAGAGAAAAAAAGTGTTAAAATATATAAAATGAGTAATAAAAATTTAGAAAAGGTAAGTGTAAATGGTTTCTGCTTTTCAAAAATTATTTAATTTTTATGCGTTTTAGAAAACCATGGGAGTTTCGAAGCAGCAAAAAGAAATATTAGTGGAGTTTATGTCAACTCCGCTGTCACTAATGCTATACTATAAATTTTTTGTAATTTTTTTAACAAGTTCTTTATTTATTTATATTTTTCGGTTTAAATTTGTAAATTTCTTTAATTTTCTTAACTGTTTATTATTTCTGGCGCACATTTTATATATGGTTTTCTTCTTCTTTTTTCGTGATTTTGTTCACTTTATCTCACCTTTTTGACAGTTCTTACGTAATGACGTAAACATTTTAGGTATTTCTCGCCAATAGTTACAGAAACACTTTTTCTCACATGTCGATAAACGATTGGACATTTTGTTTCGTGGCTTTTCGATGCGAGAAGTTCTCACCAAAGTTACAGAACATATGCACAGGTTTAAATAAAGATATGTAAAGGTGGCTTTATACGAGACATATTTAACATTTGACCTGTCAAATTTTTCACTGCATGTCTAAAATACATTTCGTATAGAACCATCAATGGTGAAATAGCCGTACCAGGTGGTGTTACAATCACAGCTGATCTACTTTTTTCATGCATAAATCGAGGCTGGGTAGTCAAAGTTGTTTACTTTTACATATCTTTTTTGACAACAGAGCCAACGAACACTACAACAAAAACGAAAATTATATTCACCAAATTTTGTTGTTGTAAAATCGACACCACCTGATACTCATAATTGCGCCATGGAACCATCCATGGTGAAATAATGGTACAAGGTGGTGTTACAAGCACAGCTGATCTACTTTTTTCTTACATAAATCGAGGCTGGGTAGTCAAAGTTGTTTACATTTACATACATTTTTTTGACAACAGAGCCAACGAAAACTACAACAAAAACAAAAATTTTATTCACCAAATTTTGTTGTTGTAAAATCAACACCACCTGATAAATTATTGCGCCATGGAACCATCTTTAGAGTAAACAACTTTGACAACCCAGCCTCGTTTATGCATGAAATAAGTAGATCGGCTGTGCTCGTAACACCACCTAGTGAGCATAGTTTCACCATGGCTGTGGTCAAATATTTCATTTTCCTATCGTAGCGCCATTTTTTCCGATTCATGTTTATTTCATTCTTCTTTTGCAAAGTAACGTCAGAAAAACGTACCAGCAAGGAAATATTTCATTTTCAACAATACAAAACGGAAAATAAAAGTAAAACAATTAGAAATTAAAACAAAATAAACAAAAATTTTTTAATAGTTTGATACATTTTTATTCAAAAAATTTTATACAAATTTACTAAATTAAATTTTTTCATTAAAATGAACAATTTAAAGTGGATGGGCCATTCGGCCACAATACTTGATATACATAAAAATTTACGAGACGATATTAAGAGTTGTGATGTTACTCTGGTGGCTAAGGGACATAGTGTTAAAGCCCATCGTTTTGTGTTATCCTCGTGCAGTGATTTGTTGCGTTGTCTACTAAAAGATGTGCCCGTTGGCCAGGAGTGTTGTGTAATATTACCTGACATGAAGGGTCATTTACTGGAAAATGTTTTGGCCTTTGTTTACCTGGGCGAGTGTTCGTTGTCCTCCGCCAACTTATCTGAGTTCTTAGAAGCCATCAATGTCATGGGCATAAAGAGTGCTATTAGTTTTGAGTGTAATACAAATGCTATGCAATCAGCTCAAAGTAGCGCCTCCTCCAGCAGTATAACACCAGATAATAGCGCAACAATTTTACCTGCAAGCACAACCATAGCCAGCCAGCAAGTGACTATAGTTGGTGCTCCGGATGATGAGTTGCATCAGACTGAGATAATTGAAGCGCACAGTGTAATACCTACTACTCCAGCAAATATCATAAGCAATACAGGTACTACAACAAGAGAACTAGATTTTTTAGATGTGTACCATGAACCTCAACATAAAATAACTTATTCGATCGAGCATGTACCAGGATCTGCAGCGGGCAACGAGTTCATATTAACCGAAAACTCTGGTACTTTCACACTTACCCATAGTGGCAAATTGGAACCAACTGCATCGCCGGCCGAATCCTCTACAATGGAAGTAACTGAAGATGACGGTTGCGAGTCGCAAATAATAGAGGAATACAGTAGTGGCGAAGAACCTTTATTGCATATGGGTGAGACTGCTCAAGAGCAACATACTGTTACAGTAGTACATACAGCAACAACACAGCAAGAGCAGCAACAAATCACACCCATTGCTACTACAACAACACCCACAGCAATATTACAGGCAAAATCGAAAGTTAAAGCTCTTAAGGTAAAACACCATAATCCTGCCCCGCAACATATAAAAGATGATGCGACAGGCAGCGAAGATCCAATATCGGTACTAAAAACATCAAATGAAAGTTATAACCTTCTTAAATATGCTAGCATAATGCCGGCAAGTAATACTAGCCAAGACGAGTCTACTAACTATTCCCTGAACAATTCGAATTCTTCAGGAGTCGATTTAGCCTATCAGGTTATGGTTAGTGCAGGCATGTCTTTGCCGAAAGCTGCCAATAAATTTAATGTATCAAAAGCGGAACTATGGCGTCGAGTGCGTAGTACTGGTGTCGAACAGCTTAACAAACCCGATAAATTGGATCCGGATAAAGTTGATGTTATAGAACTAGCCAGCAGGGCAGTAATTAACGAGGGCCTATCATTACAGAAGGCTGCCGTACGTTATGATATTTCGAAAACGGTGTTATGGCGCAGGGTACGCAAACATCCACAGTATATGAAGACAGCACGAGAGAATCCTATTATCACAAAGGCTTACGAGCGTTTAAAGTCTGGTGAATCGCTTAAGAGCATATCACAAGATCTGGATATACCTATGTCAACTTTACATCGCCATAAAGTTCGACTTTCGCAATCAGGTCAATTGCCTGATTTTGTTACGTGTAAAAAACGTGATAGCATGTCTAAAGATGATCTGAAAATAAAACTTGCGAAGGCAGTTCATGCTTGCGTGCATGAGGGTATGTCCCAAAACCATGCAGCTAATTTGTTTCAAATTTCAAAAAGTACGCTATGGCGTCATCTGCAGAAACGTGTAGCCGAAGCTGAGGCAGCCGAGACAGATTCAATGGATGATAAGGATGAAATTAAGCATGAAGTTATACTTTCATAATTTAAATATATATGTACATGTGTATGTATATCCGCGCACAACTGTTTAATATTACTTTTTCTTTGCTTGGTTAAAGGAATTTAGTTTTCTTCACTTTTATTTATTTGTTTTTTTTTTTAAATATCAGAAAAGAATGGATTATAATAGAAATGTACACCTTTTTGTTTTAACTAATATAAAAACGATCTCCAGAAATGGTTATTTTGCTATCTTTCGACACATTCATTGTGCGTTCAAATAAATTTTATATACAGAATATACATGTATGTATGTATGTATATTAACATTTTTTTGCTTAGTTATTAATTGACTAGGCACACACATTTTCACAAAAAAATATCTTAGAACAATATAATTTCTAATTAAGTGCAAAATTATATGAATTAATTTTAACCTTACTTGTAATTCTTAATAATATCTTATAATATTTCAAAACAAATTCAAATTTATTTATTTTTTTTTTCTTACCGTAAAGTTTCTTAAGAATATGTATAAATGGAAGTACTTTTGTGTATTTATATATATATATTTAGTATAAGTATTAAGTCCCCGTTAAAAAAAATGTAAACAAATGAGTATTTACATAGTATATTTAAAACAAAAACAAAATTTCTTGTTTTCAAAATATTAACTCGACTTTATTTCTTTATATTTTATAAGAACAGGGGTAAATCTGTAAATAAACTATTTTAATATATACAAAATAACAAAACTCTTAGATTAATTTTAATTTTAAGGTTTTAAATAGTAACACGTTTAAGTTAAATATAAAGAAATATTCATAATTGTATATGCATTAAATATAAAATGTTTAATTAAAAACTAAATAAAAAATATTTACTAAAACAAACTTTTACAATTTCTAAAAATACTTGGTGTAGAAAAAAAATTTTCAAATATTTGAAAATATTTTTCAATAACCATAATTTTCAAATCTATTTTAGAACTTTCTTATTGAATATCCAAAATTTGTAATTAATTTTTTTTGAGAAATGTCTAATCCGACTTCACTACTTGCTAATTCAATTTCTATTCAACTTTAGAATTTTCCATTTGTAGTACAGAATTTTTTATTCGCATTTCAGAATTTTCTATTTGTGTTATTTTTTAATTTTACAGAAAAAGAGCATTATCATTTTGTATTTATAAAGGAATGGTACCATGAAATAACTTCCAAATAAAATAACTCGTAAATAAAATAGCTCCAAATTTATTTTCCATGCAAATTGGGACTTACATATTTCATGTGAAATAATTTCCAATTAAATTATGATAGGATTTCAATATTTCCTGATGTATAGATCCACAAAGAGGGGAATGCGAGAAATTAAGACATCATAGTTCATATTCAACAGGCATCATTAGACGGTTTGGATCTTCTTTTTTTGTTTTAAAAAATTATATGTTGGTACTTTTTGTTACTTTTAAACCAATTAAGATAGAAACGCATTTAAAACCGTCATCGACAGCTCTCGTCTGGAAGTAATACAAAAAAGGTTTTGGTCTTTTTTTCGAAATTGTGGACCCGCAAGGCAAAAAAATGGTAAAAACTTTATTTTGTTGCTCTTTAGAGGATTTTGTTAACTTTTAAACCAATTAAGTTTTTAAAATAGGGTTTTTGATTGATTATGAACGCCATTTAACTATCGCCCATGTTCTGACAATCGCATTTCGCAAAATATTGGCGATGCGATTTGAAATCGCATAACAGGTGTTCTGAAGTTCACAATCGCAAGAAAGTTTGCGACTTCAAATCGCAAGAGGTAGATGAGGTGAACCGATGTTTTTTGCCCAAACTAGGTTAAAAACAGCCAATCAAACTATGCAAAATTATAATATATGGGGTTTTTGTTATAATTTTCATAATTTGTTTTTTTTTTTGTAAACAGTCTCAATAAAAATTAAATTTTAAAAAACTGTTAGTTATGTACATCTTCATTTTTCAGTTGCTTACTTTTTTTATGTATGAACTTTATTGGAAAACAAGAAAGAAAAAATGTTGTTGCAGAAATAGGTACAATTTTTTTATATATTCCTTGGTTTTTGTTTTGTATTTTTAAAAGAAACATGTTTTTATTTTCGAATACATCATCGAAAAAAAAACAAAACGCAAAAAAAAACGCGTGAACTACAGAACATGCAAAAAAAATTTTTGCGATTTACAAATCGCATGTGATTTGACAATCGCGTGAGAGTCAGAACATGGGCGTATGTATGTGTCTTGAAAAATTTCTTCTGCGATCAAAAATGACGGATTTATTAACAAAAAAAAAGTTTTTTTTTTCTCTTTTTAACAAAATATGTAAAATAAAGCTATTTTCTTTGTTTGAAGAATTACATGAACGACATTTTATCGCCGCATTCGATGCGAATGGAAATTGATATATTTTTGTTAGTTACGCCTTTTAGCATATTGGCTATCAATTTATATGTATATGTGCAGTATAAATCTGCTACACTATTTCCAAGTTTACTAAAGAGTTGACATGTTTCCATCAAACATACTTACCCGTAACATGCAGTTATCCTAGGTTTGGCAAGTTGTTTTACATTCCCATTAAGCCATAAATTATAGCGATATCTAACAATTTTAAGTCCCTATTGCAACGACATCTAAATATAGTATGCTTTTTCGAACAAAAAGTCCTAAAATGCCGAAAAAGTAATGCGTAAAATTTATCTGCATACATAGGACATTTCAACATTAATTTATCAGACTTAATTTCATTACGTAAGCTGTTTCCCCTATTTAACGTGTTTTTCGAATTTTTTAAATGTCTTAAAATATTATATTTTATTTAGAACTTTTTTTTTCTGATTAGAAAATTTGAAGGCTCCTTGAAAAATGGCCCAGAGTGAAAATGAGAAATGGTCCCATAATTTTACATTGAAAGCAACAACTTGAAAGTTTGGGTCCATTTTTAATTTCTAAAATTTTTCAACACTATGGAAAAGGAAAAAAGTAACCCCATTACAAAAAAATAATGCCCAAAAAAAAAGTAAGACATTTTCAAGGGAAGGAAAAATGGTCCCAAATGTGAAAATGAAAAATGGCCCCAAAACAGTTTTTAAAATACGAATCAAATGAAAAATGGCCCCAAAGCTTTACGTTTTAACATAAAAATGGAGCAATGTTAAGTAAACATAGCTTATGTTGGGAAGGTGTCAAAAATTTCGTGTCTAGAACAAAATGATTTTTTTAATACGCTAAGGCTTTGCGTTGAAAAGGTTTTGGATAGCCGGACTTCGGCCAGGAACAACAAATTAAAACTCTTGCGGATTCAAACCAGCCGCGGTGTCTTCGGTGCAGTCTTCGGCAGGGACATAAAACATCGGTGGTTTTGTTTACTGGCTTCGCTTAATAAAAGTACTTTTGCCCCTGGGGTTTACAAATCCTATTGAATAAAATATTTAAAAAATAAAACACATTTTTATGTTGCTGTTTTTTTTTGTCTGTTTGGTTTTTTGCGTTTTTTTATTGATTTTTTTTTTGTATTATATTAAAAACTAATAATAATCAAAAGCAAATACTTAATTTTGGTAGTAATAATGATATTAAAATATTTTACATATAGTATTATAACACAGAATATATATATTTTTTTATACATACATATGTGTGTGTATATGAAGTATTTATGTTTATTTTTCAAATATTATGTGTAAAATTAGACTTAATATTAAATAACATTTAGTATTACTTTATCTGTTAATTACTATTTTTTTTATTATTTTACATCGATAAAAGTTTAAGTATTTGCTTTTTATTTCCATTTCTTTTTACCGATTTCGATTTTATCTTTTTTTGATGACATTTATCTTTTCATTCCAACTTGCTTTCATTTTTAAATTTTTTTTAATATATGTTTAGTATAAATTTTAATCTATTTTATATATTTTAAAGTTAGACTTCTATGTATATACAAATACATATCTATATGCATATTATTATATATAAACTTTATATATATTATATATGTATATATTTATGTAAGTGTAAATTTTTATGTATGTATATATGTACATACATACATATATATATAATTTTTTAATATACATATGTATATTTTCTAGTGCTTTTTAGTTCATTGTTTATATCTATATATATTAAAATGTACATATGTATACATATATAGTACATAAATATTTAATTCTTAATATTTTTTATTCTATTAAATTAGATTAACTGTTTTTTTTTCTTTGTTAAATTTATTTCGTATTTATATTACAGAGAGAATAATTATTTAAATTATGTTATTATACATTTATATTCTATTTCTTTGTTTATTTCTAATATTGTTGTTATATGGAGTTTTCTTAAACAAAAATATATGCTTGCATTTTAAATCAAGTTAAGAATTCATACACACATAAAATTTTTATTAATTCACCAATTATCATTATTGTTCAGTAGTTAAATAAATTTAAAAATATTATACATTTGATAATGTAAGTATGTATGTATATTTTTAAATATTTTTTATTCTTACTTTAGGATAATTGTATTAATTGTATTTAATTACAATTATACATTTTTATTTTTATTCTAGTTTAAGTTTTTTATTATTTCAATTAAATTGCATGTGTTTTGTTTTATAAATATAACAAGTATTAATATGTTAACAATGTGCGTAATATTTAAAATCAAACATAATATTTATAATAAAAATAACAAAACAATAACCGAAATTCAATTAAAAAAACGCCTAAATGATGACTTCGTTATACTTCATTATAAGGTAAAAAAATTATGATATAAATTTAATTTTTATATTTGAAAAAAAATACAAAAAAAGAGAAGATAAATATAAGAATGTTAAAATATAGAGATTGGGTTAAATTAATAAAAAAAAAGACAAAAAACATACATACATATGCATATTAAAGTTTGCATACATACATGCATACATAAATACAGTTTGTTAGCTCGGTTTGAAAATGAGTAAAATTTGTCTGAATGTTGAAAATTGAGAAATATACTTAGAATCGGTTTACAAAATAGCAGGGTTATCTCAAACAACAGATAAGCCGAAAGATCCAGGCCGGTATTTAGTTATTATTTTTGTAGGAATGTATCGATATAGCAGCTTCAGCTGGAAATATCGGATTAGTCTTGCATAGTCAAGAATTTGTCCGAAATATCGAGACATTTACGGCAAATGTACCATAAGTTATGGACCATCCCACCTTCGAAATATTATCAGTTTTGGATATGTTTTTGGAAAGATTCCCCTTAACCGCGTCTGCCAAAGCAAGATTCGAGACTATAATGCTTCAGGTTCTTATGGACCCAGTTGTAAATAAAAAAAATATTTAAAGTTAAATAGACAAGAAGAGAGATAATAATAGTTTTTACAAATCTATTTTTTCTAGTTTTTTGACCTTTTTAATGTTAATAAATAAGTCTATTTTTTTAAGCTTTAGGTCTATTTTTATGTTTATTTTTTTGCAAATTTTTTCAATATTTCGCCACTCCGTTGTGTGGCATCATCAGGAGGTTATTTCAGTTAAATATTAAATTTGTTATTTTGGTTTTAAAATTAGCTTTTGGCTTTTCGAATAACGATTATAATATTAACAAATTTTTAATATAAACTTCAAAATATTTTAGTTTTTACAAGTAAAATGAGTGGCTCAACGTTTAACATTGAAAAATTGGGTTAATCTAATTATGATAAATAGAGCATCTAGGTAAAGACTATATTGGTGCATCAAGAAAGCTGTGGTCGTAGGTGTCAGATAGTGTTGAACCGCAAATTGAGCTATGAAGATCGGGCAAGTAAAAAATTGCGATACATTTGAAGATGCCTGGAATTCTTCCGAAAAGAGTCCCAATGGGATCAGTTCGCAGTAATGCTATCAAAAGATTTATACCGGTATTTGGTTATAATGTTGGTGGGCATGTATCGATATAGAAAAGCCTATTAGTTACATAAAATCAAAAGCAGCTCGAGTTGCAAATATTGTCGTTTCAGTCTTGCCCAAGAATATGTCCAAACAGTTGAGACATTCATAGTAAACATACCATTACTTAGGAACAATCTTGTAAAAATTCCCCTCAAACCCGTTTGTCAAAGAATCCGCACTATAAATCACCTTTTTCAACAGGATATTAAGCGGAGCCAAGTGAGCTGTATCCTTTCCTTTAACGGCTGCCTGTTCTACCTAACCTAACAGCATATTTAATAATTTATTCTTTTTTGTTGTTAGTGTAGATAAAAAGGTCAAAATCGCTACATTTTCTGAAAAGTTTTTTTTTATTAAAGAATTGCTTGTAAATGTGCCTGTATGTATGTAATTGTTGATTATTTATTTATACAAATAGAAATAATTTAAAAAAAAATTTTAATTCATAGATAAATAAATGATTTTGCATAATGAAAACAGTAAAGTGAAAAGTTTTAAAATAAATTAACGCAAATAAAAAATACCAAGAAATTTAAGGGCGTATGTATTTTGTTTCTTAAGTTAAACTAAACTTATGTTATTAAATTCTTATTGTCCGACTTGATCGTTCGAGTTTAAAGTGTGGTTAAAAACGTTTAAAGTTGGATAAATAGTTTGTTTAAGCTGTAGAGAACATCGAACACAAAATAAAAAAATCCAGAAGGGGGGTTACAAAATTACATTTTTTTCCTAACGATTGAATTTAATCCTTTTTTTTTTCTATCCCAACAAAACGTGAAGCGGAAATAAATTTTCCTATAACAAATTGCTAAAATGTTTATAACAAAAAAAATATAAGGTCTATTTTTATATTTATTTTTCAGAATTTTTTTTCTTCTCAATTTTTCGTCACTTCGTTGTGTGGCATCATCAGAAAGCTTTATTACAGGTAAATGCTTGTTATTATAGTTTTTTAAAAAATATTTTTCATGCTTAAAAATATTATTTTTGAAAATTAAAAGAACCCACTAAACTATTTTTCAATAATAATAAAACTTCCTGATGATGCTACACATCAGAGTGGCGAAATATTGAGAAAAAATTGTGAGAAATAAATATAAAAAAGAACTTAAGCTCGAAAACATAGACTTATTAATTAATATTAAAAAAGTCAAAAAAACAAGAAAAAATAAATAACAAATGTATGTTTTTAAAAAAAATAAACCGAAAATTTATCGTTTTTGTCGAAATCGTTTGGATGTGCTATGAAGGAAATAAAAGACCACACGACGACTGTTTTACAAAAAAAAAAAAATAAAAAAATTCATATATAAAAATTTATGTATAAAAAAAAATAATACAAGGATACATTTAAGCTTTGTAAATTAGGTATTCTTTCTATTTTATTAACAGTATTATTTATTTAGTCAAAACATGTTCTTTTTTTATTTTAAAGCGTTCTGTCAAATAATACAATTTAACCAAAATTAAAAAAAAATCTTTAAAAAACCACTTAGGTCGGACTTTTAGTTCTCAAATAATTTTTTTATTTAATATTAACTAGTTTATATACTTTTAATAGTCCTTAATTGTGTTTTGTTTCATTAAATTTTGTTCAAGATTTACACACATATGTATACAGATATTATATACAGAATATATATGTAAATACCTTAATTAAATTTGTAATATTTTAAAAAAAATAAAAAAAATTGTTCTTAAGGCAAGTATAAACATATTTGTATATGTTTATATTAATTTACTGGTGTTGTATAGTGAACGTATTTAATATTAATAGATATTTAAATAATTAAATACAATTATTTTTATGCATGTATGTATGTATGTATGTACAACCAATTGATAGAAAAAAGAAAATAAATTGGTTCAAGATTTCCAACGATTTTTGCCGTTTTTTTTTATTAAGAATAATAAGAAATATCATTAACTTTATTTACATCTAAAGAAATTGTTCTTTTTTTTAAATTTTTTCATTTTATAGGCACTTTTAGCATTTATAATTAATTGTTTTGTTTTATTTCGATTGAAAAATATAAAAAAATAGATTTGGAAAAATAAAAGCTGATTTGTTTAATATAAAATGAGTTTGCAATGCTATAAGCCTTGTTCTTTTATAATTTTAATTATAAATTGTTAATTAGGACTTTTTAAAACATATTAGGTCATATCTATAAAAAATTAAAATATGTTTTAAATTTAACAGTAATGTTCTTAATTTCAATTCGAATTTGAAATCACTTCCGTTTGAAAAGTAAACTGTTTATTTCTGATGTTCTGCAAAACAAGAGATTTTTTTATTTATGTTTGTATAAGAACGTTTAAAAACAAAGCGAAAATGAAACATAAAAAGTATATTGCAAAACATTCCTGTCAAATAGACTTTTTAACGAAATTTTAATACAAAATCAGGGACCAAAACGTCGCATTCGATTCTAATCGAAATTTAAAAATTCTTATTAGAATTCCTTTATTAAGAGCATTTACAACTCGATTGATCGAGTGAAATTTCGATTCGAATCGAAAGCGACGATTTGGTCCCAGTATTTATATTTTAGTTGTTTATGAACATTACCTTTTAATTTCGGTTAATTTTTAACTATTTCAGTGCTTTGTTTTGATATATTTTTGAAAAAATATTAAAATTAACAAAAATATAAAATTAGAAAGGATCACAGTCTTAATAGCGCTTTGTAATTTTGAAAAACAAACAAATTGAATTATTCAGCAATTTTGCTAATTAAAAAAATATTTATGTATGTGTATGTATGTGTGAATGCACGTATGTAAAGCCAAATAAAAAAAACTTGAAAATTTACCAGAGACCGTAATAATTATGCAAAAAAAAAAAAATAAATGTAAGAAAAATTCTTTTTTGATTTGTTTTATTTTTGTCGAAAAGAAATTGTTTTTATTTTTTTTTTTTTGGCATTATCATTTTTAATTTTTAAATTAATTTTGATAACAAAAATCGTTATTTTTTGATTTTTATATAAATTAAAAATATTTTAATATCCTTGAAAATTTAGACGAACATCCCTGGTATCAGTTTTTCCTTAAATTATTAAATTACTCATTAGAATAGGTGACATAAAGGGCGGTACTAGCGCCTGTGACAACTCCAGTTGTTTTGGAGTGGCATCGAGAATAGGAAGGAAAACCGAATATTTTGAAGAGAAAAGAACTGGACTGACTCCAAGTGACACTAATTCTCGGTCCGAGCCATTCACCCCTACAATAGGTATCTAACAGGGTCACAGCGTATCGTGAAACTGCTTCAACATACTGATAAAGAAATTATTGGGTCATGTCGGTCGAATGGATACAAATGCTTTTTAGAGCACCTGGTATGCGATTTCAAATCGCAACGCCAATATTATGCGAAATGTAAATGTCAGACCATTGGCGAATAATGTCAAAACCAGCATCAGGTTGGAGAGCCAACTTAAGTTATTAAGTAAGTAGGTAAAACAAGAGTAAAATTAAGAGAAGAAAGATATGCATATACATTGTACATAAGTGCCTGGTTATTCTTGGTATAAGAACGTTGACTTGAAACCTAGAACCATTAAGAAAAGGGTCCTTTTGCCTATGGAAAGAGCAATGGACGTTCGTGTTCTTCTTGACTTCTATTATAGCGGTGTAGACGCTGCGGCGAAGTTTAAAGCCATGGAGGTCTGGGTGTATATCACTTCCTGTAGTGTCCAGGATAATGTGGGAATCTTATGACCCGTGGGCAACAAAATTTCCTGTCTTTGCGAAGGAGTGATTATAGACTCCTAGTAGAGATGATAACAGGTCATTGTTGGACAGAAGTTTATGCCAAAAGAGCAGGGCGACTGGCCAGTGATGATTGCAGGTTCTATGGTGTACCGAGGGATAGGAAGACTGTTGAGCATAATCTGTGTTACTGTCTAGTGTTCGTGAGCTCTAGAGCATACTGTCTATGGTCTCATTTTTGCCAAGACCTTAATGAAATATGCAGGGTTGGTAAGTTGGTAAGTTGCTGGCATTTATCAAGAGTGTGGAGCACCCTGGATTTCTTTACATCAAACTACTTAAGACTGGTTATCGTTTCTTTTCGTCTGCCAACACTTAGGGCCCAAAGGGTCTATGTAGGGTATTCATGGCCAGCCAGTTCCACCTAACCTAAGCAATTAACCGCCTTTTTACTGGTCACACTACAAAATTCGTGTTCTAATTTTTGGTACTATTACAAATACACTGAAAGATATTTTAAGTCTTTAAATCATAAATAGGACCTCTTTAAAATATTTATTTGTATATTCCTATGCATTTCAGCTACGTTACTATATAAAAATTGAAAAAAAAAAAAAAAAATATTATTTACAATAAAAGTTTGATCTTCACTCAATATACATACATATGTAGATATCGCTCATTTACTCAAACAACGTCATAAATCAAAAAAAGTAATTTCGAGAAAACCGCGGTTAAGTTTTCGATTCGATTGCATTTTCTGGAAATACCGTTATTTTCTTTCAAAACGTAAAAATTAAAAACCAATTTTAAGGCGAAATATATGTATAAAGCATAATATAACCAACAATTCAGCATCTTAATTCATTTTTTGAATTATGACATTGTTTGAGCAATATGTATGTACATGCATATGTTTGTATGTATGTTAATGTTCAATTGTTTTGCTTTTGTGTAATGATTATTAATAATTACTTAAACTAAAGAACTTGAACTTATACTATTAATAAGTAAAAAATAGTGTTTTTTGTTTTCAAATATATCTATTATACATATGTTTTATGTTTGATTACAAAAATAAAATATTATTAGCTGAATTCACCATTTTGTGTAAATAGTATTGACCATGTGCCATGAGTATTGCCCAATAGAATTTTCAAAATTAGTTAGTATATGTTTTATATTTTGCTAGTAGTGTATAGGAATATACTTAAAAAGACTTTTCAAAATGCTAGTAGGCAAGACCATTAGCACTAGATGTTGAATTCGGCTATAATATATCGATTGTCATTTAGTTGACACCTTGTCACGTTAATGGAAATAATCTGGCGTTTTTACTTTAATTAGGTATGAATAAAGTACAAAACAAATATAAAAGGGCTAATTTTATCGTTTTAATTCCACTCGGAATCAAGCGAATGGGCATTTCCAGAATTGGCGCGACATCCGTACGTCTTGAAAGTAAAAAAAAATATAAAAATAAGCCTGAAAAATGTGTTTTATATTAATTTTGAAGCATTCAAGAAGCACTATATAAAGTTCAAAAAATTATTTTGTAAAATTTTTTGTTTCTAATATACAAGCAAATAAGGTGTGTACGATGACGCGCCAAAAAAATGGAACTTACTTTCAACTGCATTTAGAAAAATGCAATATGTAATCTGTGAATTGGAATGCGATTTTCGTTTTTTTAGTTTTTAAAGGATCAATTTCGCCTACTTATAAATTCGTTTTATTTTTATTACTTTTGGTATGTGATAAAGCACGCGAAAACTAAAACGCGACAAAATGTCCCACCCTTTTTGAATATATTTTATTTTAGGCCTCTATTATGGTTAACAACTCAACTTTATTTCAGTTGTTATGTAAAATTAAATTAATATAAAAAGAGCGAGAAATAAAAAATTTGCCATTAATCGACCTTTTTTCGGTATTTTTCTATTTTTTTTTATTGTTTTATTTATATACATATGTAAATACACAAAAAATACACGAAAATTTAGTTGAAATCATTTGCGGTAGAATATTTGTAAAAGCAGACACAGGGTACACTTATCAGGTAGGAGCGGTTCTACAAAAACAACTAAAACCGTCATAAGAATGTCAGAGACAAATAACAAAAACTCACAAAATCTTTCTTCTTCCTTTTGAGCTTTTCTTACGATACTACAGTTGTTGTTAGTATAAAAGGAAGAAAATACATAAACATAAACAAAATTTGACATTAATATAACGAAATACCGTTACTCAGCTGTGTATCTGAGGCTACCTGATAAGTGTATCCTGAGCAGACACGTGCAGAAACAAATAATTATAAAAAATAACTGTAATCAGCTGTTTACTTGATCATCAAGTTTAATCACGAATTGAATGGAGAAACTGATAATCAAGACGGTTTCAAGTTCGAAAGGCAAAACTTGAACGTATGGCCGCTAAGTTAAAGAAGTTCAATCATAAAATAAAGAAAACACCATTCAAAGTTACCAAGATAACAAAAATATGTATGTATGCTCAGCTTGCAAGTAATTTTTCTCATAACTGTTCCCAAAATTTGCTTTAAATTCGTCATTTTACAAAAACTAAGATACTATTTAATTAAATTGCCGGAATAAATCGTCTCTTTGTAAACATTAAAAATCTCGATCTCAGTAAAGCTTCCGCTGGAAATGCCCATACACAATAGTTGATGGTGATAATAATAATAAAAAACTTATGCCAAAGAGTAGACTCTTAAGCTCTTTCACTCTTTGTTTTGCACATATCTTCCGATTTTAACTTTGTAGTATGACTGTACAATAACAATGTCAGAGTTGCCAGCGCAAATAGTTAAATAAATCAGGTGTTTTTATTACAACTTTAACAAAAAAAAAAAAAAAACTTTTTAATGTTTAGTTATTAGCACTTTTGCATAATGTTTTAAAGGCAAAGTTTGAATTCACTTCCATTTTTAAAGAAAATTCTTATTATGTCTGGAATTCAAGACTTTCATCGTTGTTTGCTACAGGGTATCAACTTTTGACTATTGTTGATAAGAGTGTTTATATAAGCTACTAAATTGTTATATACAAAGAGACCAATACATTATTGTTTTAAAGGAAAAAGGAAACAAATAAGAAAAAAAGGTTTTTTTAATAAAAAAAAAAAAAAAACAAATGAAGCAAGTTTTATAATAACAAAACGACATAAAAAATTTAAATTAAGCATATTATTTTTAATGTAATTTGTTTGTTTAATGGCACATTAATGATATTTTAGATTAATATATGTATATATGTGTGAACTTCACACTGCATTCAGGGGTCTGCTATTTAATTTCATTCAAATAGAAAAATGTACGAATTGCTTCACATGGTATAATTTTCGAAGATGTATATTCGAATATTCGGAATTTTTTTATTAATTCAATACAAGCATGTGGATATTCCGAACGTATGAAAACACACGACTTATTATTCGAATCTCTTAAAAAACTAATTCGATTTCAATTAAATAACAGCATAAATACTTAGTGTACTTTTTTAAAAATTTTTGAAACAAAAACTATCGCAAGTTCACCGAGTAATAAGTTCCGAATGCAATGTAAAATTCACTTTTAATTTTTGTGGGGATTATTTGTATTCCATTTTTAACGTTTATACGAGTACTTGATTAAAGTTTAACTTTAGTGGACGTAATAAAGGAATAATTAAATAATATTTTAAAAATATGACAGACTTAGAGAAACAAACATTAAATGTTTTTTTGTTCTTTTCATTAACAAGGGGACAGATTTAGTTTATTAAACAAAAATTTATGAATGCGAGTTTTGTGCTGACTTTTTTACGTATTTCGTTTTAAAAAGTATGACTGCGGTTTGGTTTTTCTTTATAATTAATTTTTTTATGGTGTGTGAATAGTTAAATTAAAATTAAATTATTATAATTATTAAATTTTGTTTTTCTTTTCATTTTGTTTATATATGTATGTAAAAGGTGTTTTTAGAGTGAAAGTGAAACCATTAAACTGAGAATTATATGTATGCATGTATTTTATTATTTGTTTTAATTTTTTTTTTCTTGTTTGTAATACACATGTAAAGCAGTTATCACTTTTCTTGTATGTGAAAAACAAATAAATTATGTTTTTGTTTTTATTTTTTATAATAAAATAAATTTATACCAAAAATTTGGTGTATTTTATTATTTTTGTTTAAAATTTATAACAAAAGGATTTCTAAAATCAATTTTTTTCAAAATACTAAATTAAATTTTTTTTGTGTAAGAAAAAAAATTCCATCAAAAATTTTACAAATTTTGGAATAAGCAAAATTTACTCGTAAAAAATAGTTATGTTATTTACAACAATGTAAATAATTTGCTTAAATTATTTCTTTTTAGCTTATCACAAAGGGACCGATGAAACGGACCCAAGTGGGCTGCACAACTATTACTTCAACACTTCCGCAGCCGCCTGTTCAACCTAGTGTAAATTTGATTTATTTAAAATGATATTGATTCGGTTATAAAAAAAAAAGCTTCAAGTTTCGTAAAACCTCCGGATTTTTAGTCAGAGTGTGTCTGGCACCACGAAAATAAAAAAAAAATCACAAGAGAAGCCCTCAGAACACATCCTGAAACTGATTGTTGGTGAGGCCAGTTGGGTGGATGCAGTTTTTGCCTTAACATAATTTTCTTGCATCTTGACTCTTTTGGTTTAAATAAGCGTTTAGAAAAAAATATGTTATGGCAGAAATGGTATCAGATTGAACATGTTCCAACTCTTTAAATGGACGGCTTGCTGTTTTTTTAAGTTTATAAAAAGACTTGAAGCAACAGCTACCTTGCCAATGATAGACTTTATTCTCCCTGGCAATTGCTCTCCTGTTTATGTTATTTAAAATAATTACTAATTAAATTAGTTTTTGACTTATTTAATTTGTTATTTTTATTTGCATTAAATAAATAAATAATTTATGCTAGAAACAGAAGCGACGAATTTTTTGAGTGTCATAGAAAATATATGAAACGCACACAGTTAGAAAGCCTCCAAAATTTGTGAAATGCAATGAACTGTGACAAGTTTATTATGATATACCAATAACTGTATGTACATGTGCAAATAATTGTCTTTCATATTTAAAAAAAAATTCATGTTACAATATGCGAAAAAATCGTTTTTTATATTGTTTACGAAAAAAAAAACAAGTAATAAAATGTTATAATTTTACCCAAGTAACGAACACTTCGTTTCTTTTTTATTTTTAAATTTTACGAAAGATTCGTTAAGGTTACGAAGCCAATTTGTAGACCAGAAATTCGTTATTTCTTAATAGTAACGCTTATCTTTCGTAATATTTACAAAACTCTCATTCAATTACAAAAAAATTGCATAGTTTTATAATTTTACAAAAAACGATTCATCCGTCAAAATATAAATATTATCATTGAAAAAAATTTGAATTTAAATAAAAATAGTTTTTAGAAATCGTTCAGGTTATATTTAAAATAATATAAATGATTTTATTAATGCATATATGTATATAATAGTGTGTACTAAATATAATTAAAGTTGTAATAAAAAAATGCAATTTCTTTACTTTTGCAAATTAGAAATGATAAAATTAAAAAAAAAAAAAAATAGAAATAGTACACAACACTAATATAAAAAAAAAACAAAAAGAAATATGCATATAAATTGCAAAATTTTATATTTACAAAAAGGTATATATAAATGTATGTATGTGTGTATGTATGTATATGTTAAGTTTTATACTGCATTAAAAAAAAAGGAAATTAATATATAATATTCATTATTTTTTAATATGTATGTACATGTTCATATATTTATGTCAGTATGTATATTTAAACAAATAAAAATATTATTTTTAAAGTTAATCTAGCAACAATTTCATACAAAATGATAGTTTTCATTTTGTTTATTTTAATTTTTAATTGAAAATAAAATTATTTTATTATTATTTTTTTTTTTGTTACTTAAACGTTTTAATTTTTATACATACCTAAACAATAAATGTACACATAATATGTATTTTATAATATGCATGTTAAATGTATTAATTATTATTAATTATATTTATATCATCATTTATATATTTATATGTATTTATTTATTGTAAATTCAATTTACTCGGTTATTATATATTTTCTTATACACCTGTTTTATAAAGTTTTCTTGATTTTATCTTGACTTTTCATATGTAATATGCGTAAAATAATTAAAAGAAATATAAGAAACAAAAGATTACTTGACTGGTCCTAGTAAATATACACATTTAATTATTTTATTTGTAAAAAAATAAAAATCCTTTTGCTACACCAGTTAACAAAATCCCTCCTAAAAATAAAGGAAAAATATTTGTATAATTTAAATGTATAAAAGTACAGAAAACTTTTTATTCATCCTTTTAGTTTTCATCGTCGACAAAATGCGGTGGTTTCGGTAACTGTTAAAGGCAAATCAAATTTAATAAAACTCCTCCACATTGGTATTTTTGTATACCCAGTCATTTGATCTAGCCGAGTTGTTTTAGAACCGCAAATATTATAATAAAATTACTTTGTGCGGGGTTTCGATAGATATCCTAGTTTTGACTTCACAAAGTTTAAACATTTGTATGAGCGATGCTATAAAATAATAGAAATATCTTGCAGACGGTTTGAGGTCGATAGTTGTAACAGTTTCATAAATTTCATCTCGTTTAAACATATTAATAAAAATTGTTCATTTGTATGTGGGCTACTGTCCGCCGGCGTTTTCCAATATCCAATTATTTTTTTTTAAATGTAGGAATTGTTGCACAATTACCATTTGAAGTCGACAGCTGTTAAAGTTTTCGAGATATAGCGTATCAAAAGTTTCACAAAAATTGTTTATTTGTAGGAGGTGCGGTTAGGGGAACACCACAGGGAGGGGTATTGTCGTCAACGGGATATTGAGGCAGTTTGTCTCGAAGGGAATTTGTCTGTTAGGGCCAGGGACAATGGACTGGGAGTAAACCCAGAGAAGACGGAGCTAGTTCTCTTTATCAAAAAATAAAAGGTGGCGGATTTTGAGCTGCCAGAGCTTGACGGGCTTCAGCTGAAACAAGTGGATAGGGCCAGGTATCTGGATATCAACCCTGGATGGCAAGTTATCTTGGAGGGCGACCGCAGAGGCGAAGGTTAGGAAGGCTCTCAATGCCTATTATGCCTGAAGGAACACCATAAGTTGGAACTGGGGGTTGCAACCGGCTATGGTAAGCTGAATTTACACATCCGTTGTAAGACAAACTCTTACGTACGGTAGCCTTGTATGAGGGAGGTCCCTAGAGAGGAAGCTCTTGACGAAGGTCCAAAGATGGCATTACAAGGGCCAGGAATAGTACACCACAGGCAGCGCTGGATATCATTCTACATCTTCTTCCCATTGAGGATTTTGTTGCTGGAATGGCGGCTAGAATTTTGTTTAGACTTAGTGAGTCAGGTGTGCGTGGGGTAGGTTCGGATGGACACGCCGGCATTCTAGGAAGGGTCGGGGATAGTCGACCCCTGCGGCGATCAGGTGTGACGAACTATATGGTAGCAAAACTTGACTTTGGGATCCTGCCCTAAGTAGTATTTCCGGATAGGGAGGCATGGAAGGGATCAGAGAAGCTCTATGAAGAGTGTGCAGTCTTTACTGATGGATCGAAGATGGAGGTAGGCACCGAGGCTGGTGTCTATATAATGGACACGGGGGTAGGCATGTTCTACAGACTTTCGGACGAGTGCAGCGTTTTCAAAGTCTAAAATTCTGGCGGTAATGAAAGCCGCGGAATTGATAGGGGAGGATGCGGATGAAAGAGGGGACATGGCAATCTACGTTGATAGTCAGGGCGCGCTTAAGGCTATAGAGGGAAATTATGACAGGTCTAGACTTGTGGGCGACTGCAGACGATCATGGTGTCACGCAGGGTTAGACTCTGTTGGGTTCCGGGTCATTTTGACGTTTCCGGCAATGAGATTGCCGATGGACTGGCGAGGAAAGGATCGGCCCGGGATATTGGACTTGGTTGTGAACCAGTGAGGCCACCACTGGGTTTATATTATGAGCTGATAGGGACTTGGATAATGGACAAGGTGGGCCAAACCTGGCGGGACAGGGCTGATTGCAGTTTATCTATACTTTTATAGCCCAGGATGGGCACTGACCTGCTGAGGTGCATTATTGGGACTCTTACAGGGCACTTAGATGTGAGATATATGACAAAATTTAAAAAAAAATTGAATTTACGTGGCATTTTTTAAATATATGTGCGAAGTTTTGTGACAACAGTGGCTATATCTTTCGAGATATATGTATATATACACTAAAAAAAATCCATGCAACAATATACGAAAAAAATTTTCGAGGTTTTTTTTTTTTTGGTAGAACATACGAAACTTTCGTACAAATTACAAAAAAAAGTTATACTATAATGTTAAAAATTTACGAAAGTCGTGCAAGCCTTTTGTAATATAAACGAAATATACGTTACTATAAAAAAATTTACTAATAAAATTTTATAAATTTTACGAAAATTACGAAAAAAATTTTATACCACGAATTCGTATTTCCTTAAAACTAACGGTTATCTTTAGTAATACATTTTTCGCAATACTTACGAAACTTTCATTCAATTACAAAAAATTAAGATTTTTTATAATTTTCAAAAAAAAAAAAAAAAATTAAAATGTTTTGAGGCGTTATAATTATAAAATTATTTCGTAAAAAATTATTTTTTTTTTTGTAAAATATATACAAGTTACGTACATTTCGTATATTCTACACAAGAATTTCGTGGTGCGATATAATAAAATATTTCGTACAATATACGAACGAATTCGTGCATATATTGCATTAACTTTTTTAGTTTAATTTTTTCATGGAAATTTTAGATGCAAATACATATATTATCAAGATAATTACTGTACTCAAAATAGTCATAATTTTTGAAAACCGAAACGATGCTGAGGTATTATGTAATAATGTCAATGTCGAGACGAAAACTAAGTAAAGGATAAAAAGTTGTTTTTTCTACATACTTAGAAGAAAATTTTTGGTTAAATTTTTTTTTAATATAAAATGATCAATTTTTTAAATTATATAAACTTACCTTTTGGGGTTATATTTGTTGAGTAAACTTCCTTAAGCTGGTGAAGAATGTGTATATATACATTAATTGGTATATGTATCTCTTTATGTACATATGTAAATAACAATTGTTTATAGCTTTACTTTTTGTACGTTTACAATTACACTGTAGACGTATTATAACTTATTATGTATGTATGTATATTTGCAATTATGTATACATAAATGTTAGAAATAATATTTCGTTTCCATAAATGATTTTTTTTTAGTTTAAAAGCACTAATCTTATATTACCAAGAGTCTTGGCTTTTTTTCCAAAAAAAAATTTAGGCAAATAGTAGTTGCAGTAGTTATTGGTAGTAGTAGTGATAATAGTAGTATTTTTTTTAAATATTCTATTATACGCGTGTGTGTTTGTGTAGTCTTTTGTATTTTAATAACATTAAAATTTGTTTATAAAAAAATCATTAAAGCATTAAATATAAAAAAATCAATTTTATCAAATTTTTTCATGTTTATTTATACTTCAAAATCTGCTACAAAAAATTAAAATAAAAAAGTTTTCTAGATTATATTTAATTAAGTGGAAAGGAAACCTTACTTTGTTTTGTTTTATACTTTTTGCAGTTTGTATTTTCTTACTAAAACTCTTTGACGCTAATGTCGAATGTTTTGTTGGTTTTTTTTTTATAATTCTTGTTCTTTGTTCAATTCTAAGTCTTATATTTAAATTATTTTTAAATTATTATGGAAACATTATATATTTTCAAAATATATATGCTTTTTTAGAGTAAAACATAAATTTAGATAAAAAAAAAGAAAAATTAAAAAAAAAATATAAAAAAACGTTAAAACAATATTTAAAAAAAAACTAAAAAAAATTTGCGTTTCGGGAAAAACAGTTAAATCAGTTCTTTTGAGTCTCATATTTTGAAACTTGTACATAGTAAATTCAATAAAAAATGTTTTAGTTTTCAGTTTGTATTTGTTCGTCAACTAGCTGTTATACATATGTATATAGAACTGGAACATGGACCTAATTATTATTATTGTTCCTATGAGATTTGCGACCCCCACTGCCAGTATTACTGGTACTGTTTTCAATATTTCTATGATTACGGTTCGTTAATGTATTTGGCGGGGAAAATGATGTGCTATTCATACTACTACTACTAACGCCAACGTTTGCATTACTACTTCCTGTTGTTTGGCGATTTTCACGGGAAATGTCTGAAAGAAAAACAAAATTATATAAATTTTTATAGTTTTACAAAAGCAAATTTTGTATCAAATGCTAAAAAGTGTATTTTGATTGCACTGTTGCCAAGTTAGGGGTTTTTTTAACCTAAATTAACGTTATTTTTTGAGTTAATTATTTTTGGGTTTAAAAATTTAGGTTGAAAAAAATTTTATATAGAATTTTGGATTGAATTTTTTAACTTTATTTTGAATTTTTTTTTTTTTTTTTGTTAACAGCTTAATATAAAATTCTCATAAAAGTCAACTACAGCTTGAAATATAGAAAAAGTAAAAAACGTTTAAGCTTTTAAAAATTTTAAAAGGGATAATAAAGTAAAAATTAATCTAAAATTGCAGAAAATAACTATAAAAACCGAATGAATGATTTCTATAAATTTAGCGTCATCCGATAGAAGGCCAAACGCAAAATAAAAATTAATGTAAATAAAAAGTAACTAGTGATATATGCAAAAAAAATGAGAATAAGAGAACATAGAATTGTAAGTGGATTTAGTTCGGTCTAAGCAATATAGAACATGAATATAATTTCAGTATTCAAATTCTAGTTAAAGTTTATTTGAATAGAGCAAATAAACATTCAACTTACAGTAGAACCGATTAGAAAGAGTGTTGACTAGAAATCGTAGCTGATTTCGAAAATGCATTATAATCAATTTGTATCTCGAATTACTTAATTTTTAATAAATATTTTCATTCTTCTATCACAGTTTAAATAATGAACTTAAAGCAGAATAAATAGAAATTATTAAAAGATATAGAAAAGTTTAAATAAATAACTATAAAATGAAGTCGGCTTATTTTTGTATAATATACAACAACATAGCATTTATATAGAGTTGGTGGTGTATGGTAAAACAAACTAAATTGCCATTTAAATACATTAATTTATAAAAAATTTAATAAATACCTTTGTCTTTGGAAATTTCAGTGCGCAATGTTATTGGAACATTACTGCCACTGTTCACAGCACCAGTTATAGTTAAAATTGCAGCATTAGCACCTGACGCTGAGGAGGTGGTGCATGATGATGATTGAGAAGCGATTGAGCTTACGTTTGTTGCTGCAGCAGCAATTGTACTACCAGAGTTGGTGGTAGATGTGCTATTATTGTTTAAATTTTTTTCATGTCCATCACTTTTATTCACAGTGACTGAAGGGAAAGAGTTATTGCTAGTATTAGCTGGGGGAGGGAGTGTAGTAGAATTTCCTACTGCTGCTGCTGCTGATTCATGTTTATTTACAGCGGCAGAAGGGAAAATACCAATTGTTGTAATATTATCATCTTTGCGTTGTGCTACTTGCGCATAGCTTAGGCGTGACGCAGCTGAGTTTCCAGTGGCATTAGTAGGCAGGGCATTAGCAGTAATGCCAGAGCCGCCATTATGTATGTTTGAGACAGCACTAACAGATGGGGCTAGATTTTCAGTAGATGTTGAGCTAGTTGATGTGGAGGCATTTTTTTGCTTTGTAGCATCTTTTGGCGCTTCTTTTTTGGCTATTAATGCTGCGATTGCAGGTGGTTTTTTATGATTGTTTAGACTGCAATCGGCTAAATTAGATGTCATTGTTGCAACGCTGCAGACACCTGATGCGCTTGGACTATTTGAGGATAAGGAGATGTTTTTGGCGTTTATATTCCGTTCGCTGCTAAAATCAGCATTGTTACTGCTAACGCTGCTGCTATTATTGGCACAAGAAGTAGCATTAACATACGCTGTTTTATGAATACCCCCATTACTGCCTCCTGTCACTGCAGAGCCTCCACTTCCAGTAGAAATTGAATTGTTTTTGGCGTTTACCAAATATTCATCAGTCTTGTGAAATTTTTCATGCGGTTTAGTAGCTTGACCACTGCTACAGTTGTTGCTGCTAATGCCGCTATTATTCTCAGTAAAAGAAGTTGAGGCTTTTGTGTTAAATGTTTCAGCAACATTGTTGCTATTACCTTTAACATTTGTTGTATTTGTATTGTTTTGTGTTGAACACGTTATCACAGATGCAGAATTAGAATTTAGTTTATTTGTCAATGTTTTATTGTTGTTGTTGCTTCTATAGTTAACGCTCGAATTATCGCGTTGCTTAAAGTCCTCACTATGAGCAGTTTCTATGGCGGGTGTATTGATTACATTTGAGGTGATATTGTTGTTGGTATTTGAATTGACGGCTAAAGCACCGACACTGGCGTTGGATGGACTAACAGCTATATTAACTTTTTGTTGTTGGTAATAACTATGTTGTTTATTGCTGTAGTTGGAATCTTTGCGAGATTTTTTCCGTCCTCCTCCTTCCCCGCTGCCGCTGTTTCCACTTCCGCGTACTACATCAGCTAAACGATTTTCTGCCCAACCACTACCACCGTTATTACCGTTACCCGGTACAACTACTAAGGAACTATTTTGTTGTTGCATTAAGCTATTACTTGTATTTTGTTGTTGTTGCGATTGCTGATGCTGCTGGTGATAGGGTTGAGTATTGACGTTTTTTGGCTGCTGTTGATGATGTTGTTGATGCTGATCAACTGTATTACTGATATTATTGCTGTTGTTGTTATTAGTACTATTGATAGTCATGTTGTTGTTATTATTGGCAGATGATGTAGCATCGTTTAAATTTACTTGAAGCGCACTGGCAGTTTGTTTATTAATTGGACCACCGGTAGTCGCGACATTACTAGAGGATGTTGCTAAAATTATAGTGTTGATAGTATTTAAGCTTAATGTCAAAATTTAAAATTACAAAAAGCCTAAGCAGAAGCCCTAAGCAGAAAACTTAACTTTTTTATATTAACTCAACATAAGGCTTAAATGTAAAACAGAAGTGCCTATGTACATATGTTCAATTAGGATTTAAAAATGCTGGCCAACAAAAAAAATTTTTTTTTTCTTTTTTACCTAAAAGGTTTAAAAAATCATTTTTTTATTTAAACAAACAAGTGAATTTTTTAAGGCATTAAGGAGTATTTAAGTAAAATCTCATTTTGTAATGGGTGACTTTTTAGCTATTATCTTTTTGGCAACACTGTTTTGGTATATAATTTAACCATGAATCGTCTTATACATAAATGAAAAACGCTTGCAAATTATTGAATTTTATTATCAAAATGCGTGCTCTGTTAAGAAAGTTCATCGGGCGATTGTTCCATAAGCAGAATTGTCGATTTTGGAGTTAATATTAGCCAGAAGCATTGCAAGAGCTACCAATACATCCAGAAAAAGTCACAGTTTGGTGCGGTTAATGGGCTGGTGGCATCATCGGACCGTACTTCTTAAAAGATGATGCGAATCGTAACGTAATTGTGAATGGTGAGCGCTACCGTTAGATGATATCCAACTTTTTTTTGCCCAAGACGGCGCCACATGCCACACAGCACGCGCAATATTGGACTTATTGAGAGGCGAGTTCGGTGAACATTTTATTTCACGTTCGGGACCGGTCAATTGACCGCCTAGATCATGCCATTTAAAGCCTTTAGACTATTTTTTGTGGGGCTATGTTAAAGCTCATGTCTATGCAAACAAGCCCGCTTCAATTGACGAATTGGAAGACAACATTAATGCATTTATTCGTGAGATACCGGCCGAAATGTTAGAAAGAGTATGCCAAAATTGGACTAAGCGTTTGTACCATTTGAGGCGCAGTCAAGGTCAACATTTGCATGAAATAATCTTCAAACATTAAATTATATGGATTAAAGGATAAGAAATATTATATTTCTATCAAACTTTTATAATCCCTAAAAAATATAATTAAACCCATAAAATACGAAAAAAATAATACATAATAAACAGGCTTCAAACGAATGAAAAATGCACGAAGTAAAACCGAACCCGAGTTTCGGCATAAACCAAAAACAACCGAAAGCAAACTGTTTTGTTAAATTAAAGAGGACTTACACGTTTAAATAATTGATTTGTTTATTTAATTTAAACAATATAAAGTAGCAATTAAATAAAACCATCATATATCATAAATTTGAACGTTAAAATATTAAATTATAAGAAAAACATGTACGAAAATACATTAAAGGGAAAATAAGGTTAATGCACCACACCCATTTTTAATTATATTTATACATATATAACTTTTCAATTTTATTTCTGGGAAGGGTTGGAGATTGACTGGCTATATGGTCGCGAAACTTGACTTTGGGATACTACCAGGTAGTGCTTCCGGTTAGGGAGAAATGGAAGGGGTTCGGAGGCTGTATGAGGGGTGTACAGAATTCATCAATTGAGCAGAGATGGAGGTGGGCACCAGGGCTGAATACGGGAGTAAGAATGTCATACAGACTTTCGCACGAGTTCAGCGTTTTCCAGGCTGAGATTCTGGCGTTGACGAGAGCTGTGGAATTTATAGGGGAGGACACGGAGGGAAAAGGGGACGTAAAAATATACGTCGATAGTCCAGCCGCGCCCAAAGCTCTAGAGGACTATTTTGTCCGGTCTTGACTTGTGGACGTCTGTAGACGTGCTCTCAAAACGATCTTGGCGACACGCAGTGTAAGGCTCTGTTGGGTGCCGGCTTGTTTGCAAATGCCTTAGGCTGCAGACCCACCAACAGAGGTGGCTGGGAGGGAGCTTCTTATATGAACTCAATGAGCTCTAAACCTGAACGTAAGGTAGCGCTTTTAAAACAAGTAAGAGATACTTGTGACCATAGTAAAGGTAGTAAAATGTTTTTTTTTCTTTGAAATAACAAAACAGGAGTAAAGGTTACAGGTAAAACTTTTGAAAAAGGATAATAAATGTTTTAACTTAAAAAAAAATTTAGTTTGCAGTAAAAAATCCATGCAACATACAAACGATTTTATTCGTACATTAAACGAAAACTTTCGTTATTTCGCACCACGTAATTTTTGTGTAAAATTCATAAAATGTACGAAACTCTCTTGCACATTTTACAAAAAAAATTCAGTGATGTACAAAAAAAGTTACCAAGCATTACGATAATTTCGTAAAAGCAAAAAAAAGATTAGTATTTAACGAAATAATTTCATTAGTTTAACAAACTCCACGCATCATATTTACGAAATTTTTCGTACATTGTAAGAAAGTTTTTTTCATACATTATTGCATGGATTATTTTTAGTGCTCTCATCTTAATCTCTAAAAATTCAAAACAGCATTTTTTATAACTTCCTGGCAATAGTCCTTTCTTTGTTAGCAAGCAATTAAATTTTTATTTCAAAACACAAATTTTTTTTTTGTGCTGAACCACGTAATAATCGGGTTGTCACGGACCCCAATAGCTGCGGATTTGTATATATGTAAAAGCTAGCCATAAACCTTTTGTGGAATGACTTTTCAAATTATAAGTTTGGAGCTCGAATAAAATTTAGAAATAATTAGACAATACTAAAATTAATAACTCTGAAATATCTATTAGGCATTTTCAACCCCGATATTTACATTATTATTTTAAAACCAAATTTCTGTGTAGAGTTAAAAATATTTTATTTAATAATACAGAGGAAAATAAAAATTATTTTCAATGTGCAAATATGAAAAAGTTATATTTGAAACCTAGATATAAAAAAAAAAACAAGGCAAGTAAGTATCACTTTTTAGTTATAGCAATATAACCTAATTAACAATCTTCTTTTTTGTGTTCATCTAGATAGGCTTTACAAGCTGTAATAGTCTTTTATGAAACTCACCTGGCAGTGGCGGGAATGCTGCTGCCTCTAAGTCAAATTGCGGCGGTTGTGGTGGCACAGAATTTTGTTGCTGCTGTTGTTGTTGTTGTTGCTGGTGGTGATGTTGATGGTGGCTCTGGTGATGGCTATTATGATGATAGTTGTCATGATGGCGACCTCCGCTACCATGACCTCCACCAGATCTATCATTGCTAACAGAATAACTAGAGCCACCACCAGATGTATGTCGGCCTTCATAATTACGGCTACCACCTCCACCACCAACATCACGTCCGCTTCCCCCACCGCCAGCACCACCAACACCTCCTCTGTCACCACTAGTCCCCCCGCTCCCTCCACCATCGCTATTATGATGATGTGGATTGTAATGATGCGTCGCGGAAGATGAAGTTGTGACTGGATGGTGCTGGGACGATGATGATGAATTGGAATTAGTATGCTGAATTTGTGGCTGCTGCTGCTGTTGTTGTTGAGATGAGGAACTTGATATCGCTGTGTTATGTTGATGGTTGTGATAGTTAGTTGAGGAATTATTGGAAGAATGATGAGAGTGGGATCCACCACCACCTCCTCCTCCTCCTCCACTATTATAGTGAGGATTATAATTGTTACCTTTATAACCACCACGATGTTCGTTATCATTACGATGCGACGAATAACCTCCGCCACCACCACCGCCATGATGACCACCACTACTAATATCATTGCGGTTTGAATGATGATGGCCACCGCCTTGAGATAAAGAGATAACACTACCTCCCCCTCCTCCAGAGTTGCCACCACTTTGTTGCTGCTGCTGTTGTTGAGCATGATGAGACGTATTATAGGATTGCTGTTGAAAATTAGAAGATTTAATTAGATTTTGTTGATTTATTATAGTTTTACTATTATTTTTATAATTATTTTTAGTATTAGTACAATTATAATTAGTATTGTAATTATAAGTATTATTATAAATATTGTTGTTGCTGTCATTTTTATATATAGTTATTGCAGTAGATTGCAGCCTATTGGTGCTATTAATGGAATAGTTATTGTTATAATTTTTGTTATTAATAATGGAGTTGGTAATTTTGGGAAATTTAGAAAAACGTTCTTTATTATTATGTTTATTGAATAACATGGAAGACGCTTGATTACTGTTGCTACAGCTGCTATTGGTGGCATTTGCAAATTTGGTGAGAGTATTGGCGGTGATGGTGGTGGATATGGAATTGTTAGCTAATGAATACAACTGTTCACTAACATTGCCTCCGTCGTTGCTGGCTTCCTTCCCGCCTATCACATTAATATGACTTATATAACTGCCAAAGCCTCTGCTAACATCATCCGCTTCTTTATTATCTACAAAGTGAACGTCTGCATCACCCCCTAAGCCGCTGCCTACTATACTAAAACTCCCAACACTTACATCTACAAGTATACTGTTATTACTACCAGTTGAGTTTGCCGTCAAGTAACAACAATTGTTAGTAGGTACTGTAGTATAAAATGTTGTAATACTAACCCCGCTGTTGCCTCCGCCTCCTCCACGGTTATTTGGTAAATATGCCATCCCAGAATTATCATCATCGCGCCTTCTTCGTCTTGGTCGTGATTGTGACCAATGCGGCGGATCTTTGCCAATACCACTGCCACTGCTGACACCACTTCCACCTACTGAATTGGTCAAAGAAGAGGATGACGATGTAACATTATTATTACGAGGGTTATGATGATGTCCCTGTTGAGGAACATGTTGTACAACAATTTGTGATTGATGAACTAACTCTGCACCGATGTCTTCTTGTAAGTCATGTTGCTGATGGATTTGCTGTTGCTGCTGCTGTTGATGATGGTGTTGTGTTGATACTGTTGTCACACTGTGTGCCGTATAGGAAGTATGCTGCATTACACCAGTTTGTGTATTTGTGGAAGGCATTGCGTAGTGAGATTGTTGTATATGTGTTGCAACAGAGCCGCTACCACTTAATTGTTGAGGTTGCTGCTGCAGTGGTTGTTGTTGTGTTTGTGCATGATGCGATGTTTGGTTTTGCGAACTGTAGTGGTGATGGCTGCTAAGAGAATTTGAATTACCGCTACCATAAGGTTTTTCGGATGAAGATTTTGATATTCCACCTTAAAAAAAAACAAGAATATAAAAAAAATTATTTAAACTTTACTGGAATTTAAAAGAAAATACCTAGTAAAAGTAATTATTGCAAAATTCATTTCTTACCAGTATTTTGTTTCATGCTTGAATAGTGTCGTGTATTACTATTTTGTTGAGAACTGGACTGTTGATTTGAGTTTGCTTGTTGTTGATTTGATGGTGGTTGTTGCTGCATTTGATGCTGTTGAGTCATTGGTTGTTGTTGTTGCTGCTGGTGAGGATCAACAATGGCGGTTGGCATAACGCCAACTAGACCACCAGTTCCACCGACATTTACACTAGATACAATTAAATTGCTTCCAGCCAATTGGGATTGAGAAGACTGTTGCAAATTTGTATTACGTGGCTGTTTTCGATGGCCTCCGCTTTGTCCACCACTGTTACTAGAATTATTACGATGACTGTTGTTGTAGCGTCCACCGCCACCACCCCCACCTCCGCCACCGCTTTGCGGTTTTGAGCTGCTAGTTAAACCAGGAGTCTGTGTAGGCGGTGGTGCTGTTGTGGCATATGCAGGTACTGCAGGAGGCAAACCATTGGCCGCAAAAACATTGCCTATCTCATAGAAATTCTGACCATGTGCTGTTGTTGCGGTCGCTGCTACAGCTGTAGCAGCAGCAGTTGGCCATGGGGTAACAATGCCAGGATAAAATTGCTGCTGTTGGAATTGCTAAATAAAAATTTTACAATTATAAGTATATATGTTAAAAGTGTACTTCTAAAGTAAATAGCACCAACAAACTTACTATCAAATGTAATTGACCATTATATGGTACTTGTGGTTGCGCCATTGCTGCACCGTTTGCTGTATACACAAAGCGTTGTGGTGCTGCACTATAAGCAACAGCCGCTGCAGCAGCGTTTGGATCATATACAGCGGCTGGTGGTGAAGTCATTCGATATCCATTTTTAATAGTTGATACTGGACCGATTGGTAGTCTGTTTATAAATGGTTTTGCTTTCATACGCGCCATTATTGGTTTACCCTTTTAATATAATAATTAATTAATAAACTGTTTATCAAAAGATGTTTGTATGTTTACAAATGCAATGGTGGCCATTTTTATAATAAGTACATTTAGTGTAGCAATATACATATAAAATATTTTTTGTTTTTGAATTTTAAAAAGGAAAACTTATAACATTACCAAAAAAAAAACAATAATAAGTATTAAATGTGGGAAGAACTTCATCGAATATAAATATTTCTTTATCCAGAGATTACAATATAAGTTCATTTACTTTAAAAAATATACATATATATTAAGCAAAGATTTTGCAACAAGATAACAACTCCACCGTTATCATAACGTGTGTGTTTGTATTCGAAATTTTAAAAATTAGTTTTATATACTTAGATATTATGTAGAAATGTTTTTTTTTTTTAGAATGTATCTTTACATACCTGAAATTCTTTTACATCCTCCCTTAAATATTTAAAAGCTTTTTGTGCATCTTCATCCGATTCAAAGGTTATATACCATGAGTTATTGCCGGCAAATTCACACGATATAACGCGTGGGCAGTTTTCGTTATCAAAAATGTTCTTAAAAACAACAACAAATTAATTATGATTATTTGTTCTATATTTCAATAACAATAAAAGTAATTTACCTTAACATCTTTAACTGGTGTTTGTTCTGATATTTCTCGCAAAATTATAATGCATCTTTTGTGGTTTGGTCGAACTCTGAGACCTTCTTCGTCAACTTGCACATTTGGTGATTCCCTAAGCACTTCTGTTATAAGTTTAATATCTTTAGTTAATTTTTTTACTAAATTAAAGTTGGCCACTGTCCATATGGGTACATATTGATCACTGTCCATTTGTGATAGCAGCCAAGAGTCGTTTGCTAAATTTTCTCTATGAAAAGAAAAAACGCATAAAAAAATACATTATACAAAAACGTCATAATGATGATTCAACTTAAAAACTTAAATGGCGATATTGGTTTGTAAAAAACAATATTTTAATTGCATATTACGTTGGCATCTTTGATATGATATGAGCAACGTTTTAGAATTAATTACAAATTTTAATTGTTAACAATTTAAGGTTTTTAAAAAGTATATAAAATAAAACTTAAAAAATATATATAAAACAAAAATCAGATAATAATTATTTCTGTAAAACAATTCTGGTTTTTAAACAATTAGAGGTAAATCGAAAAAATTTTTTAAATTGAACATGTTTCTTAAGTAAAACTTTTATACAAAATTAACATTTGAAGTATACTTTAAATGTAAATTTGCCCCTTAAAAATCACAAAAGCTAATAAAAAATAATTATTATTAAATTTTTGAAAATGTTAATCAAATATATTATACCAAAAATCAAAATAAAGACGATAATATTGGCGTGCTTGATTGGCTCCCCGATTGTGTTTGTGCTTGACTTATTTTCATAATTTTTATTTTGGTATTATCCTTTAATTAAAGTATACCTAAATTCTTTATACTGATATCTAGAGCCCGACTGAACTTTCAAATTTAAAGTTCCGTAAAAAGTAGCGTTAGGCCCATGTTTGGATCTTTGGCCGAACTTTACCGAACACTAACCGAATTTTTTTATAAAAATCCGTTGCTGAAATTTATTAATAACAATAAAATACAAGTAACCATTGTTTATTATAAAATTTAAAAACACTACTTTTTAGTATCACATTCATGCAAAAAAAAAATTATGCTTTTCATTAAATTATCTAAACGCTTAGCTAAGACCATTATTTCATTAATTTTATTTGTTTTGAGTGTATTTTTGTATATATTTGTGTTATTATTCTACTTTTTTAAGTAAGAACAAAAACTTTAGTTTGTTGGTTTAATAAAACTGCTATTTTTTGTTTGAATTAAATGATTAAATAGCTTTAATTCCTTACAGAATAATGAGTTAGGTTGGTGTTCGGTTAACATTCGGGTTCGGTCGAACAATATAAATTTGACCGAAGTTTGAGTTCGGGGTAAGTTCGGTTACAAAAATGAACATTTGGTCGGGCTCTACTGATTGCTTTGACTAGGTGATAGTTATAACAATAAATATACTAACCTTGAAAAGTAATATTCCAACTGCGTAGCTAACATTTGTTTGAGCTGGTCTAATGGTATCATGTTATTATCGCTTGAACTTGATGAGGAAATGTTGCTGTTGCTACTATTTCCACCGATTTGATGCTGTTGGTGTTGTTGATGTAGGCCAGAAGTGGATGAAGGCAGTGGTGGGCCATTATTTAGGATGACATGATGTGGAGCATGAGAATGGACATTAAGTGGTTGTTGCTGCTGCTGTTGGGCTGCTGCGATTGATGTTCCTGCCATTTGATCGACAGCAACCATATTCGAAACATTAGTACCGCCTGCTGCCATGGATGCACCAGCTGGTAAATCCTCTTGACTGTAACAGACGACAGTGCCGTCTTGACTTATGGTTCCATTCATGATTGTAAATTCGGTGTTATCAATCGTTGTTGTCGTAACGGTGGGCCCTTGCTGACCACCTGTCAATACGGTTTGCTGATGGGCGTACTGTATATGAGCTTGTTGTGGATGACCCTGAATTTGAAGCGGGGCTGTGTGTTGCGGATTAGCAGCAGCTACAGCAGCCGCAGCGGCTGCTGCCTGCACTGTTTGTAGAGTGGGTGGTTGTGTGTGGGTAGCACCTGTATGGGCTGCAATTAACTGTTGATGCTGGCCGGGTGCTGCCGCAACTTGAAGACCCTGATGATGGGTTGGTTGTGGTCCAGCGGCTGTTGCTATTAACGGGATGTGTGTAGTTGCTGGAGCTGCTAATTGTGCTGTTTGACCGTACAAATTAGTTGCTAGCACTGCTGTATCCACAGGAACATTTGCATAGACGGTGGTAGCAACAGGTGGCGGTATCTTCACTGCATCCCCATTCATATACACGTAACCTCCTATTTTCGGCCATACAGCCGTACAATTTTTGTCAATTTATTATAATAATATACCGATTAAATGCATAAAAAGAAAAAGCCGTAAGAGAAATATATTAATTTAAATTATCATTAGTTTTAATTATAACATTAATAATAATAATAATAATAATAATAATAATAATAATAATAATAATAATAATAATAATAATAATAATAATAATAATAATAATAATAATAATAATAATAATAATAATAATAATAATAATAATAATAATAATAATAATAATAATAATAATAATAATAATAATAATAATAATAATAATAATAATTAATAAAATAATAATTCAATTATTTTTAATTTCAATTTCAGATAATAGGATTTTAAAAAAACATCAGATATAAATTTATAACTCAGAAACATTTAGTTGTTTTTAAATTCAATTCCGAAAGTAACTGGAATCTATAGCAACTCTGCACATTTAGTAAAAAATACCTATCAAAGCACAAAAACATTCACCCTGGCGTTGAATTAGTCGTTTTTATTTTTTTGGTACCGTCGTTTTTGTGTCGAATTCGACAACATTCGACATAAATTTGCCAAACACAATAAGGCTGATTGTTGATTGCTAAATTGCCATTGTGTTATAATTTAGACAAACCAACTATTTTGACGATTTATTTACAAACCTAATAGCTCTAAACAAAGCTTAATTAAAAACCCCTTTTCAATTCTGTTAATGTACAATTTTTGAAATATTAACTTTTTGTAGTAAAAAAAATTTGACTTTACTAACAAACTCTGTAATTTAAGTTTAAAATTTGAAATTTTTTACTGTTTTCACTTTTTTAGTTTGCGGATTTTACCAGATTTTTTACTAAAATTACTTTATAAAAATTTTGATTAAAAAATGTTCATAACACTTTTTTATTTTAAATATACATATTTATTACTTACTATAATATTTAATAGACATCGATAATAATTTTATAAAAAAATGCCTTTTTATTATTATAATTATTGTTTTTATTAAAAAAAAAAAAAAAAGCGCACAAGTCGCGGTAAAATTAAGCACTTTTTTAATTCAATTTTTCTCACTTAATTTCTTGACTTTCTCAAAAGGCAGACCAGTTAAAACTGATTCTGCACCGAATCGATGATTCTGCCTTACGTAAAGAAAGGTATACAAACTTTTTAATTCGCATACACACTATGCCTTAAGCAGGTAGCAAAAATTAATTTATACAAAATTAAAACCTCTTTAAACGCTTGTGTGTTTGTATGTACAGAATAACGACTGGGTTTTTGGCTAAAAACAAAATGGCCCTATTAACGCGAAATAAATATTTCCTCATCAAACAATTTTTAAACTTAATATTTCTCTACTCAAAATTTTTACGTTCTAGTTACAAATTCATTCACTTTTATAAATTTAGAAAACAATAACAGGATAATAATGCATGATATTCGCGGTTTATTCCGCTTTGAAGCCTTATTTTGCTTTTTATACTAGAGTTTTTAATCAATTAACAATCGCTCGACAAATCCAACAATTTTCAGTTAATTATCCCTCGATTAAGAAAAGTTGCAAACTGTAATAAAATGAAAATTTCAGTAATTTACGTCGTTTAATCGACAAATCGGTTAAATTGTTGTTATAAGCTCTCTTTGTTTTACTTATTATTTGGCCTTTTGTTGCGCCTCCTTGCAGAGTAATAACTAAAACATTGTTCAGTGATCACTGGTTAATAATGAATTTGTTTTTTTGTGTTATAAGTAAATACACATATTGGCCATTATTATTTCAATAAATTACTGATATGCAATATTTTGAAAAATAAAAAAAGACATGTTATGTAGAATGTCAACTGCTTAAATAAACTTTTCGAAGGCCGATAACGTTCTGCGCAATTATTTTTAATGCATGCCAATTCATCAGAAATTTTGTTTAAAAATTTTAAACTCAGCAAGAGCTTACAAAGTCATTGGAAGCTATTTAAGCAGGGAAATTGTGTACCAAAGAATTTCAAGTCGAGGGATCTTAAAAAAGAATGCATGTCCAAAATGTTCACGACTTGATTACTGGTTTCACTACGATAACCGGAATAGTTATAAATCGTTTTTGGAGCACGGACAACCATCCAAAGCTAAACATACATGGTGATAGGGTATGCTCTGTATATGCTGGGGCTAAAAGGGCCCAATCAGTTATAAGCTGCTGAAATACGACCAGACTATCACAGGGAACCTGTATTGAATGAAACTGATTCACTTATTGTGGGCATTGGAAGAAAAACCTTTAGAATATGCGACTTTACATAAAACCATTAATTTTCATCATAACAACGCTCGGCCATATTACACCCTAATCAAAGACAATCAAATCTCAAAATTTATTAGAATCGTTTCTTTTTTCTTTAGCCAGTTCCCACATTACTTAAATCCTAAACCAAAACAAAAATTTCGTTTGCATTTTAGTTAACTTTATAATTTGTTTGATACTTTAAGGCTGTTAAAATCATTTCGATTCTAAAATTAGAACCACGCTTTTAAAAGCATAAAAGAAGACTCCCACAAAATATATGATTTCGAGTTACGACTGTAGAGACTGATTTTGTGTGTTACAATACATTAATGGGTTTATTCGTTTACTTTTCCAGTAAAGTCCAGTAACTAAGCAAATACTGAGTAATTTTAAGAAATTTCTCTCACTTAAAATTTTTGAAGTAAAAAGTACGCGAACGGAAAATTTTAACATAAAGTTTACCTACTCAAAACAGCTGATAGATTAAAATATATTGCAATTACTTGATTAATCGAAAAAATGCATCAAATTTTTTTAAGCAAAAACAAGCTGACTTTTGTGAGTGGGGTTAACTTGGTTTTGGGGTTAAAGTCTATTACGATCACCACCACAAACAATGGGCTTTTTCGCTATGCCAAAATTTTTTTTTCAGAAATGCTACCTTTACTTTGAGCACACGAATATATGGACACCCAGCCAGACAGATATGCTTAAATTGGCTAAGGAAGTGATTCTGAGTCTGTCGGTATAATTTAAGTTGAGTCTCAGACTATTCTTTTGTGCGTTACCTGGAGCAATACATACTGCTAGGGAAAGACTTAGCGTTAATAAAAAAAACACGAATATTTAATTTTGGGTAATTATTGACTGCACCGAGTACCCAAGTATTCAGCACTTTTTCAACTTAAAAAAAGTAATAGTACGTTTCCATTATAAGCAAATTAAGTAATTTTGAGGAAATCATTTCGAAGTGTTTCCATTACGTTGTAAGTAATTTTATGTTCGAATTCAATCTGACACGTATATCAGGTGGCCTCGGTTATTCAGCTGAAACAGGTGTTTCGTTATTAAAATATCAAATTTTGTTTATGTTTATGCATTTGATTCTTTTTTACAAACAACAACTGTAGTTTTCTAAAAAAAGCTTAAAAGGAGGAAAAAGAATTTGTGAGTTTTTGTTATCTGTCTTGACATTCTTATAACAAATTAAGTTGTTTTTGTAGAACTACTCCCACCTGATGCATGCTCCTTGCAATCAGCTGTCATTTTTTCGGATTTGTTACTCACCAATAATGGATTCCCCAAAGTTGCATTTGTAAAAATAGCCTCCGCGCAGTGTTGCACAGACAAATTTCGAAATAATCTTGAGCAAATCATGTCATTTGAGATGATTTGCTCATATGAAAAATATATGGGAAATCATGTAGCAAATTACTTTTTTTTTTTTTTTTTTTTGTTTCATATATTTATTATTGAATCTTCGCCTGTGGCGAACTAACAATAAGTGTTCAAATCTTAAAACTAGGTAGTTAATATAAGTCCAGCCAGTGCCAGACTAAAATTTAAGTTCTCATATTAATTATCAAGCTTCATATAAGCGCAATAGTATCCCTCCTTTTCAGGCGGGTGTGCCCACTATGTTGCAGGATGTTTCGGGCGAGCGGATTTGGGTAAGCTTCCAGCTTATTTAAATACTTGTCCACATAGTTCAGGATTTCGCATTTAACTAGTGGAACTTGTAGATCCTTGTGGATGTTGCTGTTTTTAACATACCAAGGAGCACCAGTTATCATTCTTAGGATTTTGTTTTGCCTGCGTTGAATTTTTTCTATGTTGGATGCGGAAGCAGTGCCCCATAATTGTATACCGTAGCACCAAATTGGTTTTAAAATCGATTTGTAGAGTAGAAGTTTACAATCAAGACGAAGCACAGAGTTTCTGCCGATTAGCCAATGAATTTGTGTAGCTTTAAGTTTCATTTGCGTCAACTTCGCATCTATATGAGGCTTCCATGTGAGGCGGCGGTCTAGGTGAATACCAAGATATTTTGTCTCGGTTCGTTGAGGCACCTTATGGTTGTCAATAAGAATTGGAGAGCACGTTTCTTTGCGTAAAGTAAAAGTTACGTGGGTACATTTTTGTTCATTTATTTTTATTCCCCATAACTTTGCCCATTTTTCAACTTGGGTTACGTGTTGCTGCAATTGGCACGAAGCCTCTTTAGGGTCCTTATGAATACTAAGAAAAGCAGTATCATCAGCAAATGTCGACGTGTGTGTAAAACTATTGGTTGGCATATCTGCTGTGTAAAGCAAGTACAGAACTGGACCTAGTATACTCCCTTGAGGTACACCAGCCCCTATTGTTTGAGAAGAACTTATTTGGTTTCCCTCTTTGATTTTAAACTGTCGACCGGTTATGTACTTTTCTAGTAGGTTGAAAATATTAGCTGGAAGGTTTAGCTTTAGTTTGTTTAACAGGCCTTCGTGCCATACTTTATCGAAAGCTTGAGAGACATCTATAAAAAGCGCGGAGCAGTACTTTTTTTCCTCGAAAGTTTTTCTTATAACCTGCACCAGTCTGTGAGTTTGTTCTATTGTGCTATGTTGACTTCTAAAGCCAAATTGGTGATCTGGAATGCAGTTGTTTTCATTCAGGATCGGAGTAAGCTTGTTTTTAAACAGCTTTTCAAACAGTTTTGACAAAGTTGGTAACAAACTTATAGGCCTATAAGACTCCACCTTAGAAGGATCTTTACCAGGCTTAGGAATCATCTTAACTAAGGCAACTTTCCATATTGGTGGAAAATGTTCAAGCCGTATTATGGCATTAAAAATAAAAAGAATTATTCTTTTTGCTGTAAAAGGTAGCTCAATGAGCATTTTGTTGCTTATTTTATCAACGCCAGGAGCTTTTTTATCATTAAGGTTAGAAATAGCTTCTACCACATCTGAATATCGGAAACGTATTTCTATAGGACGTCTAGAAACAACAGGCGGTAATTCCTTCACGTCAGTGCATGTATTAGGAGTGAACACGTTTCTTAAATGGCTTGCGAGCAGATCGCATTTTTCTTCATCATTTCTAGCCCAGGATCCTCTTAGATTGCGCAGTGGTGGTTTTGCGATTACGGGTCTTTTGAGACGACTGGCTGATCGCCATAGAGAATAATTTGTTTGAGGGGTTGCGTCTAGACCTTCCAAATACTTCTTAATTGATGCAATTCTGTGTACCTCCAGCAAGTTTTTTAAGCGATTTGTACACTCTTTTAGCTTCGTTTTAAGTTGGGGCGATCTATGCTGTTGCCATTCTCTTCGCGCTCTCCTTTTTTCAGATAAAAGCTCCTCAACATCGACAGAAAAAAAATTTGAGCAAATTAAATGATTTGGCGCAATTCACGTAGATGGAAACGTAGTATAAATATCAGAAGAAAAAGCCGCAACAAAATTGATTTGGATATTCTAAAATGTGTTCGGAACTCAACAACCGTATAGGTAGGGACCGTGTCATGGAAGTAGCTTTTAACAGAATTGCGTAATACTCGTTCTTTTCTCAAACACAAGTTAGGGTGAAAAGATTTTGGCTTTTTTTAACATTTAAAACAAAATTATATCTTCTTCATTTTCGCTTTCAGATGACGATTCTATTAGATACAAAACTGCATTTTGCAAAACATAGCCATGTCTGGTTACATTTACTCTTTCCTCTAAACTTAAAGTACTAGCTATATCTTTTAGTTGTTCCATTGTTTCACCTGTGAACATTAAATTACTTTTTATACCACTTTAATTTTTCTCGTTATCCAATTCGTTAGATGTTTGTTTTTTCACTTTTTTGTTTACATCAGAAAATATATGTTTTATTTTACTAGTAATTTTTACTAGTAAAATTTTGTCTAGTAAAAACTTTTAAGTACTCAGTAAGACAACTGTCACTTTGCGCTCTTAATTTGTGTTCTCATTTACTGGATTTTGTGTAAACGAACGCAATCCAGTAAAAATATTCAAAAATTTTTAAAAACTTTGAGTAAACGAATGAACTTAATTTGTCGTTTTCTTTTCTGTTAAAAATATTGCCTTAAGGTGGCTGGCTTTACATTATGTAAGAGCATAATGTATTGAGTAGAAGGGAATACGGATCAAAAATTTAGCAAGTGTTTGGTAATAGTTTATTTTCTAAACCATTTCAGGAACTTACGTATTGTATTGTCATCACATCAGGGGTGTAAAACATTGGCAGCACCAACAAATCTTTTGAAGGTGGCTACATTTTATGGAACAAAACAAAAACAACCAAAACCAGCGGAGAAGTTTTTCTTGTTGTTTTTGTTACTATTGTTAAACTTATCCATTTGCCGTTACAATCAAAGAAAACAATAAATCTGCTTCGATTTTACCAACACCAACCGTGTAAACATGAAAAATTGCTAAAACAGACTTTTGTTCTCTTTTTTTTTAACAAAGAGAGAATTTCTTAATATTCTCATTTCATTTGATTCTACAACATAGGTTGTCAAAACTCTCATTTAATGAAATGCGTCTGTATTGGATAAGAGAAAATTGCCCAGCAAACAAAAAACTAAGCATTGCAAATGTGATGAATTTTACTTTTTAAAGCAAAATGGAAATGAACTTAAAAAAAGTAATTAAAATTAAATACAAAATATGCCTCAGTTATTACAGAATTAGACAATTTTTTTTCACACATATTCCATTGGGCGAGTTTAATTTACAGTTAAAACTTAAAAAATTAAGTGTATTTAGGTATTATAAATTAAGTTTTTCTTGTTTTCTTTGTTTTAAATGTTTGGTAACATAAAATGTATTGCATGTTACCAAAAGCATTTTTAATGACAAAACAAAATTTTTTATCTTCCATTATACTATTTTGTTTGCTGGTTTATTTTGAAATTAAACCAAAGCTGAAAAAACAAGAAAGCTGAAAAAAAGCAGTAAGCATCCGCGCATGTGCACTCGTTAACACTCAATTAACGACTGAAATCAAACTGAAATAAAAGAGAATAAGCGTCGGTGTGAGTTTTTTTTATTGTTTTTGTAGCACAATTGTGCACTAAAAATGAATTTTTGACAACCTATGTTCTACAAAGTCTTAATACTTTGTATTACCATGTTAAGGTCATTTTAAGCTACCTTACGCCCTTCTTTTCATTCTTTTCTTAATAGGGGGGCAACATTGTTATCAGGGCGAAGGTACTTTTTTTTGACAATGTTGGCCTGAGCGAATGAAAAAATGCAACATATAGAAAAGGAAATAAACATATCTTTTCTAATCAGATTTGTTGGCGTTGTTGGAAATTTTCCATATGGAACAAAAAACAAGATTTCTTAAACAAAAAAAAATTAATTGACTATTTGTTGAACTCTTCGTCATTTTTTGAAGGATAAAAGGTCTTTACAGTGTTAATAAAAAAACTAAACAGTTAATCGATTTTTCGACCAAAATAAAATCCCAAAAACTAATGGACAATTTTTGAGTCCGACAATTATTTTTAAGTTCTATTTAAATGCCAAATTCACATAAATAATTTTTATTTAAATATAATTTAAAATGAATAGTTGTACTTAAAAACTGGCCATAAGACTTTGAGTTTATAACACAATGGCAACACAATGTTGAGTAGATCTTTTTTGTAGAATAAACTTCTAATGCAGCTGATTTGAACTTTTTAAAGTGCCGGCTAGGGAATGGTAAGCAAAGCCGAAAATCGATTTTTGATTTTACGATCAACTATTTTAATCTCGATTTTCAAAGTCGATTAATCGAAGCTCATAATCGATTATAATTCAAAGTCGACTTTTATTTTGATGCTATATTTAAATGAATAGAAACCCTCAAAATTGATTTTTAAGTAAGAAAATTTAACTTTTCCCAAAGAAAGGTATTATTGGAAAAGGCGTATGACGTACCTATTTAATGATTACAAAGAACGCAAGTCATAAACAAATTCAGATAGTTTAACTTTATATATAATTATATACTAAAGTGCAACTTTCCATTATAATTTCAATGTATGAAATTAAATAAGTGAAAATTTACATACGCACACACAACAGATATACATATTTAATTTTCAAAGACGATAAGTTATTTTTAGTGTACTGTGTACTGAACTATTTTTTTTTATTGTTTAAAAATTTTTCCAAAACTTACTGCATTTTTAATTAACTTTCGGCGTCAAATATTACCATTTTTAAAATAATACACTAACGCTTCATATTAACACATGAGTTTGCAGTGCAGATAGTTTAAAATAAAAATCATTCTTTAAATTTATAGCATTTAAAATTTTTTTAAGTAAAATCGATTTTTTGGGCTCAATAATCGATTTCAGTATAAAATCGTCAACAAAAGGCCGATTACAAAAAATCGATTTTTTATGAGGTCAAAATCGACTTTCGACTATAATCGAAGTCGATTTACCAGTCCCTAGTGCCGGCTATAAATTCTGCATTTAACCTTACTTAACCTACGTTTTAAAAACACTTAGCTAGATCGGATAACAGGTAATACAAAAAGATGTATGTAAAGTGTATACAGGGCTTCTACTTGTTTAGTTTAATTTACTTTCTGCAAAATTAACCTCCTGCCGTATACACTCAAAAAAAATCATGCAACATACAAACGAATTCGTTCGTACATTGTACAGTCTTCCGTTGTTTCGCATTAAATACGTGCATAGATATACATATGTATCTGTTTACACCAGTTTATGTGTTTTTTTTTTCATCTTTTAGTGCGTATTGAAAAGTAGCTTCGTGTTTTTGTTACAAGTTAGTATTGGTATTTTTTCTAATTAAATGTGGTGTGGTTTCGTAATATGAGAGTAAGAGTAACAAATTTTTCTATGTTTCGTTAAAACAAATGCATACAAATAATGAGGGTTAACTATAGGTACTTTTGTTATTTTTCTTATTCTGGCTGCATGAGCCAGTTTTTCTATTTCTTAAATTTTATTTAAATAAATAAATCAAATTGACCTAAAAAAATTAAGACTGCATTGTTGTATATATGTATATTAAAGTCAAATTCTAAATCAAAATTTTAATTATTAAAGAATACAAATTAAATATATATTATTTTTATCTTAATTTTTGAGCTTGAGATAAAAAAAAATATTTTTTTAAAATTTATTTTATTAATTTTTAAACACTTAAGGAAAGGTTAAATTATTTTGTTTCTTAGCATAAAATATTTTTTTTTTTTTTGCTTAAGAGATAATTTTACATAAATAGCAAAAAAATCAAAATAGAACATACGAGAAAATTGGAAAACCTCTGCCTTGAGTTACAAAACATTATTTTTTATAGATATCCCACTCGCATCCCACTAAGCGACCTCCAAGCTCTTTAAAGAAAATACCTAAGCTTTCTTTTGAGCAAAAAAAAAAAAAAAAAAAATGGGCATATGTATTTGGAAAAAAAAATTTTTCTAATTATTTTATAAAAAAAAAAAATTTAAAAAAATTTTTTTTAATTTTAAAAATATTTTTTTCTGGAAGATTGAAAAAAAAGCTATCGAAAGTATTTGGGACGAATTTTGTTAAAAGCAAAAGGTAATAAACTGCATGTATGAGAAAAAAACACATATTTGCCGAAAACGTCAAATTTTGAACTCCTCTAGCTCAGAGAGTTTTTGACCGATCGTGTTAAAAAATTGCGTCTAAGCTACTCTCTGCAAGAACTTATTTTGGTCCAAATTTCTTTCCAATCGAAAGACATCGGTTTTAAAAGTTGGGTCACTTGACATGAAATCCCCATATATAAATGAAGGTACATAAAACGTTAAACTTTCTTTGTTGTAAAATTATAAAACTCGACCTTTTTTTGTAATTAAATAAAAGTTTTGTAAATGTTACGAAAAATGTATTACAAAAGATAATCGTTACTTTTAAGAAATTTCAAATTTCTGGTCTAAAAATTGGGTTCGTAATTTAAACAAACCCAACGTTTAGTTCTCGAATAAAAAAACTAACGAAAAGTTTTCTTAACTTTCATTAAATTTAAATTTTTTCGTAATACATAACTACAAAAGCTTCGTATATATTACAAAAATAAAAATTACAAAGGGCTTTCATTACTGCGTTGATCATTTTTAGTGTGGAAAATATAACTTATTTTTGAAGAAGCAACGCAAATTTATAAGGAAAGACTTGAACAACAATCATTATTTAAGAAAAGTCGCTCCTTTCACTGAACTGCAAGAAAATCTTTTCCGTGACAAAAAAAAAAAAAAAAAGATTCCATCTGGCTTAATGTTATTTTTTGCGTTGAAAACAAGAGCGCTATATTCGGTTGTGCCAAATCGTATACATATACCGTTTGCATTGATTTTTTTGTCTAGCCAGTCATTTGAGCAATCTAGCCAATTTGTTTCAAGTATAATAAAATTACTTTGTGCTATCAAAACTTCACAAAATTTAAAATTTGATTTTTTTTAAGATATTTCGCTTTAGATATTTAATAAAAATTGTTCATTTGTTTGGGGGCTTCCGCTCGTCCTGCTTCTATCCAACTAATTTTTCCCTATAATTTTAGGCATTGTTAAACAAATTTTTTGTCAGAGATTTGAATTCAATAGCTGTTAAAGTGTCCGATATATAGCGAAGCAAAAATTTCTTAAAAATGGTTTATTTGTATGGGGGCAGGGCCATCTAGATCATTTTTTCCAAAAGGTATGTACTAAACTGGAATTACTTGATAGCTGCTATAGTTTCTCAGATGAAAAATTTTCTAAATTTTGTACAATTTAGAAACCGTACCTAACCTGAACCTGAATTTTGGTAAAAATTTCTATTGCTTGGCCGAACTCGAGCACAAACCGAACTATGTAATACTGTTTAATTAAATTAAAAGAGGTTTACATTTAAAAGTAGTTAATTTAATTATAAAATAAAGAACAAATGCGTTTTTTTATCTAAAAAAGTTAAAATAATAAGAAAAATATATACGAAAATACATTCAGAGCAAAAAAAATTAATGCACTAGTAGCCACAAGTTAGAGTTTTTAAAGCTTAAATAACATTTTAGCCCAGAATACCTGGGGCCAAATTACGGCACTCGTGAACGAGTAGACTTTCGTATCGAATGAAATTTCGTGACGTATCGAATAAATGGATTACCGCATTCGATAGCTCACGTAACGAAATTAAAATGAAATGTAATAGATTTTTTTTGCATTGTAATTGAATGAAAATATGTTTCGGTAAAAAATTACAACTTTGTTAAAAAAGGAAACACAAAATTTTGCTGTTATATTGTTTTTAATTAATAAAAAAAGCAATATAAAAATGACTACATTAGTTTTGTTGTGTTTATCTTCTGACTTAGAGGATGAATCTAAAACTATGCGTATAAGAAGACAAATACGGGTTAAAAGTGATCCACTGTCATTGTCAGCTACTGAATTTCGTTTAAAACTTTATCGTTTAAGGTTTGTTAAGCGTTTTGCTTTATGCTAGGAAGCGTTCATGCAGAAATTTAAACTCCCTGGCGGTAAATATAAAATCGCAATATAATGCTAGCTTTATGTAACATTTTCTTTATTTCTTAGTGTATGGTTGTATAGACGGCACTCATTTTGGGTTGCAAAAACCATCTCAAAATGAATATATGTTTGATAATTTATTTTTGGCCAAGTTAGGATGATCAACCATAAATTAAGCCATTATATCCTTTTGCTTCCCATTTATTTTGTTAATATTGGTCCTAAAATGTTTATTTTATTTTTTTATTTATAGCTTCAACTAAAATTTGTATAAAAACTTACATTTTGTCTACCTTCACTGCCTATTGTTGCACATAAAATAAATTTCGAATGCTGTTTACCTCACGAACAACTTTTCGTTAGCCAGCACTCGATAGCGTACTCGTTAACGAATGTTATCATCAGAAATTACGATAGCTCTTACTCGATAACGAATGCGGTAATCTCAAAAGCAAATATTACGAACAATTTTACTTGATCACGGATGCCGTAATTTGGCCCCTGTATTTTAAATATTTTAACTTCTTATTGACACTTTTGCATTTTTGTTTGTGCAACAAATAAAGAAAAAATATGGTAAGCGTTCGGAAAAGTTTGGGGAAAACGCCAAATCTCGAACATTAACCTACCACAACTTTTTACCGAATATCGAACACGAACCGAACGTTCAGCCGGGCTCTAAAGATCTGCACACTGTTTCATTTGTGGTACAAACTGTACTTAATGCAAGTGACAAAAAAAGTATGGTTTAATTACAAATCCCTACAACGGTTTATTGGTTTTTTCGCTAAAAACAAAATGGTGTCATAAACTCGTAATCATTGTTTTTTCCTGTTTAATTTGTATGGAAAATAAACATACATAGCTTGTGGGAAAAATTGCACACACAATTATCTTTCAGGTAGGAACATTTGTACGTCTTTACAAAATTAACACCTTTATATAGGGTAATAGGGTGAAAGCAAAAGATCTTGAGATATACATACGTGTTTGAAGGGTGCTCCGGGAAATTGCGAAGATCCACCAACCAGCATAGCTTATCAAAACTATAGAGGCCAATTGCGGATCGCTAGACACTTAAGGCGGCTGTGGCAGTTGGGATTTGGCTATTCCCTTCATTTTAAGGCACAGAATATATAAAAGAACTTTTATAATAAATTTATTTTCATCACTGAACACTGGAAGGCTAAGAAAAACCCCGCAAAAATTTAAGATTACTAATAGTGGACCTTTTCTTGCAAAATACGGTCTTTGGCAAAATAATAACAAAAGCTAATAAACATCTGTCAAATACAGTGGTATTGCCAAGCTGATATATAAACCTGAGTTGCCACTATACTAAATTAAAAATAAAAATACACTGCCTTATCGGCTATCGTATTGGTTGAAGAATTAAATAAACATTATCAACATAATGGAACCAACAGGTAGTCAAAATATCAAACGTAAACATCATGAAACGTCACCGGAAAAGCCTTTTTGTAACGAAAATTGGAACCCTTATGAATTCATGAAGATGATGCAACAGTCTATGGAAAACGTTATGAATGAAAAATTAAAAAATTTATCGACGAAAGCAGACATTGACGAAATTAAACAACACATTTTCGACATCGATAGAAAATTTGATTCGCTCAGACAGGAGAATGAAGCGCTTAGGCATGAAATAGCACAATTAAAAGATGAACGAAACAAAGACCACCTGCAAATCAAAAGACTTGTAGAGCAAAGTAAAAGAAAAAACGTTATCTTTAGGGGAATTGTTAACAAAGGCTCTCCGAAAACCTCTGTCGAACATGTTTGTAAGAATCTTTTAAAAGTACCCGATATCCAAATCACTACAGCAAGGGTTTTGTTCTCAACCGGCGACAAAATAAGTGTTGTGGCTGAAATGTTAACAGAACAAATGGCTTTTAATATATTAAAAAACTTGAAATTCTTGGCCGGATCAACAATTAATGTGGAAAAAGATTTAACGGAAGAGAGGCAACAAAACAGGAAAGTACTAATACAACTAAAAAACGATATATTAGCTGCTGATAAAACGCATAAGATTTTCGTTAAAAACGATACTATTAAAATTGGCACAAATTGGATGTTTTGGAACAATAACCGTCAGCTGATGTGTGGTAAAGAACAGGCTAAGCAGGTATTACATAATCTATATGGGCAGAAAATCAATAATGTAAGCATTAATTATAATATTTTGTTAGAAAAATTTAATGAAAAAAACTAGAAAATAGCAATATATCTTTATGTAAAAGTAAAACCCTTAGAGAAATAAATTACAGTCTAAAAATTTTATCGTACAATATACACGGTCTAGAAAATAAATTGCTTTTTGCCGATTTCTTTAAATATATAAAAAACTCAGATATTTTTGCACTACTCGAGACTCACGTTTGTTTGGAAGACACTGCAAGATTTAATAAATACTTTGCTGAATTCGATCTTTTTTGGAAATCTGCTGTAAGAAACAGTTATTATGGAAGAAGTTCTGGTGGGGTTTTGATCGGCGTTAGAAAGCAGTTACGCGAAAAAGGACTGCACTACACCTGTGAAAATAAGTTAGGTGTGGACATTGTAAATATTAACACGAGAAACGTAAGTTTTAACGTTATACCCTTGTACATCAGAGGTGCAAATTGGAAAGAAGATTTTGGTGCATTAGAATCAATGTTAAACGAATATGATTTGATCAACCCAATAGTTATGGGTGACTTAAATGCAAGAATAGGTACAATGCAAAGACAGCTCGAAGATTTTTACATGTCACAATTCACAACTGGTACCTCTATAAGAAAATCAAAAGATAATATCGTAAATCAAAATGGAAAGCAGTTTATGCAGTTATGCTATGATTATGGACTAGTTATTACGAATGGTATGACAAGGGGTGATGAGGATGGTGAACTAACATTTGTAAGCGGAAATGGTGCATCGATGATTGATTATTGTGCAGTCTCGCAAGACCTACTCACACATATTGAAAAGTTTAAGGTTGACAAGCAAACGTGGTCAGATCACTTCCCAATAGTCTTATCTCTTAAAGTAACGTCTACAAAACCAGGCGATAATGTATCAAATCTCTTACCCAAACTCCAATGGAGAGATAACAGCTTATTGCAATATAAGGAAAATATAAGAGAATCTACACATATCAAGAAGCAAGAAAAAAATTTACTTGAGTTTAAAGATATAATTAATATCATTAAAGAAGTTTACACCAATTTAAATGTCGAAGGTTTTAAGTTTCCTAGGACTCAAAAATGGTTTAGTATTCAATGTTATAATGCCAGAAAAATTGTATTTAAAAATCTTAAAAAGTTCAGGAAAGAAAATGACGCTGAAAGTAAAAATAAATATTTAAAAGCTAACCAGCGCTACAAAGAAATATGCAAGGAAGCCAAAAGTCAATATTACCAACAATTAGAAAATAAAATAGAAAAGATAAAGGATAGCAGAGACTGGTGGAAGGTGGCAAGGGAAATAAGAAATGATGGTGAATTGTTTAATGAAGTCATAATACCAGCCGGAGAACTTAATCACTATTTTAAGGAGCTGTTAAACCCACAAATAATTTCGCCCGATATACAGTATGCTAAACCATTTTATGTGGATGACGATCTAGACAAAAACATAACGTTAGCCGAAATAAAGCAAGTTCTGGGGAAGACAAAACTAAACAAAGCTCCAGGAGAAGATCGCGTTCCCTATGAATTTTTTAAAAATGCCCCAGATGAATTACTATACGAGTTAGCTCAATCTTTTAATAAGTTATTTGATGGAGGTAAAATTGATAAAATATTCTCTAAAAGTATTATCTTTCCGATTTTTAAAAAAGGTGATGCATCTCTACCTAACAACTACCGTGGCATATCTTTTATGAATTGTTTAGCAAAAATAATGATGGGTATAATCACCGAAAGGTTATCAGAATGGTCAGAAAAACATAACATCCTTAATGAATACCAAGCAGGATTTCGTAAAAACTACTCTACTGCGGACAACATATATATTCTTTCGTCACTGGTACATATGAACTTTAATAAAAAAAAGAAAACATATGCTTTCTTTGTAGATTTTAAGGCAGCTTTTGATAAAGTTTCACGTAAATCATTGATTTATAAGCTCCACGCCATAGGTATATCTTCAAAAGTAGTGAAGTTTATAGAAAATCTGTATAAAAACACAACATTCGCAGTATGGACTGGAAAAGAGCTATCCGAGGAATTTTCTACTTCGTCTGGTGTCAAACAAGGGTGCTTATTATCGCCGTTATTGTTTGCTTTTTATTTGAATGACCTTCATGATAGCCTAGGTGGCGGAACTTATATTGAGGAAATTAATATTCGTATTCTACTCTATGCTGACGATATAGTTATTTTAGCAGATGAGCCTGATGTACTACAGAAGATGATAAATAAGCTCGAAGAATATTGTAAGATGTGGAACATTGAAGTTAACATGAGCAAATCTCAGATTATGGTATTCCGAAATGGAGGTAGAGTTTCACGGAAGGAAAACTGGGTATTTAACGGGAACAATATAGCTGTTATATCAGAATATTGCTACTTGGGAGTGAATTTGACGCCGAAGATGGTCTTTAGGAAACATGTTGAAATTAGAAATATGGCTGCAAAAAACAGCATTAATGCAACCTGGAAACATTTTCTTCGAAAAAGCAGCGTTTCACTAACCTCTAAATGGAAACTATTTCTAGCAGTTTGTAGAGCAATACAGGCATACGGAGCGCAAGTATGGGGGTTTGCATATTTCGAGGAGGTAGACAAGTTATTAATTTATTTTGTGAAAAAAATCTTGAGACTACCAAACTTTACACCAACCTATATTTTAATGATTGAAACAGGGGTTGAAAATGGTCACCTATACACCCTAGACTTACATTTAAGATATATAGCAAAAACACTTTTTAAATACTCAACAGAGAGATTGCCACATCAAATATCAAAAAAACTGCTGCAAAGAAATATATATTGCATTAATGATTTAAATAGCCTTGGTTCGGAGTTCAACATAACATGGGCAGAAGATAACTGCAGTGAAAGGCAATTTCATTACAATAAAAACAATCTGTTACAAGCCCTACGTAACAAATACCATGATAATTTATATACTAAATTGATGCAAACAAACCGGATTTATAAAGACCTAGATATACATAACGGGCAAAGATATTTGATTGAGTGCAAAAATCAAGAAGAGACTATGTGGATTTTTAAAGCAAGAAGTGATCTAATATCATTAAACGGAAATAGGTTTCAATTTAATGCCTCAAAGTTATGCTCTATTTGTAATATGATTGAAGTGGAAAACATTCAGCACTTTCTTGGCCGTTGTAGCGCTTTTAAAGAATTCAGACATATTTACTTCACTAAGGTTTTACTTGAGGATTTTGAAATTTATAATATATTGAATGGTTTTACTGTTTCTTGGAAATCTTTATCGAACTACATTAAAATTTGTGTTCAATATAGAAAATCATTAATAGACGAATTTAATTACTAATAATTTGTATAAACATATCTCTTTCAAAAAGTTATCTAACTTATGTATATATTATTAAAATCGACTGACGACCGCCGGTCAATGTCGTATTTATTCTATATTAGAAAAAAGAAACAAAACGAATGTACATATATTGCTCAAATTTATAAAATAAAGAATAATTCTACTACTACTACTATAGGGTAATAGCTGAAGTTTTTGCTATAAACAAAATTTTGCTATTTACAATTATAGTATAATTACCCCCTTTTAAATATGTGTACATGTATGTAAATATGTATGCCTAAATGCAGATTTTGATACCTGCCATAAACCATTTTTACATTTTATCCTGAACCTATCAATAAGGACCAACGCACCCGCTAGCTGTTCTTTCAAAATATCTTTAAGCATACATATACACACACACTTTTGAGAAATTAATGACTAAATCAACTTTTGTTTGACGGTCGTTAGTATTTCGTGGAATTAATATCAGAAAAACCATGGTCATACTGGGAATTTTTTTTCTCTTTTACTTAATTTGTAAGGTGCTTGTTAAGTTCTAGCGTGTGTTGGAATATTTTTGTATTGATACCTTTATTTTGAAAAACTATTTTATTATTTTTGCTTTCCTTTAAACTGTGTTTAAGCTCATTATCACCCTAGATAAAATAAGCAATAAAGTGATTATTACAAACTCCCTTTCAATTGCCTTAAAACAGACATTAGGTTCGGCATTTTTATACCCCCACCACATACGTATGGGTATTATATGTTTGTGCAGATGTTTGTAACGCCCAAAAATAATTGTTTGAGACCCACCTTCAAGTAAACCGATCGACTCATAATTATTTCCTGAGTCGATTTAATCATTTCCGTCCGTCCAACTAGGTATCAATCTATTCTTGTTATTAAAGTACAGTTCGCAATTTTAAAGACATTCTAAAGAAATTTGGCACAAATAAGATTTTTGGTACTGTCACTAAGCCTATTATTTGTGGTGATGATTAGTCCATTTTTTTGCATTACCTTCATTCAAATGTCCTACCGGATAAAGCATTTTGGGATATAAATGGCTCGAATATTACTTGAAATTTACAAAATTTTGCATATGTGTCTTGCCTTATGTCATAAACTACTATACTGAACGAAAACATGTTCGGTCTATTTTTTGATATAGCCCCCCTTACAAATGTCTTTTCCAAATAAGCATTTTGGGCTATAAATGGTTTGAATATTACTTGACATTGACAACATTTTACATGTGTCCATTTTTGGATATGACCCTCATATAAATGTCCTCCCAGGTATAAATGACTCAAATATTACTTTACCTTCTAAACATTTTGCGCATATGTATGTTTATCTTTATGCCACCGGCTAGTATACTGAATACAAAAACTATCGGTATATTTATTCATTTGGCCTCCATACAAATTGAGTGTACGTATAATATGGTCGGGCTTGACCGACTACAACATTCGTACTTGTTAAATATGTAGTGGCAAAAATATATCCTTTTTAGTGCCCCGGTAGGTCAGTGGTAAGTGCACGAGTCTACCAGTCAGGGGGTTGTGGGTTCAATTCCCACCAGAGACCCTGGTAAGTCTGCTTAATTCTTCTGTTTTTTTTTCTTTCTTTCTTATTTATCCTCCTCTAACTTTCTTCTTTCCTTCCGTCTCAACCCTATCTATCTGCCTCTCCAGGTAACACAAAGGGACCGAATTAAGCGGACCCAAGTGAGCTGTATCCTTTCCTTCAACGGCTGCCTGTTCTACCTAACCTGACCCTAGTTATTTTACGCTTACTGCCCTTCCACTTTTAATTTCTATAATATTCATTTGCGTTTTCATAAAGTACATAAATATATTAAGATCCCTTTAGATAGGCAAGTAGATTTAGCTACGCCCGTTTGTTAAAATCAAGTTTTCTTAGCCAAGTCAAATCCTACAAAACGCCAGTTGATGTCAAACTATCTGAAATATTCCTAGGCAGATCGCATTTTTAAATTAGCACGTTGGGTTCACTATGAACTGAGTGGTAAACAAAAAGCATTTTCTGGGAGAAAATCCATGCATATATCCCGTGATATTTTAGTAAATATGGCTAATGACAAATCGACAACGATATCGTCATGTCACCAAACCTCAATTTCAATCGCCAAGACCACCAAAAAAATTGCAACTTTCGGCATTAAGTCGCCATAACTGAATGCTCTGGCCAAAAGTGTCGAATAGTGATACATTTTTATAAAACTCAAAATGAGACAAACACACAGGCCACAAAAAACTCATTCAAAAACAAAACAAAAACTACTTTTTGGAAAAAAAACCTTTACTATAGTAGTTTATTGAAACCCGTTAAAAGAAACTCATAAATAAACTTATAGAAAAACACTAAGCAAGGCACACTTAAATATAATAAACAATCTCTTCTCCTCTATATTCTATCATCGAAAGCACAACAGAAACACACAAACTACATATACATATAAGTCATTTTAACAATATGGCAAGTTAATGACGAAAATCAGAAAAAAATGCTCATAAGCGAGTAAACAAAAGAAACTTCGAAAAAATATGTAAAAAATGTCAAATAATTCAAAAATAATAAAGAAAATCATATATATATTTTATAAATGTCTAATAGTGTAGAACGAAAGAAAATGTGGTAAAAATATATATGTACTTGAGTATCCATTCAATGAATCAATGATAGATGATTAGAACAATTTTCAGTTAATTAATTGTATAGGTTAAGTTAGGTAGAACAGGCAACCGTTGAAGGAAAGGATACAGCTCTCTTTGGTCCGCTTAATAAGGTCCCTTTGTTCTACCTGGAGAGGCAGATAGAATAGGCTGAGATGGAAGGAAAGAAGAAATTTAGATAAGGATAAGAAAGAAAGAACAGAAGAATGAAGCAGACTTACCAGGGTCTTTGGTGGGAATCGAACCCACAACCCCGAGACTGGTAGACTCGTGCACTTACCACTGATCTACCGGGGCGCCCCTAATTAATTGTATAAGTATGAAAAAAAATTCGATTAGACTGATCGATTAACATGACCTTTATACTGATTTTTAAAGACATTAATGAAAGAAAAAATATATAATAACAGTTGTTTTCTGATTTTTTTACGAATAATTTCTTTTCATCGAAATCTCTAAAACTTCTGAACAGTTTAAGGAACAAAACTACTTAAAGGTAATTTTAATATGGAATTTGCACATAAAAATCATATATATGTACGTACATGTAGATGTAAAACCTAAGCAAGTTTTTCTTTCAAGGAATGGAAAACGTGTACCTGAGCAAAAAATAATGTTTGATTTTCATTATAAAATTCCACATATATAAAATTACATTCTTAATTAGAGGAAAAAAACAACAAAAAATCCCTTATTTATTGCTTTTTTTAATCTTAAGCAACTAATATTTTTTACGACTTCCTAGTTAATTTTTTTCTGTTATTAAATTAGATTTTCAATTGTTGTTGGCATTATAAAATTAATTTTTTTAAAAACTTAACAGCTCCTGATTATACATTTAAGGTCGAGTACCATTTTGGCGTTATTAAACAGCGAAAAAGGTTTCTTTACCAATTTATCGGAGTATTTGCAGATCGTTATTGTACTGAAACGCCTATTTATGTGTTATATGCCTTTTTGCATATGGCAGGAAGATTTAATTCGGCGATATGAATACTTGTGTTATTAGTAAAATATTTAATAAATTCTAGAGTTGCCAAATAATGCAAATTGTTTAAAACATAAAAAAACCTACATCGAATATTCAACAAAAATCAAAGTCCTTAAATCTTTTTTATTAGCTTGTACAAAATCAAAACTTGATTAAATGCATACTCTTTAAAATATTTGTACACATTTCAGTAAGCGACTGTTAGGAAAGAAACTAATAATTTGTTTTAAAGTTATTTGTCCTAATTGCGATTATCAACCGCAGCACAATTGACTTGAAATTATAAAGTAATGGTATTTATGTATGCGAATTCTACATCAATAACATCTTGGTATTGATTTGGAGGTCACACAACACATACAGCTGTGTTCAATATAATAGGAGTGTGGCTACCCAATTTGCAATGCTCAAAAATTTCTAGTATGTCAGCTTCCAAAGCACGCAACTTTTTAACGGTGTTTGCAATGGAATGTGCTGAGTAATATTTGAGTGATAATGTACTGAAAAATTTTGTTGTTATTGTTATTTTTTAATTTCTTTTATGGTCGAACAATTTCAACTGTTCAAAAAAATAGGAGTGTGGTTGATTTTTTTAAAATAAAATTGGTTCTGAAGTAAGATATTTAAAAGTTAGTTGGAAAAAGTTTCGTTATGTCTTTTTTTATAGTTTTAAAATATAATTTGTCGATTAGTGGCATAAGAAAAACACTGTTCTGGAGAGAAGCGAGCCCTCATAAAAAGTTTAAGACAAAAAGGAAAAACTTACAAAGAAATTGAAGAAACCCTCGGATGTTCAGACCAAATATTAGCCAATGCCGTTAACTACAAAAAAAAAAAGGCTGAAACTCGTGGCCGAAAACAAAAAACATCTAGTGTTGATGACCGCCTTATAGTTAGATTCAGTAAGAGTTAGCTTTCGACGTCATCAAAAAAGATAAAACAGGAGCTTAACCTTCCTGTTAGTACTGTAACCATCCGAAGACGACTAATAGAAAACAAATTGTTTGCAAGAAGTCCACGAAAGGTTCCTTTGTTAACAAAGAAGCAGGCTACTGCACTGTTAAAGTTCGCCCAAGAGCACGTCGATTGGCCAAACTAAAAATGGAGAAATATTTTATGGACAGACAAAATTTAAAATTGTTTTATTTGGTGAAACTGGCTCCAGACAGTTTGTTCGACGTCCTCCTAACACTAAATATAAAGGAAAATATACCAAAAAAACTGTCAAACATGGTGGTGCAAAAGTTATGATATGGGGATGCTTCTCTTACAATGGGGTTGGTGCAGTTCATCAAGTAAAAGGAATAATGGACGAGGATGTCTACGTAAAAATATTGGACGAAGTGATGCTGCCATACTCAGAGTAGAATATGATATTAAAATGGGTCTTCCAACTAGATAACGACCCAAAACACCCCAGTATATTGGCAAAAGAGTGGTTTCATAACAATATGGTTGAGGTTATGTCGTGGTCTGCTCAATCTTCTGACCTTAATCCTATCGGGCATTAATGGGGAGACGTTAGAAAATATGTGGCAGAAAAAATGTGACCAAATGCAAACGAACTATGGAGTATAGTTCGAGATGCGTTGCGGCAAATCCCATTAAAAAGTTGCCAGAACACTATTGACTCCATGACCCGAATATGCTCCGCAGTTATTAAAAACAAAGAATACTCAACAAAATATTACTAGTTTTCCATGTTTTTCTAAATAATTCTTTACTATAACTACTTTTGAGTTACGAATTTTGAACCAATAGTAAATACTCCTATTATTTTAAACAATTCATTTTACGTAATTTTTCTTTATTTGGATTTTTTTTATATCTTTTTTGCCATAAACGAACATTTGATTTTCCCAAACAATAAATTACCAATCATTTAATAATATTATTGTAAAAAAACGAAAATAAAATAAGGATTTTTAAAAATACGGAGATTTAATTTTTCATTAAATAGCACTCCTATTTTTTTGAACACAACTGTACATACCTCTACGGACCGATTACCGATTGAATAGACAACGGCAAACTAAATTGAATGCAGCTGAAAAATGACAACGACGTCGACAGCAGTTTTCGCAATAAGGGGGATTAATATTTAATAAATTAAGAAATAATAATTTAATTAATATACTTATGTTTACAAAAATTTAAAATTAAAAAATAAACTATTTGCTGACCTAAATAAAGAAAACGTGCTGATAAATATATTAGCTTCAAGTATAAATAAATATAGATTCACCCCCTTGTTGCGAATGTCAACTGCGGCACAATCGAAGTGGAGTTGCAAATTAAATTTCTTTCAACAATGTCAACGGCTTTCGCAATAAGGAAGCAAACCAACCAGGAGTGTCTGGCGGGAGGAAAGCACGCAGCCCCTACACCTATCATCATAACTTTTAATTTTATATTTATTACATACCCTATGGTTATCCAAACATTAAAGTAGTTTTACACGGTATGTAGGTACCTAACATATGACTTGTCAAATTTTTAACTGCAAAATTTATACATTTCGTGTAAACGCGCTGAAACTTTACTTGTGTGATGAAAAATTTTCAATTGAAGAGCGCTTTATTTTCATCTGACAAAACATCAGCTTAATTAATCGGACATAATTAGATATGTATGTATAGACGTGTAAAAGAAAAAAATATAAGCCATATGCAAAATAACAATTTTGGCAGACATATTACACATGAATTACAAAATTGACAAGTCATATGTAGTATACATAGGTACATACATCCAGAGTTGAAAAAAATACATGCTTTGCTGTATTTGAAATACAAAATACTTTTTCCGCTTGTATTTCAAATACAAAATACCAAATACAGTGAACTCGCGGAAACGTGAACTAATTTTTACCAAGGGTGTTTATGTTTTCGATTTTGTTCACGTTTCTGATTGGATATGTTTTAATTATTTTCTAACGAATTTAATTTTTTTTATCAATTTATTGTTATTAGTTCAAAAACATCCAAATCTAGTTAAAACTTTACAACGCTTTAACCCGAAAAGTCCAATTTTAAAATTTTAAGACCTAAGTTTTTTGGGTAATACATAATTGTCTTATTAATCTGACCACAAAAATCAACCTTTTGCAAATAAAACTATGTATATCGCTTATAGATCCTTTCATTGCATGATTCGGGGACTCCCAAAACTAATAAAATTAATGTAAACAAAAAAAAAAAACTCAGAAATAACTGTTCACGTTTTAAAGCTTTCAATGTTTGTTCACGTTTTAGAGTAGTTAATGTTAAATAAAAAGTGTTCACGTTTCTGGATGTTCACGATTCTGGATATTCACGTTTTCGCGAGTTCACTGTACTTTCAAGTCGAGTATTTCAAATACAAAATACAGTATTTTAGTATCTTTTATTTGAAATACAAAATACATTTATAGCCATTAATCATGAACACAAGATTTTTAAAAGTTTAATTAGATAAGCAGCCTTTTGTTAAAGAATATATAAATCCTGCTAAAAAAAACAATCTTTCAACAGGTCCTGATGAAAAAAGACTGGTGTTAAATTTTATGAAAACAGTTATCTGCAAGGCACAATCAACAAGGTAAACCAAAGGCGAATTCAAAAAATTGCCCTCTGCATTTTCTTTTTGTGTTTGACTGGTAGAATGTCAGAAAAATTAAACATTTCAGGCAGGAGAAAGTATAGCTCCCATACAAATTAACAATTTTTATGAAATTTTCGATACGCTATATCTCGGAACTATAACAGCTATCGACTTCTAGTGTTCTACAAAAAGTAATTGTATAATAAGGCCTACACTTTGAAAAAAACCATTTTTTTGGGTAGGGACAGGGGAAGGGTTGGCTCAGGGAGACTAGAAGATCCCAAAAAATTAACAACTTTTATTGACCTTTTAATACGAATAATGTCGAAAACTTTTATAACTCTCTCGACCTCAAATCTTCTTCATCTATTTCTATTATCCATACGAACGTTAAAATTTTGTAAAGAGCAATGCGAAGGGTATATAAGATTCGGCACAGGCAAATATAGCGATCTTACTTGATGTGTTTAAAAGTGTGAATGTCAAAAAAATTTTAATTTTTATACAAAATTTAATTTTTTTGACATTCACATTTTCAAATATCCGCTTAGCTCTTGATATTACCTGAATGAGTGAGACATGTAAAAGAACGTGACTTGCTAAGGCGAAGACGTGAATGGATACGAAGACAAAGTTTTCATTCTTTTTTTTTTTAATTGTAACATTTTTAAATTTTCTAATGACAACTTTTTGTGTAACAAAAAAATGGTTTTGCAAAAATGTATTTTGCCATCATAAGTATTTGATATACAAAATACTTCAGTGTAAGGTATTTGAAATACAAAATACCTACATTAGAAGGTGGTATTTCCAATACAAATACAAAATACGTATTTGTATTTCAAATACAAAATACGTATTTGTATTTCAAATACAAAATACGTATTTGTATTTCAAATACAAAATACGTGTTTGTATTTCAAATACAAGTAATTATAATACTGCTCAACCCTGCATACATCCAATGTAAAACCACATTTAGTGTGTATGCTTCGGAGATGGGGTGCAAGCCACACTACTGTGAATATAATTCACGCATATGGGGTGGGCTGCCAGGTTGGATTTGAAACCCACTGGTGTTAGACCAGACTGTGTCTGATACCATAGATATCGGTTACCATCGTTTGGGTAACATGTAATTACCTGAAGTAATAAATCAAGGCGCCTTGTAATAAATGTAGTAAATGTATACATACATAAGTATCATGCATGTAGGAAGTTATTACAAAGTAAGCTGTTAGTGAAGTTATTGCTGAGATGGTTTAAGGTAATTAAATATCATATAAATTACATTTAAGCTTTGGAATATGAATTTATCTATTGTATTTTATATTATATCAATACCTACATAACTATCTACCTCAATCGAAATTTTTTATTTTTATCAAAAATATTTTAAAGAAAACTAATAACACCTAGGTACCAATGTATCTATTAGTGCAAGTATCGGTATAAAGTAAATTACGTGGATTTTATGTATGTATGTGGGTATGTACATATACTTAAAGGTAAATTGTACACAAAAGAAGCATTAAATAAAAAGAAATTGATAAACACATGTTTTTTCTATTTTCTTTTTGTAGAAGGAGCAATATTACACAATAATTGCATATGTGGGTTTTGCAAAAAAAAAAAATGAAACAAAAATGGAATAGGTACATATAAACATACATACATACATACATATGTATATCATATTTCATCAGAAAACCCAAATATCTTAGATAAAAAATTTCCAAATAGAAAAAAAATTTATAGATAACACCATCTTTTACAAACCTAAATAATATTCCATTTTTATTATTTGTCAAAAACGTTAGATAAAATAATTTTTTAGTCGAGAGTGGGTGAAGAATATGCTGCGATATTTTCTGCTGTTTGTAATCCGTATATTATTTTCTTTTCGATGTAAATCTAGAAACTCCTAACTCCAGTTTTGTTTTAATGCGTATGTCCCAAAGGCAATTGATGAAGAAGAAAAAAAGGTGGCTGGTTGCTTGAAATTTTAAGGGCAAACGACGGGATACGGGTGTACGTACGGTCGACGTACGTACCCAAAAAATACCACTCAACTAAACGATAAAACTTTATCCCGTTTTTTTTTTGTTAAAATATTTAATAAATTTCAAATTTATGATTATCCTGGTAATTTTTACTATATTTTGTTATATTCTATTAAAGTTTTTGGTTTCACTTTATATTTATCATATTCTTTTTCTTACACATTCTTTCAACTGTTCAATATTTTTTCTTTTGCTTGTTGGCTGTATACCTATGTCAATTTTATTTTTTACGTTTTCAATGACTTTTAATATATTTTCTTTTGCGTTTTTACTACATTTTTTTATTTGTAATTCTTTTCTTTTTTCGAAATTTTCTAATTTTATATATATTTTTGTTAATTTCAACACATATGTATGTAATTTGTATTATTTTCTTTTTACAATTTTTTCCTCTTCTTTTCCTTGTATGAATAACATTTTTCACGATTTGCAAATTCACCACCACCTTTTTTCACACAAAAATATTTCTTTCATTTTCAATTCACTTTTTTGGTAAAAGTTTTTATATTCTTGAAAAATAGTTTAAAAACTTGATAATCTTTTGAAAAATTATTTGTATTTTAAATACATATGCACAGAATTAATGCAGTTTATATAGTTTTAATAATTTTTCATAATTTATATTTAGAAAAAATTTTTCTCAAGCATTAAATAAGTCGACGTCGTCGTCACTGTTTAACTTTCGCCCAGTTTTTAATATCATTTGTTCTCGTTTGAGCAGTACGTAGTTGGTGCTTGCCATGGAACAAGGCGGCAAAAAACGGATAAGAGGGTTACCATAGCCATGGCTTTGTGTTTCTTTATTAGAGTAGCATTTAAACACTACCGCTTTTGCTGGTCAGTTAAAAACATATTTTTAAATTGACGTGGTTTTTCCGTTTTAATAGAAAACACATGTGTCCCTTATGCACATGCATACAAACAAATAGTTTTACACTTATAAATACACACTAATTTTTACCAACTTATTTAATATATTTATTGAACGTGTGCATAATGTCTATAGATTTGTTTTTAATATACAAAAATATTTAGATAAGTACCCAAATATCCACACATGTATGTATATGATTGTATGTTTGTACGTGTAATAAAAATTACTTTTTAACACAATTCTAGGAAGATTGCCAATATATTGCTTTAATGAAGTAAAAAATATTGCTTGTCTAGTGTTTTCTTGCTGAAAACAAATATGTTTAATGCGTACATTTATACATACAAATGTTTATGAAAGCTAAATTAGCCTGCTGTTTTTATTTATGTTAAATAATTTTAGATAAATGATTCATCGGTAGTTATAAGCGATTAAATCTTGTAACACAAAATCGCATGTACAAGTAATAATAAAGCAAAAGAAACGCATATATTTAAGTAAAATCCTAAGTAACCCCAAAAAACATATTTTGTTTCTTAAAAAGGTAATAATCATACCGTCACCTTAAATGAAAAACAATATAAGTATGTACCTACATAGGTATCGCACACTAAATCAAAAACAGTCAATTTAAAAATTACGACGTACCGCCATATTAATATGTGTATAAATTTTTAAACACTGACTTACCATCAAAAAATTTTAACAACGTAAGCATCAAATTTAAAGATTTTTCCCAAACAATATACCTATGTAACATAAATATATAGGTTTTATATAAAAAATGAACTATTTGTATCCAAAATATACCTACATATTTCTTGTTTCATGCTTATTAGAATTAAACACTATTATTCAAAATGCAGAAGGGCCAGTTATCGCTTAATATAATTTTACAGAAGCTATACCTACAAATCTAGATAGAGAAAAAGAATAGCAGACAAGAGAGTTATATATGAAAGTTTATTCGAAAATTACTTTATTTGCTGCAGCCTTATAGGCATGTATGTTTTACGCCTTTTGGACTTTAAAAAAACCAATTTTTTGCTATATTTTTTTATAGTGCTTTTTTTAAATTAGAAACTGAGTTTTTTGGCGTTTTGCAGGTAATGTAAAATATGTAAAAACTATTCATTTGGTCAACATACATACATATAACCATAAAATTTTTGATAACGTCGGGATATATTTTTACTATTAGACAACACAAATGTTTTTTCCTCTACCCAAATTAAGGAAGGTTTTAATTCACACGATGAAACTTTTTCATAAAACTAGTTGCATGAAACTTTTGTTTGCAGAGCCTACATTTCTACATCTCTCGTATAAAAACAAAAAATGTATTTTATGCAACTAAATTTATAAAAAAAAATTTATCATGTAAATGTATTCGCTTTTTTATGATTTTTTGGCCTTAAGTATTCATAGTAAATTTTAATCTTATAAAAAAACTAAGAGAATGTCCTTTTGTACATGTCATTTACTTAAATTTTCATTTGATTTTAAAATTTGTTTATAATGTTTATGTTGGCATATACGTATGTATGTATGTACATACATATATATATGTACATATGTATTTATATACAAACATATTTTTAGGTTACAAAAAGTTCTTAACATTTGATTGTTTTTATAAATAAATGAAGGGGTGTGTGGGAGTGTAATGACCATGATTTATTTTAATGCACACTTACCACATATATCCATTCCACATTAAAAATGTTCAGCTAAGTATGAAACAAATATTTAAGTGTTCTTCTTCGGTTTTATGTTGGTAAACACTTATTTATTTAAACTGTTTATAGTTACTATTGTCAAAATTATGTATTTAAAAAAGTACAAAAAATACTAAAATATTTAACTACCTTAGTAGTAAATTCTAGCAAACTATATTTTGAATTTACATAAAAGTTAAATCACTACATACGTATGCTATATTAAAATTATTGAACAAAAAGAGTTTTTCAAAGTTATAATATTTATTACCAATCCTAGAATTGGCAATTTCTTATATGCCCGACAACAAAGCTAACTGGTTTAAAAAAACGACGAAAAAATTTTCGATTTAGTTTATTAAAAAATACAATACAATAAAAGCATCGAAATAAAAATTTTATTTTTTCGGATAAAACCTTAAGTTCACACACATGCATAGGTGCATATCATTTAAAAAAAATATTGGAAGTTTTTAAGACTTACCCAAAGAAAACAAAAAAATCAGACCTAGCCGTTACGCTATACATAACTTGGAAAAATTTTCTTACTTGTTTGCGCATATGTAACAGAAACATATTTTAAAAATGGATCAAATTTGTGTACCTTTTACATGATTGATAAGATAATACGAAACCCTATAAAATATGCATAATCATCTTAGATCCTTTCATATCTTAGACGATTTGGCAACGACCGTCTATGTTTGCTGAATCAACTTTTCGAAGCATAAATAAGTCTTTAGTTCTACTTATCTTTTAAACATATGTATTCCTACTGAAAATTAGCACATTGGTTTACTTGTAAGCAAATAAAAAATAAGCAAAAAAAGCTGAGTCTAAAGATCTTAAAAATGAGTTATTTAAACATAAATAAAATTATAGCTTGTTTAAATTTCTATTTGTAAGAGAGGGCGGAAAGAACTTATTTAACTCCCCATGCAAGTTTTTGCGGGTAAGAACTTATTATGTAATAATATACTTATGAATACTAAATATTAGGTGTGTTCCAGATGATGCACAAGCTTGCACAAACTTACATAAAGTTTCACAAAGTTACCTAAAAGCATTTCAGATAACAAAAATTGTGCATGAAGCATTAAATACATTACTCGCTACAGGCTACCGAACACAACCAGTCAAAAATAGAATACACGTGTGCTTATGAGAATAATTTTTTTTAATGGCTACAAGGCAACATGACAACGGGTTGCTGTCAGTGCTAATTTTGTGGCGTGGTCGAAATTAAACTAATTTCTATTTTTGTACGCGACAGTTAACAGATTAGTGCTGCCAATACGGTAAGATGCAAAAAAAAGATTTAAACAACACAAAAAGACTTCTAAGTGGCACCACTGAAAGACTGTAAGCAGCTGTTTACATTTTTTTTTCGCTGCTATAAAAGGGTCTAGCACTTAGATTGTTTGGTGGAAAAATAAAATGGAATACGTTTACAAAGTTCGATTTAACGAGTTTTTTAGTTTAACTAAAAGACCTAACATTATATCATTTGTTAAACCGGGATTCCACTATATTTTCTTCTATAGATTACTAAATAAATTACAATTACAATATTATATTTTTCTGTTCCAGAAGATTTGGGTAAGTTTGACAGTTGGAGAGAATAAATTCTGTTTTTACTTTAATATGCACAAACATATCCAAAGTTACTTGGAACACATCTATTATGTGAGACAGCGTTGCCAAAAGCTTTGAGAAGATAATCATCATGTAGTAAAAATAAAATCAGGATACACGTATATCAGGTAGGAGCGATTCTACAAAAACAACTAAAACGTCAAAAGAATGTCAAAGACAAATTACAAAAACTCCCAAAATCTTTCTTCTTCTTTTTGAGCTTTTCTTACAATACTACAGTTGTTGTTTGTAAAAAAGGAAGAAATTACATAAACATAAACAACATTTGACATTAATATAACGGAATACCGTTACTCAGCTGTTTATCTTATGTAGCATAAGATATATACGTGTACCCTGAATAAAATCATATTTTAAGAAAATATTTTTTTATTTAAAAACTGTATTCAATAGACAAAAAAGTTAATTACAGTTAAGTTTATATGCATAAAACAAATTTCTCTTTGATGCAAATAAATTCTGAAATTTTTACGGAAATTCTTTATAACTAAGATAATCTAGAGCTGCCAGATGATCCTTACAGTTAAAAACGAAGATTACGAAGTTTTCTTAACTCGTCATCTAAATTTTATATATTCTTTTCAATAAACCTATCAAAGAAGTAAGTTTCCTATCTATAAATTTAAAGGGGCCAACTCATAAGGGTTCTTTTAGAAAATAATCTTTTAAACCAAATCTTTTTATTATTTGCTTTCATTTTTCGATATAAAACAAAATGAATTTTTTTTGTTTACAGTTAGTTTTAAGTTGGATTTTTTTAGCAAACATTTGTATTTAGACTTCTTTATTTTGTAAGCAAAATCTTTATTTTCCAAATCAAGGTTATTATTAAAATTCATGATACGAGTACCATATGCTGGTTTTATAAGATTTTATAGATTGTAAGGATTTAAAGTGGGTTTCACAGTTAAATGTCTTAAAGTGTACAAGCGTTTAGGCTGATCGAACATAAATAAGTCTTAAATTTTTAAGCTTTATGTTCGATCAACCTAAACGCTTGTACACTTTAAGACATTCAACTGTGAAACCCTGTTGCTTGCAAGTGCCAGATGTATTCTGCAGAATCTTGGTCAACACTAAAAGTCGCGCATTTTGATATACAACCCTGACATTTTATTAACACTAAGCCTGAAAAAATATTACATACAGCCTGATTATGTTGACCAAACGATATGTAAAGTATATAAAACAGAGTTAAAAATTGCTCACTCACTTCTCATTCGTGAGAACGAGTGTGAGCGCTGTGTTTACTGCAGCAATTTTTCATTAATGAATGAGTTTTTAAAAAACATTTTGTGCCTTCTCACTCTCGAGCGAGAAAAAAAATTTTTTTTCACCAGTCATAAATGAGAAGTGAAAAGAAAAAATATTGTTTTCTTTTCACGAACATAAATGAAAAGCATCAAATTCGAGTACTTCTCATAAGTGGGAAATCATAAATGAATTTTTTCGCGAAGCATTCATAAATGTGTACACATAAAATTTTTTGGTCATGTTACTGGTGCTGCCATATGTAAAAATTTTTTGCATAGTTTTTGAAATGCTTAAAAAAAGTAGGAATAATTTTTTTTTTAAAAACATGTTTTTAATAAATTAAAAAACCAGGCACTGTTATACGTTGTGGTTTATTTGCATTTATTTAACTTCATTTCATTTAAATTTTTCAATGAATCCGATTTAATGATTTTAGTAATAAAAATATGCGGTTAAGGTTTCACAAAAAGGGGAGCATTACTCCAGTGACAAACAAAAGCATCGTCACCATTACTTTGTATATCTTGTTTGTGAAGTAGTTTGTAATGTCTTTTGATATTTCCCTTCACTTTCTAACTAAGTTCCTTTTTGCACGATTCTATTACGCAAATACTTTTTTTGAAGATGCATCGTACAACACATATTTTTCAAAATTAAATTGTCTTTTAGGCATTGTTTGTTATTCACTTCACGCTATTTAAAATCCAAATAAGGAGCTTTTACACACTCATGCAAATTTTAAAAGGATTGGAAAAAATTGCATTCGGCTTTACCACCATTAGAGATAATTGTTCATCATTTAATTTTGTTTGGGATTTTCTACTAATTTGGAAAGTATTTAGTCAGGCAGGTACTAAATACTTTCTGTCATCCTTTTAGGTATTGGGTATATTGTTACAAAAAATTGTGGTGGTTATTATACAATACACACGCAAATCTTTTTATGTACAACAATTTAAAACTTTACCTTTCAGGTCAATTAAATAGAACCTAAGAGTTTGAAGGAGTTCCATTAGCAAAAGTAAGGTAAATTAAAAAAAAGAGCAGTTACGACCTTGAACACAATACACAAGAAATACTTTTTTTTATTAGAAAACGTCAATTAAAAATTTAGGAAAACAGTTCAAAAATTTGTGTCAGTGAAGACTATAATATTTCTAAAAAATCACAACATAATATATAAATGTATTATTTAAGTTTCTTAACAAAAACAATTTTTTTTATAAATATGACTTTTTCACAATAAATACTGCTATAAGTATTCCTTTATGTTAATATTTATTTATTATTGTTTATAAACCTACATATCGATTCCTCAGTATAAAAATGAAGTAACGCAATTCTTTTAAAATAGCTTTTTTGCCTTACTCTGGGAAACAAACGTAATTTTTATTATAAATTTGTGGTTGTTATTTTATTTAAAAATATATTTCTTTTTTTCAAATAGCATTAAAAGTTACTTAATTAAAAATATACTCAAAAGACTGATCAAAATAAAGATGTGTAGTATTTTTTTAATTTAACAACATATAAGTATGTACAAGCAGCAAAATAAAAAAAAATTATGTAAATGCAAGAATTTTTTTACTCTTATTGGAGTACAAATTTCACACGCTTAAAAAATTATTTTCCGGCAACTCTGTTACAAAGCGTGAAAAATATTAAAGCAACACTCGCACTCATAAAAGAATGAATCGAAAGTGAAAAGAAGAAATTTCTTATTCATTTGTGAGTGAGAATTAAAATTTGGTTTTTATTTTTCATTTGTGATTTGTGAGCGTGAAAAAAAAAACGACAAACTTCTCATAAGTGAGTGAGGGTTGGCAAAAATTTTTTCACGCTCTTTTATGAACGTGAGAAGAAAAAAATTTTTTTAGGATTTTTCGCTCTCGAGATTTTTCATGAATGGTGTTTTTTTATCGCTCACTCTTGAGAAAATTTGTACTCTGATATAAAAGCAATAAATGACAAGCTGAAACAAACTTTTATTGTTTTATTTACTTTGTACTTTCAAATAGCTCAATATAAAATTTACAGTATACTTTAAACACTGATTTTGTATCAAAATTTTGTTTATAAAACCTATGTTAAATTTAAATTTTTTTTTGGATACGAGCCATAATACCTAAATATAAAATATCATCATTTGAAAAAAAAAATCATCAAAACATAGATTTGACAAAAAATCATCAAATATATGATAAAATCATCATTCTGGCAACGCTGATGTGAGCTCTATTTTGACTAATTATTGAAAGGAAAATGCATACCTACTTTAACGGAAAAATTTTATTTAGTTGGTAGGTTATTATACAATCTATTTATTTAAATGCAAATCAAAGTTTTGATAAAGGGCAATAAAACTCGAATAGGAGGTCGAATTCAGTTTTTTTAGCCTTATGTGGATGACTACACCTTTAACGTTAGTTTTAAATTCGGTCCCATATTGGGGTTGAGTTTTGCGTTGGTTTAACACCTTTTTACAGCTTTTTAAGGCTCATTAAATATCTATAGTTTTTTAATCTAATTAACTGTGTATAATAAATTAACTGACAGCATGCTATGAGCAAGAAACATTATTAAATGCATCTAAAGACGTACACAAATACCTATCTATATAGCTTCAATAAAAAATTATATATTTACTCACACTTTAAACAATTTTTTTTTTTTTTTTTTTTTGCAAAGATTTCTATTTAAAGGCCAAAATTTTTTAATTTCGATCAGAAACTGCTTTTTTAAAAGACCAACAATTTTTATTTATTGCTTTTACACCTAACAAAAAGTTTTATATACATACATATAGGTATATAGTATTATTTAAAAAGTATTTTTAATTTTTTATAATAATTTTAAACAAACTATTTCATTTCTTTGTTTATTTATCATATATTTTAAATGTTTGTTTTGTTTTTTTTAGTACAAACAATAACCTAATTTACAATCACTAGATATCACAGCGATTGCTCTTATATCATTTCCACAGAATTTAAATCAGCCACTTGTCAACTTTATTTCATCCATATAAAAAACTTTTTATCCGCGTTTCAATTCAATATTGTATCAATGAAAACCGTGTCTAGTATTTACTTTTTTTGTAAAAAATCATTTTGTTCCATTTATTTTAATCTTACTGTCAATTGCTTGCGACTGTGCTTAGTTGTAGAAAGAGACAACACTTTTTTTTAGAGTTATAAACTGCTGGCAAGCTAAAAACCGACAATGCCTTTTTTGATTGTTCTTTTTACTACGTACGTATGTATATCAATGTAAATTCGCTTTTTATCCTATTTTTTATTATTAAATGAATACTTGACAACAGTTTGCAATACAGCTTTCGAATTATCTTTTAATTTAAATGTTTCTTTTTGATGGCAAATATTACTGATTTTTATCTAATAAACTTTAGCTCTGGGAAGCGACACTAGCCACGAGATATAACATAAGTGATGCCACTATTAAGAAATATTCAGAACTGCCATACTGTCAGTTGTATTCAGCATTGCCACTGACAAATTTTCTAAAAGACCAAAATTTTTTGTTAAACAGACCAAAACTCTTCAAAATAAATACCAATTTATTAATTCTGTAGAAAGATCCCTTTATTCTGAACACACATAATGTGCATAAAACCATCTTATAAGCTCCTTAAATATCATTATATTACCATGATGAAATTAATTACCAGGCGATCTTATCCGGGAAAAATTTTTTGACTGGCCTAATTTTTTCTTTTTTATGTATGGAGTTTAACAACAGGGTGGGGAAATAATTCAAACCGAATTGTCAAACTCCATATATAAAAAAGAAAAAATAAGCACACGAATTTTAATCAGTTGGGCTCTTAATATTACATTTTTTGTGACGTTATTCTGCCGACGTTATTGCTTATGCACGCCTAGCCCCTGCCTTCTGCATGTTCATTTTGTGTTAATATAAAAAATTAAATTTCATACAATAATATATCTGACATTCACTTCAACATATTTATAATCAGCTGAGCTCTTAAAACCACCTGTAATAGCAGCTGATCGTCTTATTCGTCTTGTCAAAATTTGTGTTCTTTTTGTTTTGTTAGTAACGACTTAAATTGAAAATAAAGCTATATTTACACTACCTGAGTTGTCATCTGAGTTTCACAACTGAGACTTATTTGTATAGTGTTATAACATGTCTATTTTCATTTGTTAATATTTTTGTCTAACCTCAGTTGAAAATAGAACGTTTTCTATTTTCAAATTATTTAACGTCTGAGTTTTAAATTTAAGTTTTTTCAAGTTACCGGATTAAATGCTTGTTTTTGTATTGCCATACACTTTGCACCAGTTTAACCACTTTTAGAATTAGCAGACTTATTATAATTTCTCAGATGTAATGTAACACTAAAAATTAAAATTTCAAATTGTTTTTTGGCACTCATAAAAATTTTAACTTATTTTTTTGACACTCAACTCAGATGAGAACTTAGGTAGTGTAAATATAGCTTAAGCATCTTGGTGAAATTATGTTTCCAGGTGGTATTACGAGCACAGCTGATCTACTTTTTTCATGCATAAATCGAGGCTGGGTTGTCAAAGTTGTTTATTTTTACATATCTTTTTATGACACCTGAGCCAACGAAAACTACAACAAAAACGAGCATTTTATTCACCAAAATTTGTTGTAGAATCATTGTTAACCTTTGTAAAAGTTTGAAACAGAAATAAGAAAAAAACACATTGAAAAAACGATTGTTTGTGTAGCACCAAACAAAAATATTCTGAACAAAGTTTTTGGTATGTGCCGATGTACTAAATTTCAAAAACAACGGAAAACAATCTAAAAGCTAGTTGGTACTTTTTCTTTAGCTATAAATGTTTAAAAATTTTATTACAAATCATTGAATTCAAATTATCTTGCTGTTAAACATTGAACTAAATAAGACAAACCGATCGTTTTGCTACATTAAAATAGGGTTGATAATTCCACTTGAAATCGATATCTAAAAAAACAGTTTAAAATATGCATGTTTGATAAAATTTTATTAATAATATATATCGTTTACATATTAATCATTTAATTATTAAATATGTTTTCAATATCTTCTCAAATCAAATATATAATATCCTAACAAGAAAAAAAAAAACAAAATTCATTTTTTTAAATATACATACATACATACATATGTATCTTCTAAATTATCAGCATTTTCATTAACAAATTTTGTTTTGTAGTTTTAGCGAAATTTTAACCTGGTTCTATGTTTAGCAAAAATTTGTGACAAAAATGTACGACAATGATAATAAATTTTATTCCGTTTTTTTGTTCATAATTGAAAATATTTTTACAAGTTGACATTTCTTACTTTTTTTCCAAGGTTTGGAACAAAAAAGAAACAAACTAGAAACGTATTTTAATGATAAAAAACACATTATGTAATATCTCTTTTTCTTTAAATCAAGTATACCTAACCTTTTTAGAACTGTTTTGAATTTTATTTATTTTGTATGCTTTTTTTTTGTTTCATCATTTAAATTAAATAAAATATATTTGTTCATTTAAATTACAGTTTTTGTTTGTTTTTAAATAGATTAACAATTACATTTTATTTTTTTTTTATTAAAAAAAATTTAAATGTTTACAAATTATGTTAAATAAACGTATGTTTATGTTTTATTATTATTTTTTGTTTACGATGTTAGTTTTTCTGTTGAATCGGATTTTAAATTGTCCTCAAACTCCGTATGGGATTTTTTGAGTTTTTATTATTTAAATGTGGGTTAAGCAAAAATTATATCAGCTTTGTTGGAGTTAAAGGGGTTTTCCTTTTTGATGTTAATAGAAATTTTGTTGATATTTTACTACTGCTTTTGGTGATAAAAAATATGATAATGAGTACAAATTGCTGTAAAATATTGTAGTAACACCAATTTTAGAACGAGTTTGCTTTACGTTTATATAATCCTTTTTGTTTTTTACTTATCATGTAACATTTATCTATTGTTTCCTTTTTTTAATATTACACAAATGTTACGAATAAGCCATGGAGTTCTTCTTATTATACGGTATATAATGTTGCTGTTGTAGATAATGGTAATAGCAATAAGGATACTTAAAAACCGTGAACCTTTAATTGATCAGGTTTGGCTAGACCAGCTTTCGTCAACCATTGACAAATGTTTTCACGTTGATCTCCCTGGAGCTGCAAAACTTCCCCGTATTCGGGATGTTCAATTACTGTGCCATTGCATGCAAATTCCTTGAAAATAAAATACAAATAAATAGCTGTTAATATAATTCTAAGGCAATAAATATTAAAAGATCTACCTTTTTACATGATCGCACAATTTTTTTCAGGTCATATTCGGCAGATAAACCTTGTACGGTAGTTAAAGTTTTGCGACCATTACGCTGCTGAATTCTTATATGTACAAGGCCGTCTTGAACATCATCATCATCACCCTTGTTTGCATCAGCAAAGGGATCTAAAATATGTATTTTAAGGTAAAAACAATTTCTTAAGGTAAAATTTTTGATTATAGCTTTTCATGACGTTACAAAATAAGTTTGTTTATATTTATTGGAGAAATGACAGATGACATTTTTTGAATGTTTTACCCTGAACTTAAAGCTTATGATTACAACCAACCGATACGGGTATTTTCTCGAAAAATACCGGTATCAAAATACTGTTTCTCCTGATACCGGCACTAAAATACCGATTAAACGTTTCGGTAATAAAAATCCAGGAATTTAACGATAATTCAACAATAGTATGGCTTACTTTGTGTTCCCCAATTACAACTTATAATGGTAATTTTAATATACATACATACTTTCTTTTTCAAACAATATTTTTGTCTAGTAAGTTTTGTAAACAAAAAGATTCGCACCACAAATAACTTTAGTTAGTGTCAGGGGTGCCAAACGAGACGATTTTACGTCACATACAAGCAAAAACACATGCAAGACAAATAAAAATAATGCTCAAGTCTTTCTTTAATAAGAAAAAATAATTTTTTCACAAATAAAGTGCTTAAGTAGTTTTGTGTTTAAATATTTTAAGACTTATCTGACACTTTTGCATTTTCTTGTTACTAACTAATGCAAGCAATTATCATAAAAATTTCGATCAGCGTTGGCTAGAGTTTGGAGAAAACGCCGAGCTTCAAACATGGTACAAACAAAACTTTTTATCGGTCCCCGGTCGGGCTCTAGTAAATACCATTAAGTAGTAAATACCTATACCGATATGTATAATCAAAATACCGATACCGAAATAAAAATGTAAATACCGGTACCGTTACCGATATAATCAAAATACCGATACCGCACGGATACCGTTATTCGTTTTGGTTGCCAAACTTGATAAAAACCGATTTGCAAAGGTACAAAATATTATTAAAATGTATATGAAAAATTTAGTTTGTTAGTTATATTGTTCCATCAATGACTAACTGTACATTCTATTAATTAAATTATATATTAGAAATATTGTTTATTTTAAATTGGAAACTATGTATATATAAATGGGTTTCTAAAAATCTTTGGTCCACGGACACTTTAGGAAATAACATACCAACATGTAATATCCTAAATTTAAATTAAATCGTCAATGTCTGAACACAAAAAACACATAACACATGTGTATGTACGAGTATATGCATTTGTATTCATAGTAACATAAATATATTAATGTAAAAAAAAATTTAATTTGTTTTTTTAATTTTTAACTAAACGTAAACCAAATCTAGACAAAAAAAATTACCCGATAATTTTTTACTAATACTTTTAACAAAATAAGCACCAACACATAGAAAACCAGACAATTGCTGACTCATCAATTGTATTTTTCAAGATATAAATATATATACAGCTTAAAAATATAAGTACACTCAATTTCTGAAATTCCTAAACCAAAATTATTTTTAGTCCTTGAATTCAACATAAAAAAATTAGCTTCTTTCTTTTTGTTCCACAAGGTAATATAGCAAGTAAGGCTACAGCAATTATAAGCAGCCATTTTATTCCGAATTGCACATTTACTAAATAAGCCTTCCTGCAGCTTTGTATTAAATTTAGTTTCCTTTTTTATTGTTGTTTCATTAAAGTTTTAGCAATTACTTTGTTCTTAAAATAATAAATTACTTACCAAATGTATTTAAATTCTGGATTGACATACGATATTAAAAAAAATTACCAACAGCCAAAAAATAAGTGTGCTTTGGATTTTATACTCTTTTTTTTTCCTGTGGTTAAAACCCTTTTTTAATTATTTAAAATGATGATATTTTACCGAAAATAACACCGTGAAATTTTTTCTTTTAATTTCTTTTTTTTTTGTGAAAATATATTTTAAGATTTTTTTATACAAAATATAACCCAAACGCGTAAAAATGTGTTCGTAGCTTTCGAAGAGATGCTAAAAATTTTTTAGATTAAGAAACAGTGATGCAAACTGTAGCACAATAAGGCTATTTGAAGCACTTTTGAACGTTGTTCTTTCCAGGGTGACCGCTGAAATTTTAAAAAGTGCCACAAAAAGTTGGTTAAGACAAAACAGTCCCTAAAATAGAAGTTTTTAAAATAAGTCACATTCATTTTTAAAGCTGTAATTTGATGATACTTGTCATTAATTTGACAAAATTACGTTGTGTTTCCATACTCAAAATTCGGGATCTTATGAGAAAAACATCATCTTTTAACACAAAGCAGCCCGTACTTTTTTCGTGCTAATTGAAATTTTCTAACAATCAGCTGAAAACACATATAAAAAGGTTTTACTTGTCTGGGAAACATGTTGATGCCAGTTATTTTATTCCTCCAAAAATGCTAAAACTAGTAGATTTCAATCAAAAAAAATTATTTTCTCTCAATTAATTTTGTTTAAGAATTAAAAAAAAAATCTTTTAGAGCTTTCCTTCTTGTATATAGCTTGTTCTTTTGGGAAATCAGTTTACGGTTATTCATTGTCCGAACTTTACTCAATAGTTAAAAAGTAGCACTTTTATTTCAAATTTAGGCACAAAATTAATATTCTTGGGGTTAAAAAGGTTAACTCCAGCAGATTTGATTTCCTTTCGCCGGAAAAATAGCTTAAAAGAAGATTTTTAACTCTACTAAGGTCTTAATTTTATTACAGTCGGCTTAGCAGTTTTTTGAGAAATTTAAGGTCAAAGCTAACGTCTGATGTTTTTTAGCATTAACAATGAAAGTTATTATGTGAATGTATGTATTTTAATGAAATTAAGAACTAAGGAATTTTGTTATTCAAAAGGAGCTTTTTGGCTCAATGTTGTAAGACGTTTTTATTCTACATAACTGCCATATTTCATAACGATATCTTATTTCATGACATATTTATATAATCGTAAAGTAATAAAGTTAAGGTTTAACATTATTGTATGTCTTGACGAGACAAATTCATGCCTAGACAAATGTCAAAATCCAAATGAAAAAAATCCGGTATTTTTATACTGGGTTTTTTATATACTGCGTTTGACGTTTGTCTAGGCATGATTTTGTCTCGTCAAGACGTACAACAATGACTTTAATGTTTGACATTTTGTACAATTTGCCATGTATGTGCACAAATATGTACATATGTAGATGATTTCAAATCGCATATTACAAAAATTCCAAGCTTCGAAATAATTTTTACTGTTTGTTTTTGTATTTAGTTGTCAAGGGTAAAAAATGTTTTAGAAAATAAAGGTGCGTAAAATAATTTATACAAAAAAAAAATGTAATAAAAAATTTAGAATTTGATTTTTTTAGGAAATGCAGAAGCAATTCATAGAGATGATTAAAGTAATCTAACACATTTGGTGCACCTCAAGGTTTTTAACAATCAATCTTCTTAACAAACTGTTTCCGGCAGCCAGTTCAAGAATCAATGCAATAATATACTAAGGGCAAGTTTGGCTCCTCAAAATTCAGACCTTGTTCCTCTGCTTCCGCAAAACAAAAATTCAGGATTTCCTTTGGAACCCGGTAATCGCTTTCCTCTCAGATATGTTTCAGAGGTTAATTTTGTTTCGACAGTACCCAAAAAGTAAAAAAAAATGCCATTTAACTCTGAAAGTTCTTTTCAAGTTTTGAAAGGCTTTTTCACGTTAATTTCAACTTTTGAAACAAAAAAAAAAAATTAACTTCTGAAACATACCTGTATAAATAAAGTTAAATGTGTAATATGGGCAAGATTTTTTTTTCTAAAATTTTCAATTAAATAAAAACATTTTAGTTTGGTTTGGAGATTAGCTAATTTAAGAAAGGAAAATTTTCCAAAGTTATAAGGGCAATGTACTTTGATATCGTTGTTAGTTTAATAAAGTTTGTAAGTAACTTTGACTAATTTTTTAGTTAATTTTCGAACATGGAAACCAACTTATATGTAACGCATATTACCTTAAGAACATAGTTGCTGCCAACTACCCTTTTTTTAGTTGAACTTGTGAAAGTGACTGCCAGATTTATTAATTTAAATAAAATTAAAAATTTTTTGACATTCACTTTTTCAAACACAAAAAACAGAGGGCAGGTCTTTAAAATTCGCCTTGATACTACCTGTATTAGTGTACCCTGAATACTATTGTACTTTCAAAAATTTTCTCGCAGCAAAAGATTCTTACAAGTTACAGCCTGAATGAAATCTAACTCTGGTAATTGTTATGATAAGGATATTTTGAAACTTATAACACAAACAACTATTTCAAACAGTAATATTAGAATTGAGGAACTGTTGGACTAAAAAATTGAACTATACAATAAAATTAGAATTATATATACAATACATATGTTTTTAGCAAAAATTTGATTTTTTTAACTACATATAAAATATGGATTTACTTTCTTGAAGCTTTAGCAAAATATACTTAAGAACATTGCAAGTTTTTATTCTAAACAAAATAAAATAGACTTTACCTATTGTTTTTATTTAAATAATCAATATGTATGTTTGTATACAATTTTTTTTAGCCATTTCAAAGGTTTTTTGGCCCATTAACATAATGGTACGAATACCATATAAGTTAGTAATGCTACGGCAACAACTACAACAAACTCGATACCAATTTTATGAAGTTGTTGTAAAAACAACTGTGCTTATGCCAAAGCGTACTGTTTTGACAGATTTAACGAGTGGACAAGCTTGAGCAACAAATAGTCAGCTGTTGAAGCGATACTACTTCCGAACTAAGTTAGAAAACATATGGCGGAAATAGAAGTCAGCTGATCAGTTATTCCTACCTTGTTGAATATACTTTGTTAGTACACAAGTGTCAAACAACAGCTCATAAAAAAAAAACGATGAGTAATAATTTTTGTTGTTTTATTTTCACAGGGAGAGCATAATTTTGACATTTTGGCACTAATCAGCTGGGCCGACGAGACTATCTGGTTCTTTGTATCATGGATACTCCTTTGTAAGGTAATTGTACAATGAAGAAAACCATGCTTAAACTCTTTTAAAAGTTCGTGTTGACCAAGGTATATTCAACAAGGTAGGAATAACTGATCAGCTGACTTCTATTTCCGCCATATGATTTCTAACTTAGCTTGGACAATTGTTTATGTTATACATGGTGGAATAAGAAGGTGGGAACGTCCCTAAAACAACAACTTCCTGTAAAATTTCAGCATGTTTTTGTTGTTGCTAATTCCAGCTTAGTTGTCGAAAATGTAGCGAACACACATACACAAAGTATACACAACCATTGTATTACATAAACAAGTGTCCAAGCTAAGCTAGAAATCATATGGCGGAAATAGAAGTCAGCTGATCAGTTATTCCTACCTTGTGGAATATACCTTGATGTTATACAATGGTTGTGTATACTGTGTGTATGTGTGTTCGCTTCACTTTCGACAACCAAGCTGGAATTAGCAACAACAAAATACATGCTAAAATTTTACAGGAAGTTGTTGTTTTAGGGACGATCCCACCTTCTTATTTCACCATGAGCATCAGGGTACATATGGTGAAATTATGTGTACCAGGTGGTGTTACAAGGACAGCTGATCCACTTTTATCATGCATAAATTGAGGCTGGGTAGTCAAAGTTGTTTACCTTAACACATGGTGGAATAAGAAGGTGGGAACGTCCTTAAAACAACTTCCTGTAAAATTTCAGCATGTATTTTGTTGTTGCTAATTCCAGCTTGGTTGTCGAAAATGTAGCGAACACACATACCCACAGTATACTCAACCATTGTACAACATAAGCAAGTGTCCAAGCTAAGCTAGATAACATATGGCGGAAATAGAAGTCAAATTTTGTTGTTGTAGAATCATCACGGTACACGCAAGGCACATTCAACAAGTAAACTCAAGGCCATGATACAAAGAACCGGGCAAGGCACATTCAATATTACCTGGTTGAATGTGCCTTGGTTATGCAAACTGAAACAGAGTAAATACAGAAATTATTTAAGATAGTTTTATTAGTTTTTTATAACAGTTAAGTCAATATTTTTAACCAAAGAAAAAACATTTTATGCAAAATTTAATTTTCGCTTTAGTTGCAAACATAAAAAAATTACTCCCTTTTCCAAGTATTCGTTTTAAACTTGGGATTTTATAATAAAGAAGTTGATTCATTTTCAGTTTCGGTTTTATTATATTTTATTAAAAACTTAAATAAATCTTACAATTATTTGATTTTACGTTTGATTTTTAATGAAAAATGTGTTTGATAAAATAAGTTTAACAATTTCTAATAAGTCGCAAAACTTAAACATTAATAAAATACAGAAATTTTTATTTCGTTAACCAAAAGTCGCTACAACAGAAATTTTTTTAATGGAACTCAACCTAAAATTAAAACCTATCGATAGACAAAAAATAAATTAACATTAATTGAACTAAAGATTACAAAAAGAAAAAATTTCGAATATAAATATAAAGGAACACACTAATTATGTATATTAAGTAAGAGTTTTGTTTAGTTTGTTTTCATAAGAAATTGTTTTATAAAAAATATGTATTTATGTATGAAAGAAATAACAATGATTTTTGGTTAAAAAAAATTTAAACGGACAAAATTTATTAAACTAAAAATAACAAGAAAGGGGGAAAACATTATCTTAAAAAAGAAATAGTAAAGGTTTTTTCTTTTTTTATTTGTTTTAGGCAAAACATCTCTATATTTTTTAGATAGAAGTGAGTACTGCCATCGAGATAGACTGCTTTTGGGCCCTTTGCAGGTGGTGCTGTTATTTAAGGTCGATATCCTCTTCTTCTGAAGACGATGACGTTGGTGTCTGTGTGGCCGGTAATGATGTATTCGTATTCGCTGATATTTCTGAGGTTGCACATCTTTTCACAAGATCCGCGTAGGGTTTGTTGTGCAGAAAACATACTAAGACCACAGTCATGTTATCGCCACCCAAGCCACCCATCTGACAGTCGGGAGCCAAACAATGCGTCATTAGCTCTTCGCAGATTTCTTCAGGATACATTCCCTGACCGATGCGTGAACGACAAAAGTCAACCACTTCCTTATTGCTCATAACATCCCAAATACCATCGCAGGCTAATACCAAAAATTCCCACTCATCACTGATTTTGCGTATCTCTACATCAGGGTAAGCTTAAATTAGATAATAAACATTTACAGATTTAACTTGATGATCCATTTGTTTTGCAATAAGTATTATAAGTACAAAATTATATATGTATATTGTCGCCCCGAAATTATCTTGTAAGTATATACAAATATTTACTGTGATAATTTTTTTAAATTTATTATCTATAACATTGTATATTAAAGAAACGCTCTGTTAGGTGTCCGTTAAAATTGTGTTTCATAGTTTGTGATGCTAAAGTAATAGAAAAAACTGTTAAAACGTAATGGAGACCAAATTAAAAATTTTATTCTAAATAAAATGTGTAAAACTAAAGATTGAATTTCTGAATACCTACACTGTTTTTATTAATTGCAATAAAAGGAACAAGTAACAATATAAACTGCTAAATCTTTAAATTGAATTCCACAAATATATGCACATTTGCTTAAGTTTGTATGTTTGTTTGAGTCCATTTCTATGAACAAATTATATTGTTCTTTAAATTTTGTTTCTACGTTAATCCATTTTAAAATCAAAAAAGTGCTTACTTTTGCCAACTTAATTAACTAACGATCTCTATTTGGGCCAAAAGCCCTTAATTTTATGTATGAATATCTCTTTTACAAACTTATAAGTTATAGATTAATTAACAAATGAAATATGAGTAAAACCGTGCAAGTATATAAAAATGTCTTTAAAAATAATTTTTACACACGTGTAGTAAATATACACGCTTTTATTTCTTAATTGCTTCAATCTGAGTGGGTGGTAAAGTATTTATGTATATGCATACATATATAAATATGTTTGCATGTTTTTTCTTTTGTACTTTTGTTTATTTAAAGAAAATTAAAAAAAAAAAAATGGAAAAGCTATAAAGTCTATGTACAGGTGAAAATTAATAAAAGGGGGAAAAATAAATTACAATAAAAAGTTAATAAAAACCTATTGAAAGAGTGATAAAATGTCGGTAGTAAATTCTTTTGTTTTTTTTTGCTTTTAATTTGTGTAGATGATTGTGTGTGTCTGTTTTTTGTTTTAATTTTAAATGAGGTTTTAAAGGATATTTAAAAATTGTATATTAAAAAAACCGGCGAAATAAACATACCTGTCACTATTTGTTCTTCAGGCTTTTTGTTTTCATTACGTTTGAATACGAAATCTCCTAATGCTCTCGATAATGCAAGATTACCGTTTACACGATTAAATTCAACCCAACCGCCACCGTCATTAATACGTTTCGATTCGGCCTCATTATTTGGTTTGTGATCCGTCGATAAAGTCATTACCTCTCCATTAATACAAGCCACAGCACGTGAGTCACCAGCGTTGGCACAATACAAACGTTTATCTTTTATTAAAACTACAACAGCGGTGGAACCAGCCATTTGTTCTCCCCATGATTCATTATAAAGCATTTCATAGTCGATGTCCAAAAACGCCTTTTTGAAAACGAATAAAAAAGCCAATTAGTTTTTTGTTAAAAATATAATAAGAAAAAATAAACTTACCTGTTTCAAAGCTTCTTCGACATTTTCCCTGTACTCAGGTCTTTTTAAAATAAATTTGTGTAAATGTTTGCCGGCATACTGAGCAACTGTGGCACCGCCATGACCATCGTAAACGGCAAAAAAGGAAGTCCCCGGATCGTCAGGCAACGACAGTATATGTGTATGCGAATCTTCCATATTTATGCGCCAGCCCTGCATACAACTTGAACCCACACGATACATTTCGTTTTGACAATAGGCCGATTCCTTCGATGTAATCGGTTCCGAAAGAGTTTGACCCATCTTTGTGTTATTTCTTTGTGTATATTAAATGTTCTAAATCTATTCCCTAGGGTTTGTTGTGATCTAAAAAGAAAACGAATTTTCAACTTGTTAAAATTAAACTCTTTTAACGGTTAATGGCGTTTGTAGTTATTAATTGATTTTATTTTTTATTCAAAATCACATTTCTTATCGCCAAACAAAAAAAAAAAAAACAGAAAAAAAAACAAAGTATTATGTACATACAAGTATCCATATGTATGTATGTATGTTTGTATGCTAATAAACCGCATTTTAATTTTCTGTCTAGCGGCATTTTTTTAATTTATCTTAATGATTTTGGAATAACTTACGGCACCACCATCTGTTTGTTAAAAAAAAAACAATTTCAATTCAAAAGAAAATATCAAAATGTTTTGGATTATGTCTTAAATAATAAAGGAAATTCACAACAAAATAATGAGAATTTGGAAAACAATGCAAGACAGCTTGTAACAAGTGAACTATATGAAGCATAAAAAATTAACCCATCGGGGCGGAGACCTTCGCAATTTATATAGGGCACTATTTATAAACTATAAGACATGAAATTGTAATGTTTCAATATTCTTCGCAGAAACTAAAAACACGAGCGTTCTTTTGCTAATCATTAATTATTTAATTTTTTTAAATATTTTTGACCTTATACACTAATTTTACAAAACTAACTTATCGTATTATATTGAGTCATATTCCAAGTCACTCAATTTAAAGATACACAACGTCATGTATTTTTGAGTGTATATTAGGAAATAAGAATAAAATTGCTGTTACTTTGTAGTCAGTGGATAAATGCCGCTTAAGGTACAATTAAAGTTTTTTCACACTGTTTATGTATCAATAAACAACAAGTGTGTGTGTCATTGTTTAAGTCAATCTTCTTATTTCAGGACGGTATGTACCTTATTTAGATAAGTAGTTGGTGGGTATGCAGTGGACATCTGTAAGTTGCACTACAATGAAATGATTTTTCTTATTGTAAATTAATAGTATGAGCTCTATAAATTTTTTAATATTGATCATTAAAATAATATAGCTGTTTATTACGTTTTTTTTCTCGTGTTATAACCCCGTTTTAGTGCAAATGTTAGAAGTACAGCTAGTGCAGCTTAAAGTTCGTTGATCGGCCGAAGGCTACAGCGAAACCACCGGGTCAAATCCACCATATTTTTTTCTTTAAAATAACTCCCAACGCATTAGGAAATTATGAAATTATTCCCACTTTGTATTAAACAAAATTTACAATATTTTTATTTGGGAGTTATTTTATAGTTTCAACAACCTTTATCAATTATCATTAATATTATTTTATCCCCTCATAATTTTGCCAATGCATCACGTTTTATGGAAAAGTTGTTATTAAAATCGGCTCATAGCTTACTATAGCTCCCGTACCAGCCCTACTTTCAGATATTACATTTAATAGCAAAAATTTAAAGAAAAATTTTGGTAGTAGAATGCAGTTACATGTTACCATTGTATCTAATAGTGATATGATCGGTCCATAACTGCTTCATAGTCCCACATGCATACCTTTTACAAAAAATCACGTAAGCCCCATTAATACCTAAAGCATGTTTGCATTATACAGGCATGTTCTGAAAATCACTTTTTGTGAAAGTGATTTGAAGTCACAAGAAATGTCTGCGATTTCAGAACATGCCTGATAATCGAATTTGGTAAAAATAATTTTCATAAAAAAATATTTGTATAAAAGTTTCTATGAAAGCCCAAATTTTTTGGTTAACAAATTTTTAACTTTTAAAAATATTAAAAGAATCTAAAAAAACTGTTTTATTTGAAAACAAAAAAAAAAACGTCTCTGACTTTGTTTTCTTAGGGGCCGAAATAAAATTGTTATTATCGAATTTACAAAAAAAATCAGGCAGAACAAAACATCGTAGGGCCAAGTAAATTACACCATCTTTCTTTATAGTATTGAACACCATTTTTGGAAAATAAAGTTTTTAAAATTTTTAAATTATTATTTCTGCAAACAAAATAAAAATCAGAAAATAGTCATTTTTGAAAAAAAAGGAATGCTATTTGCAAAAAAAAAATAAATAAATAAAAATCAGAAAATAATAACTATTTCTGCTCAAAAAATTAAAATAATTAGTACATGATTATTTCTGATGAACAATCAAAACAGCTAATAATTATTTCTGCTTAAAAACTGATATTAATTAGTATTTCTGCCAAAAAAAAAATAAAATTAAAAAATAATGATTTCAATGTTAATTTTTATTTATTGTTGAACTAATTGTTTTTAATACAAATTTTTGATTTTTAGTTTGGCTTTAGTTCATATAATTTCTTTTAATTAGAAGAAATTATTATTTTCCGTTTATGTTGAAAGAAACTTTCAATTTGAAAAAAGCTGATTTTTCTACCGCTACTAGCCGAGTAGAATGCATTTTCGAAAGCAGCTACGCAATTTCATCATCAGTACTCTTTGAACGGTAGTAGTGTATTTGGTTGTAAACATCACCTATTTAACTTACATGTAACAGAGAAAAGTATACGGTATCAGTGTTTTTCTTCTGTTTTTATATTGTAAGTTAGGACGAAGTTTATTTTTCATATACACTATGCTTTTTTCCATTAAAAGTCTCTTTGGCAACACTTGACTAACGGACAAGCATTTGTCCATCTCTCAGATGGAACGAAACGCTTTTTATTATTGTATATCATACAATAGGGGTAATCACTTTTTAATTTCTTTTTTTGTCAACGACAAATTGACAAAAATTATTAAAGATCATTTTGCACCGTGCCATGTGTGAGTTAAATGTTAGTTTTTATTTATTGTTGAACTAATTGTTTTTAATACAAATTTTTGATTTTTAGTTTGGCTTTAGTTCATATAATTTCTTTTAATTAGAAGAAATTATTATTTTCCGTTTATGTTGAAAGAAACTTTCAATTTGAAAAAAGCTGATTTTTCTACCGCTACTAGCCGAGTAGAATGCATTTTCGAAAGCAGCTACGCAATTTCATCATCAGTACTCTTTGAACGGTAGTAGTGTATTTGGTTGTAAACATCACCTATTTAACTTACATGTAACAGAGAAAAGTATACGGTATCAGTGTTTTTCTTCTGTTTTTATATTGTAAGTTAGGACGAAGTTTATTTTTCATATACACTATGCTTTTTTCCATTAAAAGTCTCTTTGGCAACACTTGACTAACGGACAAGCATTTGTCCATCTCTCAGATGGAACGAAACGCTTTTTATTATTGTATATCATACAATAGGGGTAATCACTTTTTAATTTCTTTTTTTGTCAACGACAAATTGACAGAAATTATTAAAGATCATTTTGCACCGTGCCATGTGTGAGTTAAATGTTAGTTTTTATTTATTGTTGAACTAATTGTTTTTAATACAAATTTTTGATTTTTAGTTTGGCTTTAGTTCATATAATTTCTTTTAATTAGAAGAAATTATTATTTTCCGTTTATGTTGAAAGAAACTTTCAATTTGAAAAAAGCTGATTTTTCTACCGCTACTAGCCGAGTAGAATGCATTTTCGAAAGCAGCTACGCAATTTCATCATCAGTACTCTTTGAACGGTAGTAGTGTATTTGGTTGTAAACATCACCTATTTAACTTACATGTAACAGAGAAAAGTATACGGTATCAGTGTTTTTCTTCTGTTTTTATATTGTAAGTTAGGACGAAGTTTATTTTTCATATACACTATGCTTTTTTCCATTAAAAGTCTCTTTGGCAACACTTGACTAACGGACAAGCATTTGTCCATCTCTCAGATGATTTCTTAAAAAAAAATAAAAATAAGAAAATAAATAAAGCATTAAAATCAAAAAGTTATTATTAATTTTGTAAACAAAACAATAAAAGTCAGAAAAAATTAACCATTTCTTAAAAAAAAAAATAAAAAAACATTATTTCTGCCAAAAAAAGAATAAAAAATTAAATCAAAAAAATAATTTTTACAAGATTATTGCTGAAAAAATAAAAACTAGAAAATAAAAATTATTTCTGTCTAAAAAATAAAAAAAAAAAAATGTTATTACTTATGCTTAAAAAAACCAAAGGAAAGATTATTTGTGCAAAAAAAAAAATTAGAAAATAATAATCATTTCTGCAAAAAAAGGAAGAAATAAGAAGCAGAAAATAATAGTTCTTTCTGCTTAAAAAAATTATTTCTAAAAATTAAAATCAGAAAACAAAAATAATTTATTATTATTATTTCTGAAAAATAAATAAAAAACTTAAATCAAAAAAATAATAGGTAATTGTTTTTTGATTTTTTTGCATAATTAGTTAGGTTTTTCCCTAATGTCCCGTAATCACTACAAAATTTCTGCGCTTACGACGTTATTTAAAAAAAATATATAACAAAATATACATTAAAAATTAAAAAAAAAATACATGCTGCTGCCGCCATGGCTGACTATATATCAGTTGATAACATTTCGTACACTAAAAATTTAAGAAAAAGTAAAGGCGGTGGCACATAGAATCCGTCATACGTCATACTTCGCCTTTTTTAACTGACATTAACGTAACAACGCAAGAGGTTAGCACATAAAATCCTTTATAAACGGATGTTAAATTAGCAGGTGGTGGTGGTTCTACAACAAAATTTGGTGAATATAATTATTGTTTTTGTTGTAGTTTTCGTTGGCTCAGTTGTCAAAAAAGATATGTAAAAGTAAATAACTTTGGCTAGGCAGCCTCGATTTATGCATGAAAAAAGTCGATCAGTTGTGTTCGTAACACCACCTGGTACACATAATTTCACCATGCAACTTGTCTCTTTCTCTATTACAACATTATTTACTTGAAACGTTATTGTAGTATTCATATTTATTTCCATTATTTTTGTTTTATTTTCATTTAACTTTAATTTGTTAATTTTTAGCCACTTATTTATATTATTTATGTCCCTTGTCATATTTTCATAACATTTTTCTTCTGTTTCTGCTTCTGTAAAGATTAATGCATCATCAGCATAGAGAATAATTGCACAAGTTTCTAACACTTTCTCAATATCATTTATATAAAAAATAAATAAATGTGCTCCTAATATTGAGCCTTGCGGAACCCCAAAATCATTTTGTGCAGCATTCGATTCTACATTATTAACTTTTGTGATTTGTGTTCGATTTGTTCAATACGTTTGAAACCATTTTAATGCAATATCCTGTATACCGTATTGATAAAGTTTTTGTAACAAAATGTTTCTATCTATTGTCTCAAACGCTCTTTTAAAATCAAGAAAAGTAGCCAAGATTTTATTGTCCTTATTAGCGAATTTCCATCTATTTATAACAAAATTCACAGCCGTTTCACATGAGTGCTCTTTTCGAAAACCCGATTGCTACTTAGATATTATTTTATCTTTTTCAATAAAGTCTTCAATTTGAATTTTAACTATTTTCTCTATTATTTTTTCACAATTTTTTAAATTGTTAATTGGACGGTATTCCTCACATTTATTAGTGTTTTTTATCTTTTCTACAGGTGTAATCATTGATTCTTTCCAATTTTTTTTTCAATAAAGTATATATATTCTGGATACTTATAGATAGGGAAGTCGATATAGCCACGCCAGCCTGTCCGTCTGTGTCTGTTAAAATCAAGTTTCCGGACTCAAATAAAGTCGCACAGAAAACGTTTTGATATCAAACAATCAGAAATATCCCTGAGACGTTCGCTATTTAAAATCAGCGAAATCAGTTAACTACTGACCGAGATATAAGCGAAAACCCCAAAATCACCCATTTTTTTAGGACCAAATCCGTGAATACATCCCTATATATCTCAGTAAATATAGTTACTCTTGTCACAACACTTGGCACGGATACTTTGAAGATAGGAACCTAAATTAGGGAAAATAGATAGGATCAGAGAAAGTGGTATTCCCCCTACAATTGCACAAATTTTGTGAACTATTTCATGCGCTTAATCTGAGCAACTTTAACAGCTATGGATTTAAAATGTCCTGAGAGAAGTATTTTTTTAAATAGTAGCAGGAGAAGGGGTACCTCAATAGAAAAGAATAATTTTTATGAAAGTTTCGATACGCTATATCTCGAAAACTATAACAGCTATCGACTTCAAATGTTCTACAAGAAGTAATTGGACAATAAGACCTACCTTTTGGAAAAAAATTTGGATAGGAGCAGGGAAAGGGGTAGCCCCCATACAAATTAATAGTTTTTATGAAATTTTCAATACGCTATGTATCGGAAACTATAACAGCTATCGAATTTAAAATTTACAAAAAGTAATTGAACAATAAGCCCTACATTAAAAAACATTATTTGGATAGGAGCAGGGGAAAGGGCAGCTTCAATAAAATTTCACAGTTTTTGTCAAATTTTCGATACGCTATATCTTGGAAAGCATTACAGCTATTGAGTTCGAATGTTCTACAAAAAGTAATGAAACAATAATTCTTAATTTTTGAAAAAATAGTTGTTTAGGAGCAGGGGGAGCGGAAGCTCCCGTAAAAATAAACAACTTTTATTTAACTTTTAATATGAATAATGTCGAAAACTGTTGGTGTAAACCTCTCTGGTTTACGTTTTATTCAAACAGATTCGCAAAAAGAATACGGCTTGTATGTAGTAAGTTATTCGACGCTCGTCAGCAAAGACACAGAAATAAAGCAAATGCAAAATTCTTTACCCACGACAAATTTCTGAATTCGCACTAATTATGTTCGTTTTCATTGGTAGAAATCGTTGTGTGGTTTCTTATTTGCTGCAACGGTATGCATTTTTCTATGTTTATGCGGCAAACAAGTAATCACCCAACAATTCGTCGTTCGTCCTAGTTGTGTTTCAAGCACAGGAAAAAAATTTTATTAAATAAGTAAGAATTCTAGTCAAAGTTTATTTTTTTTCTTTCATTTGATGTAATTTGTTGACGTTTCCTCTTCCTCTATTTTTTTCTAATTTATATCTGATAAAGTGTTATCTTCATCTTACTTTTCAATTTAACCTTTTATTTACAATTATATAAAATGAGCGAAATATACATACGTATATTATTTACATATATTTCAAGGGTAAATAAATGTGTGCATCATCACCGAATTGTTATTTGTTATTGTTTGATGAATAATAATAATAAAGAATTAAATAATTGTAGGTGAGCTCAATTAAGATTAGATATTGTAATAAAATGAATCTATAGTAAGTAAATGTGTAAAAGGGATTTTGTTCATAAAAGATATTTATTTGTTGATTTAGTTTTAATTAACACATTTGTATTCATACGATTTTTAATGATAAAATGTAATTCAAAGCCGCACATATTGTTAAATGACTATGTAGTTGGGCTTAAAGAAGTATAAGATACATTAAATTTTTGCTTTTATATAAAAAAGAATTTGTTTTGTAAATTAAAAAAAAGAAAAAAACTTTTAAATACATAATATCTTTTAGCAAACTGCGTCAATTAACACTTAGCATCATATAAATTTACTAGTGGTTGAAACTCGACCGTTATTTGCTGCATGTCGTTTAAAATAAAAAATAAACGTTATTGATTGTTTTTATGTCGTAGAAAAAAACATTAAGTTCATTCGCCGGAAACGTAGTTTAAAATGAACCTAACGACTTTTCTTATCTGTGCAATACAATAACAATAACAATCGAAAAATCAGAACTTGTCTTATGTTTAGAAACACAACTAACACGAACAACGAATTTTTCTCATAGCAATTTAAATACATTTGTATATGGGCATTTCCAGAAAAAGGTCAACCACGAATGAAAAATGGAAAGTGAAAAAATTTTTTTTCTAGATCTAGATGGGAAAAACGTCAAGAGTGCTTACCCAATTACGGAAACCCACAATGTAAGGCTCTGTTGGGTGCCAGATCATTGTGATATTACCGAAAATGAAGTTGCTGATAGGCTTGCGAGAAGATTAAGCAGATACCATTGTTAAGCTTACAATACGGCTTGATAGAAACATGGGTCATGGATAAGGCAGGGCAAGGCTGTTGAGACAATGTTGATTGTGCGATATCTCCAGACTTATATGCTCCGAACTGTATAAATAAGATGCTATCCTGCCTTTCAACTAGAACAGGAGAGAACTTAGAGGGACAGTTCTTTAACACCTGCTCCATTAAAGAAAGACTAATTATTCACTGGAAAAATCTAATCCTATGGTTGCGATTCTTTATTACCGGAAATCAAGCAAGCACTTCAAGAACTTGAAACGACACTGGCGCATCCATAAGCTGACCTTTACAGCAGTTTAACCATACCGCGGTATTTCTCATATTCTGAAAAGAAACTCTTCTTAACCCGACCCCCCAAAAGGAAAAACTGATAGCCTTGAAAATTACTAAACGCTAACTGTTTTTTCAGCACTCTCCAATCAGCATTTTAGCGGAAATAAATTGGGGGCTCTTGACAGAGCCTGTCATTTTGCGCTTCTTCTAAACTTGTTGCTTTTGGCGTCGGTGTAATTTTCTAGATTTATATGGAGTTTTCACAATATTTGTTGGGAAGGTTCTTTTGGGTGTAAATATCCAGTGTGCTGGACGGAACACGTTTTTCTTGTACCTAAAGAAGGGCAGTTTCCGCTACTGTGGCTCCTGGTCAAAGAGATTTTGAAGAGGAAGGAAGGAAACGGGTAGCGGATGACGTGGTGATACTCGTCGAAGTTTGATTTGTTCTACCGTGACTAATCGCATGTAGAGGACGCTGCAAAAACTCTTACGCTGGCTCAGCTCCAATGGACCCGGAGTGAACCCAGCAAAGACTGAGTTAGTGCTATGCACTCCAAGGCATAAGATTGATGGATTTCGCCGAACGATTCTCAATGCCACGGAGCTAAGTCTTTCTTCGTTTTATACTGGATCGAAAGCTTAACTAGAAAAGCAGCAACGAGAAGAGGGCAGAGAAGGGGCTAATTGATATCTACGCTGTACTTGTACAGAAGGAGTTGGGGACGAGGGCCCAGTTCCAGCTACTGAGTATACACGGCGTAAGTTCGACCTACAACTACCTATAATTGCTTGATCTGGCGAATTGCTGTCTCAAAGGACTGCTACCGTAGGATGTTGAATAAGGTTGAGGGAATTGGCAAGTTTTGTATTATGGGAGCTCTCAGGAGTATTCCACAAGCTGCCCTTGATACAATACTAAACCTACTAACTCTTAAACTTTTTGTTAAGAATTTTGGGAACTGGAGTGCTTTGGGACTCAGGGAAACAGGTATATGGCGCGATTTTCGTTAAAGACATGCTGACATACTGACTGAGATGGAAAAAATTATCCATGCCACGTACTTATTTCGGAGAAGTAACGGTCTTAGGAGAGAATGCATTACTATCTGTGTTGATAGCTAAGCTGAAACTTAGGACACTAAGTTTCAGCTGCAGATCAGAGATTTGGGCACTCGAGGGTATTAAACTCTGATGGTTTCTGGAAATGCAGCTGCAGATGAATTAACACGAAGGGAATCTAAAGGAAGTGGCAGTGAGGTAGGTGCCACGATTTTTCACTCAATATACGAATTCAATAAAAGGGTTAAAGGACACTTTAGAGACAAGCCAAGCAGGTGCTTAACTGAGACCGTAAGCTGTAGGGTATATATATAACTGTGGCAAGAAAGGCCTTAGACTGCTCACCGGTCACTGCAACATCAGGTCACTGTCCGTTAAGTGGCAACCAGGTACGGTTAACTATCCCGCGACAAGAGACGGCTGGTGGAGCGATCCTGCGCTGGAATTGCTGCGGACTCCGGTTCTAGGAATATAATAGTATAAATCAAAGGGTTTATAGGGGCTAGATAACATAGACTGATTTTCTCAAAGTTTGGCGCTAGCGCATGACACCAACTTTTATATTTTTATTATAAAATAAAAGAAGCATAAAATAATAAAAATCGTTTAAACATAAAAGCTTTTATTGATAACAATTATAAAAGTATAAAAAATGTTTAATATATTTTTAAAATCTAAGCAGTTTACGAAGGTAACGCAATTTATTAATAAAAGTAACTAAAAATATACAAACAACTTCTGTTTTAAAAATACTTTGTGTAATCAATTAATCGATAATACTTATAAAGATTTAAACCTTAACATTATTTAATTCAAAAAGTATAGGCAAAACGTCAAATTACAATCTAGACAACAAAATCATTAAGCTTTAATGTCTTGTGGGTCACGTGAAAATCACCATAATAATGTGTAGATTAAAAAAAGCACAAAAATAATATAAATTTATTATTAAGCATGTATATGAAAAAAAAAACATTTTCTGTTCAGACAAAAATAATCAAAAGAAAAAATTATTAATTTAAAGCCTTACCACCCCAATAAAGAGCTTAAGTGGTTTCAAATATATTTTATCTGCGAAATACATTCATATCTACGTTTGTATGTTTTAAAGATAGCAAAAAAAAAAAAAAAAACAACAAAAAAGACACGATAACAATATTTTTTTTAAATTAAATATTTTTAATAATAATTAAAAAAATAAAATACAAAAGTGTACTTAAGAACAGCTAAATGTGTTATTAAGAGTGTGATAATTCCACTTTTGTTGTCAGAATTTCTTTTACTCACTTTCTACCTTTCTTTTACCAACAAACTTCCAGGGCAACTTGAAGCATTTTAACACAAATATACGAATTAATACACATAAAACAAATATTTGCTTAATCATTTAAAAAGAAATATTAATAGCGAAAATAGCATGAAAAACATAATAAAAAACAAAAAAAAAAAAATATATTAAATAAACAAATAAATTAAAAAAAAAACAGAAAATACTCCCTACTGATGTCGCCGTTTTAAACTTTTAAAATATCATTAAATTTTCAATAAATAAAATATATTTTTTTTTAGAATTTTAAAATTTTGCATCTTTTGATAAAAACGTTTATGAGAAAAAAAAAAAAATTTTGTTTAAAACAATTATCTGAAACACACTAGTTGTAGTTATACCCACACTACCCACCTAGGTAGAAAGGGTTATATGCGTTTGTGTAGATGTTTGTAATGCCCAAAAATAATAGTCTGAGAACCACCTTCAAGCATACCGATCGACTCAGAATCACTTCTTAAGTGTATTTTACCGATTCCGTCCGTCCAGCTGGGTGGCTGTGTATTCTTGTATTTAAAGTACAGGTCGCAATTTAAAGATATTGTTTGTGCTAATAATCGATCCATTTTATGGCATAGCCCCCGTACAAGTGTTGTCCCGAAATAAGTACTTTGGGCAATAAATGACTCGAATATTACTTTGTTTTAACAAAATGTTGCATATGTGTCTTACTTTATGCCACTAACCAGTGTACTAATCAAAAATATGATCGGCCCATTTTTTGATAAAGCCCCATACAAATGTCTTCCCGGAATAATCACTTTCGGCTATAACCATCTCGGACTTTACTCTACTTTTACAACGCTTTGCATATGTGTCTAAGCTTCTGCCACTAACTACATGATGGGCCAAAAGAAGTCATCCGATGTTGTTTAGCTCTTTAATTTTTTTCTAAATGAAAAACTACGATTCTAAATTTCGCTTATGTTTATTTGAACCTTTAAAATTTAATTGGTCAAGCCGAGAAGACGATTTTGGTCAAATGGGTGCCGTTACAATTGATTGCTATACAAGCTTGTTATGGCATTTTTCATCACTTCGGCGAGAACTTCGGGCGACAGATTCTCGCACTCGTGTCAAATGTTGTCCTTTGGGGCTTCCAGGGTGTCAGGCTTTTTCACATAAACACAGAAATTCAAAAACCTCACAAAAAGTCTTAAACAGGTAAATCGGGCGATTTTGTGGGCCAATGTAAATCGCCAAAACGAGAGATGAGGCGACCCGGAAACGCCGTCTTCAGAATATCGGTTATGGCTCGCGCAATGTGTGCTGTGTCTCCGTCATATAAGTTCAATTACGGCAAAATTGTTGTCGTTTGACCAGCGGCGTCCTTGAAAAAAATGGCCCTAAGACTCCTCCAGCGTGAACAGCGCACCATGCAGCCACTTTAAGCGGGTGTAATGGCTCCTCGTGGATTTTTGATAGAAAAATCATCCACTTCGGCCAAGATATTGAGCATGACTTGGGCATAGGTTACACGCGTTTGGTGGTCGACAGGCAGCAGCGTCTTCTGTGGCCAAAAGACGCAGTGTTTGCGCAGTCAGTGCCGGGCGATCGGGGAATCGGCGACGAAATTCGCGCTGCGCCAACACCACAGACGAATTGCTTACCCAAAAAAATACGACACGATGTTTTCGCGTTCCTGGGGAGTGTTTCGCTCAATGGCTTTTTCACTTGTACCCTACATATTTCTATTTCACAAATATCAAAACAAAGCATCTTCTAATAGGGTGATTTCTTTTGGCCCACCTTGTAGTCTAGCGTTTTTGGCTATAACTGATTTGAATATTTCTTAATTTTTACTAAATTTTGCACGCATATTCATGCTTATGCTGCAAACTATAAATAATACGTATGTTATCAGTTTTTTTTTCTCAACGAGCCCCATACAAATGTGCTGTAGGGTATAATATGGTCGGGCTTGACAGACTACATATAACTTTCTTACTTGCTTCCTGATATTTTTGTCAATCACACAGGGTTGTAAACGTTAATGTTTTTAGCCGGCGTAATTGTAATCATAATATTAAATTGTACAATTTTTTGATTTAAGTTGTAAACCATACTACCAAACCAATTTTTGTTTAACAGGCTTTGTAAACCTGATTTTAATCAAGATTTTTGTTCATAATATTTAGGAATTAATGTTTATAATTATATGTACTTATAAGGATCTATACATTATAAGCTTTTGAAGAGGAGACATCAAAATACTTAAGCACGCACCCCTTCTTTAACGATGTAAAAAGTGTTTCCTCCCATTGTGAAGGTTATTTTATCTCTTTATTGTTTAAAAATTTGTGTAAAAAAACCTAAAAACAATATGAATCATCTTTGAAAAAATTACGGAGTAATCATTGCGCAATTTTACGATTAAATATGAACACAAATACACATGTATATACTAATGGATGCACGTTAATTAAAACCGAGTTGTAATTATTCAAAATTTTGGTGCACAACATATTCTAAATGTTTTTTAAAAAAATAAATTTTAACCTATTTTAGAGAACTTAAAACACAAAAAAAATCGAAAACTTAATTTTCTTTAATATTATCTCATAAAATGTTTTTGGTAGCAAATGAGATTATTGCAATAATCCTTTCATACGCATCTTATAAATATATATTATATGTACGTATAGTTATTGTTTGAAAAATTACGAGTTTGATCAGTTGATCTTTGTTATTTTTTTTAATAATAAAAAAATATTTAAAATATTTTTAACAAAATTAATAGATAAACATATTAACTTATATTAAAAATATATACATAAGTATGTACAAATGCATGAAAAGTGAATATAACATTTACAAATATATTTTTGTAGAAATTTACGCAATAATATGATTCATGTGTGCAAATTCTTGATTGTGCTTAACTGATCTCTTTGTCTACTTTTTATTCTATCCAAAAGGTCATCAAAATGCAAACAAATTTAACAGACAGTTCTAGTTTCAAGCAGCCAGCAACCAGGGTTGGGTAGTGATTACAGTTAAAATTTAAACACAAATACATGTGTACTGCCAATCTTGTTTTTATATATACAAGTGGTAAATTTCATGTAAAGCAGACCAAAATGAAGAAAAAATTTTTTTTCTATATTAAAGAAATGCAAGGGTTTATTTATTTTAAATGAAACTGGAACACCCGTAACATATTGATTGTAAAAGGTTTTTCCTTAAGCTAAATAAGTTTTTTTTTAGAAAAAATGAATAAAACACTATTATATACATTATATACACTTCAAACTACCACGAAAATTAAAAATCTTAAGTCCATTTTTAAAAATAATTTTCACAACTAGATCTTAAAGTAGAAATTTTCTAAAATTCAAATTTGTAAGATCTCATCCGTCACAGTCTTCAAGCGGTAACTGTAAGCAAAAATAATGTTCTTTTAGTGTCCATTTACTTTTAATTATCTAAAAAAATACCATTCTTGGAAATCGTAGTCTTTTAAAAGTTAAAATTTTGAATTGTTTGAGTTATTAGCAAAAATGTACATCCACAAACTAAATATTTTTAGAATTTTGAATATATACCTACTAGGGAATGGTAGGCAAAGCTAAAAATCGATTTCCGATTTTACGATCAACTAGTTTTATTATATATATGTATTTTTATTATATATATACATATATATATTATTATCAATATATAAAATAAAATTAGTCTAAAAATACAGATACAAATATGTATTTAATTTTCAATGACGATAAGTTGTTTTTACGAGACACTGATGTTTGTTTACATATTGAGTACTAAACTCTATTTATTCTTTTTCTATTATTTAAGAAAAAACTCAAACCTGACTAGAATTCATTTTTTACTTAATTTTTCCACATAAGTTTTTGGTGCAGATACAAAGTTATAAATAAATTGTTTTAAAAAAATAATTTGAACGATTTCTAGCATTTTGAAATGTTTGCAGTAAAATGGATTATTGGGCTCAATAATCGATTTCAATATAAAATTTGTAATAAAAAGCCAATTAAAAAAAATTAATATTTTGGATTAAAAATTGATTTTCGACTATAATCGAAGTCGATTTACTAGTCTCTAATTCTACTAGAAGGGATATTTCAATTTCAATTAAAGCTACTCATGCGTTTTGCCCAACTCTGCAAGCAACATAGTACTTAAGTATAATGAAATTGAAACCTTTTTGTGATTATAAAATAAAAAAGCATACGTATGTGGAAGTATTAAAGCACAATTACTGAGAGATAAAAACAAATAATTAAAAAATATAAACATTTCATTAAAAAAAAACATTACATCTAAACAAAAATGCAATACATAAAACAGTGTTGCCGGTAATGTTATGCCTTTGTTTTGGTTTTCTTTACTTTTTTTGCTTAAAACATTATAAGAACTTTATATACAAATATGAGGTAAAATTAATAAAAAAAACACATTTGAATAAAATGGCATTAACGTAAAACATTAGTATTATGTATGTGCTAATGTTTATGGGTTTTTACTGTAACCTTTATTTGCATTAAAATAGACATAAACAATTTTTCTAACTTTCTTATGGCTGCTTCAAATACTGAAATAAATATAAAAAATTTCGATTGACTTTTGAGGTTGTTTTATTTATTTCTTTCTTTGTTATGCTGGGTAAACAAATGTTTTTTTTTTTATACCTACCTAGAATATGAAATAATGAGAATATGTACCAAATATGAAATTATAAGTAGGTATATAGGTATGACGTTATGTTAAGATATTTTTAAGTATATTTTAACAGAAAAAATACCATGGCCTTTTAAAAGGTGTGATTTTTTTAAGATCAGCTAATGATCAACTGTTACCTTTCTGATATATGAAAATTATATAGGTATTTTCTTTTTACTCTTTCCCTACCTTAAATGTGTTTAATTTTGTATATAAACACACATATTTAGGAGGAAACCATCTTAAAAGTGCAATAACCTGATGTAGAACACATTTAAAAATATCTAACAATATTTAAGCTTAAATGTAAAAACAAATATGTAGGTATGGTATAAAAAAATTGGCACCGTTTCACGCCGAAACAAGCAGTTATTAAATAAATATATACAGTTATAGAAATACTACTTACCTCCACTTATGTGTTAGTTGTTCCCGTGTCCAGCTTTGTGACGGGTAGGAATTTATTTAAATTACCTTTTTGTTTTAAAATATAATTTATTTACTTTAACGATTTTGTCTTCAAATGCCGAATTGTGTTTATTTTTCTATGTTTAATGCTATATGCTGTTTTTTTTTTAATAAATATTCGTTAAGTTCACGTATATTTGTGGTTAGGTTAAGCGATTTTTTTAATTGTTATACATTTCACAAAATATCTTTAAAAATTTCTGATTTTTTAAATTTAATTTGTTTTACTTTGATCGATCCAGTGTTTTAAGCAGCGATTTTAATAAAAATAAAAAACTATAAAACAAGTGTTTTAAATATATAAATTAGCACTTTTTACAAAACAATTTTTTTTGTAATTTCGTGAGTTTTCCTTAAAAACATACAAAAACAAATACCTTACATATTTAGTCAAAACTGAAATTTTATAATTATTAATCGATTTTTTCACTAGAAACAATTTCAACTGTACACATGTATTTTTGGTCGCTATTTAATTTATTTATAATGCACTCACAGTGAGGTTTATCTTGAAATTTTAATCTTAATGGTACACTTGTTCCTGATTGCTGATAAATTATGAAATATATTTACATTTGTTTTTCAATTTCACTTAATATTTTTTCTTTTGATTAAAAACCACAAGGCTTCTTGTTTTCCACCATCAAAATATAGGATTAGCGCAAAAAACATGAAAAGAAAAAGAATAACAACTTGCTTCTGTGCCACCAAGCTTTTGTTCAATGGAAAAAGTAGTCAAATTTGAGAACAAAAACCGCTAATACATTTGTAAATTAATATATAACATGGTGAAATAATGTATCATGTGATTACAATACGAAGGGACTCTTACTTAGTCCGCTTTCGCACGATGCAACAAATAAGCCTGCTTATTTTCTTTTTCTTCTTTGAACTTTCATTGGCGTTCGCACGGTTCAAGACTTATTGCTTAATTTGTTTTGATTTTTTTATGAATATACACACACACTACTGTGTTTTTTTACATTTTCTTTTGTTCATCAATTTTAAGCAGCTGAATTGCAAGTACACGCAAGCCTGTACCCATTTTATTTCTCCTCACCCCGTTGTCTTCAACCTAATCAGTTCAGCTTAAATACTTGCATCGTGCGAATTGGGACTTACGCTGCCACCATAAGTTTAAGTTTTCGCCTTCAAGTTGATCACACATATTCTTTGTCGAATTCATTCGAATTGATGGTTGTACATAGGCTGCACGCAGCTTGATTATCAACTGATCATCAATTTTATACCTTAAAAATGCCGTCGTCAACGAATAAAACTAAAATGCTCGTTTTGCAGAAGAATATTTGTTAAACGAAACACAAAAATAGATTTATATACATCTATATTATATTTTTTATTTATTTGCGTTGGTACAACGGCACACTATTTTTTTTTATGTAAATATACGAAAAACACACGAAAAGTTAGTTAAAATTAATTTCTTTAGAATATTTGTGTAAGCAGAAATGTGACAAACAAAAATTTATAAAAATTAACTATAATCAGCGGTTAACTTGAACATCAAGTTGAAAGGCGACTTGAATCGAAAAATTGATCAGCAAGATGCTTTCAATTTCGAAAAGTTTAAGTGTGTTAGTAAAAAAGTTTTAGTGTATTGCAACTTAAGCGTAAATTGAACTTCTGGCCGTCAAGTTATTCAGTCACTTCAAATTATATGTGTAGTCTGAGCAATTTTAAAAAGCTTGCATCTAATACAAAAGGCGCTAATTTAGCATCACAGCATTAATGGGTAGCACTGTTTCATGATACATGCATGTTTTTTACCTGGAATATTTCCATTATTCAGTTGTCAAATGAAGACAAAACGTCAACAAAAGTGAAAAATAAATAATAAAATTTCAGTGGAAAATATAATGTTAATACATAAAAATATTATGTGACTTTTATTTAAAAGAACTAAAACTCTAAAAGGTGTTTTTGTGTTAAAAATTATTAATTTATTTTTCTAAAATATGGAAGTAGGAACACCTAAAAAAGTAAGACAAATACATATATTAGTGTACATGTGAATGGATATTTAAATGTGCGTAAAATAATTTTATCAAAACAGTTTTCCTTTTGCATTCACATACATACATACATGTTGCTTTCGAATCCTTATCAATAATTAAATAATAATAAAAATTGATAAGAAAATTTATAACTCATGCTATTCCCTACGGTAGATCAAATTCGTGTCTACCAAATTGTGTATGTATGAATATTACAGATGTCGACACGTAGCCGGTAAAAATTTATGCACATACCTATATGACCACACCAGTTAGAAAATTTAAGGAAATTGTGTACACAAGTTCAAGGACAAACGGAAAGTTACCGCCATTATTATAGCGTTAACTTTTTAAGTTTGAGTTATTAGGGAGTAGGTGGGAATATTTTGTTTTAAATAAATTTAATTTTAATACCATTTTTTGCGATTAAGTATGCACATCAAGGCCAAAGCTAAGTGAAATAAAATAATTTAATTCACATTATTGAGTGTTTCTGACCTAGGCAAAAGATTTAATGTAAAATTAAAACAAATGTTTATTTAACTCTAGAAAAAAATGTAAAATGATTGAAAATGTTACCTTTAGTCTTTGTCGCTGTTCCAAAAATCAAAAATAATAATTTCAAAGTTTGAAATCCTGTGTCCATAGAATGTTACGATATATTTTTAAGTCAACAAGTCAAGCTAACTTCAGGCGATTGTGTAAGTCTAACCTAATAAATACTATTTCCTAGATATAAGAATAAAGTTTTTTTTTATTTTTTCAAGTAATAATAAAATGTTTTGTTTTAAAATAAACAAAATTTAATTCCTATTAGTACAACCAGCTCATAAAGAAACGTTTATAAATTTAACATAAGCAAATGCTGCCATATCTTCTTATCACACGCTAAAATGTAAATGTGCTTTAAGCCAAGGCTGCTGTATTTACTTATTTCTGTGGTGTGTGCCCTTACTGTGATGTTTTTTTAAGCTTTGAAAAAGAGCTTTAGTATGCGAGCAGTGCTGCCAGAAAATTGATACACATATGGACTAAGCCCCTACACAAAAAAATTTATGCACTATAGAGAAAAATCAAAATTCAGATGTATTATTAGTTTTATTTAAAAATATTGCAAATAAAATGTTTTAAGATACATACATATAAGGTTTAAAAAAACAACAAAAAAAATTTTTAAAGGAATGAAACTTCTCTTGTAAAATACAAAAATAAAAATAAATAAATAAATAATAAAAAAAATAAAAAATAAAAATAAATTAAAACACTATACCTATTTGAACGTGCCAAATCTATAATACTCTTTACGTGCCTCGGTGTAAAGAAATTTTAGGTTTTCAAGGTTTAATGTCGAAGGTACGTACATACATACATACATCTCCTTAAATTACCTTTATTGAATTTTTTCCCAAGATCTGGTATACGTATTTTTTGTAAAATTTTATCACTTGTATTTTATTTTGTTACGAGTACATACAAATGTAACTTAAAATAAAAGTAATAACTAAAAACAATTTATTTTTTATTTTTTTGCCATTAAACAACATAAGTTAGAAATTGTGTTTGCCTTTAATTTTAATATATAGTTGGTATCTGTGTTACGCCTAATTTTAGCATGTTCGTCTGTTATTTTTTATTTAACAACATACAAAAAAGTGTGGCAACGTCACATTTTTTATTGCAGCATATCTTCCAAAGCCCACAGTACAGGAAATGTAAAAAGCTGCATGCGAGTTACATATACAAATTCAAGTATTAACACTTATACAAAAAATTGCACTATTGATGAGTTTATTGAAAATATAATTACACCCAGAGAAAAAACAACCGAAAATCAACAATTTCCACCTTAAATCAACAAAAAACAACTTTGAAAATGAGCCAAGGTGGAAAATTTTAAAATCAACAACGTTCAACTTAGAAACCACTTTAATCTAAAATCGATGTTGGTTCAACCTTGATTTAAGGTTGTTCATAATTGATTCAACATCGACCAACGTTAAAACAAAATTTTCCAATTTTTAAATCCACAATGAACATTATTCATTTAAGAATATTCGGCATTGTTTCAAAGTTGCAAAGTTTTTAATTTAAAATTGCAAGACTTAGAATCAACGTTGAGCAACCTCATTTTGAAAATGTAGCGTATTTGAATTAAAAATTATCAGTGTTGATTTAAAGTTGCAAACTGCACTGATACAGCTGCACAGTGGGTTGGTATTTTGAATTTTATACTTACGTTTTACCTTTTTAATTAAAACTAAAATTATTAATTTTTTGTATGTTTTATTGAACACAATTCTTAAACTAACATTTTTGGGCGGATATAAGTTTTTCCATTATTAATACAATAAGAATGCATGGGAGCACTATCAAAACACAATATATTGTATGCATAAATTTCATTATAAGCTTCTTCAACTATTTCATATGATTGAAGGTGATTGCAAAATTGCTGTAAAACAATTGGATAACACAAAATATATACATTTTTATTTTGATAAATAAATAAAAATATTTTAAATGCCTTAAAGTAAGGTTCTTGTTTTGCTATATAATAATTTGTTTTGTATTTTGTACCTTTGTATATAAGTTCTTTAAATGTTATAACTTGTGTAAAATCAATTTCTTTGTTTAATAATATTTTATTAAAATAAGTGTCTTTAGTTATATCTGACATTGGATATTCTTCAAAATTTTGGGGCAAGTCATAAGAAAATTCATGTTCCAATAAAAAGTGTGCAAATTTTATGCCTGATTTAATGGCTAAAGAGTGTGACGGATTTACTCGTGATGTAATATTTTTTAAATAACTCTTGGCTTCCTTGTGTTTTCCTTCGAAACGCATTGCCCAGAGATATTTTAATGAACCACATTTTTTAATTGCCGTTACGTAATGTACGAGAAAATGATGTTTTGGTTTTAAGGGGCCATATAGATCAATATATGCCTTATGATGTTTTTCTATTAAAATTTTAAGTGAAGACAAGTCTTCAACGGTGAACTTTGATTTCAATACAAAATCAATTATTTGCAGCAGTATTGTTAACACCTGCCAGTGCTTATTTGAAGTAGGTATTATGTCACCTATCATTAACGGTAAAAAATGAATAAAACACCAAACTTCAACCGCTGTCATTTTTAAATTATATGATCTTATTTTTAAAATACTTAAAGGAGGAGAATTATTTCCCATTTCTATTTCACCAAATGGAAAAAATTTTTTTCTACAGTTTATAACATTTAAACTAATTATTTCATCGTCTATTAACCCTTTTAAAACGTTGCAAACGTCATAAACACATATTCCTTCAAACAAATCATGCATTATGTCAAAACAGAAATTGTCAGTAACATTAAAACTATTTAAATTGTTAAAAATACATTCATTTTTCACACCAGTTTCTTGAAAGTTGTCTATCACCAAGTCGTTTTGATAATCGAATGAATTTCTTAAACTGTTGCTATATTCGAAAGCATCGATTTTCATTTCCTCTTTTGATCTTTTGCAAACACGGCAATATCTTTTTGAATTAAAAGATTGAACGAAACCCAAAATACTATTCATTCCTAGATTATCACCCACAATTACACCTAAAACGAAGTATATTTTTTGTCTGGAAGTTTGAGTAACAATTTCAATACCTTCTTCTTCTAACAATTTGAGCTCTTCAACTAAATGATAGAATGATTTTTCATTCCCGCAGTCCTTTAAATTTTTAGTGGATATAAAAGCGCCATGAAATATGTAATCTAATTTTGATAGTAAATATGAAGGAATAGTAGGAAAGTTGAAATAGCACCCACATATTGAATATGTATGACTACCAAGGGGGTTGTTAATTTGAAAATCGTCAAAAAAAAGTGTATATGGAATAACTAAATCGGATTCAAAACGCTGCTTTTTACTTTTAAAGATTTCTCCACTTGCGAAGTTAGTTAAAAATGGACTCTGAAAAGATTTTTTGGTGCATTCTAAAGTAATATCTAAAAGACCAGGAATTTCGAAAATTTTTTTAAACTGAAATTGTAGAGGTAAAATGAAAATATCAGCAGTTTTTGGGTTTAAAGTGGGATTTCCTGATACAGTTTTTTCGGTTATTTGTTGTTGAATTACTACACATTGTGGGCGCTCATAGAGATTTATATCTTTTAGGTATTTTAAAAATTTATATTCTGATTGTAGTTCTGAAAAAGGCTCTTGAATAAATCTTAAAAGTAATTCCAAGTCTCTTTTAACGTCACATACTTCATATACATCTAATACACTTATAATAGCTGAAGAGGTATCAGAAACTAATGAACACATCATATTTTGAATATCATGCACCTGTTTTCTCGACATAGTATTTTTTGCATGTAAGCTTAATAATGTTTTCAATAGTTTACTTTTAAGATTTTTTATTATATTTAAAGTTTGAGGCTTTGATGTTGTACTATTAAGTGGAATAGTTGGTGAAACTCTGCTAGATGGAACCAAAACTGTCGATAATAACGGGTTATGCACACTGTTAGTCTGATCTGTGTTTCTATTTAAAACAGTTTTAGTCTTTACTGAAATCTGTCTTACATGTTGGGTCTTCAAGTGTTTTCGAAAAGAAGGATAATTTGAAAATGCTTGGTTGCATCTATTTTGCTTGCAAATAAGTTTAATCAATTTTCCAGCAATAAAATGATTTAATTTTAAATGGCGTATTAACAAGTCAATTTCTATAAATGAATCTAGGCATTTGAAACAAACATACATTTTTATTGGTCTGATTTGTTATTCATAAATGTTAAAAGAGATGTAATTTTTGCAGATTTTATGTCATAAACTGTAGATATTTGAAAAAAGAACTTTTGAATAAACACCCAAGATGCTTCACATGCTTGAGGATATTTTAGTGAAAAGACATGAAAAATTTTGAAGCAGATATCCAAACTTTCAATAAACGAATTAAATTTGTAAAGAGTTTTATCGAAATAAACATAAAACGATTTAACAGTATTTTCAGAGGGCCCTTCAGCAATTATAAACGGTTGAATTGTCAGTCCAATAAAATAATACTTGCTTGTACGTTCCGCAATTTCAGCTTCGTAATTGTTGAGTGATGTGAGACGAAAAATAAAACTTTCCTGTGCATCGATAATTGTTATTTTTTTTTTTAATTTACCATCTTCATCTTTAAAACGTGTTGACGGAAGTAGGACTCCAGTAAGAAGTAATAACAGTATGTAATCTAGGTAAAAAAGGTTAAAGAAAGTTTTTATTTAAAATATATTTTATAAAAAACTATATTTATACATAAACACACATATATGCAGTTTCATAAAATTATTATATTTTACTTACAAGTTCAGGAGCTCGAGCATCTGAGTACTTAGACCAAGCTATCAAAAACTCATGATTATTAAGTTGTTTTAAATCTTTCTGCCTTAAATAGTATGTTTTTTTCCATTTTTCGCACACTTCCTGCCAGTTAGAGCTATCTCTATTAAGAGATGTTTTTAATGCCAAGGCGATTGACTCATTTATTTGTACTACCTGATCATTATCGTCACATTTTAATTCTAAAATGGATTGGTCAGGCTTTTTAGCATGTTTGCACCTTGCGTTAACATATTTAGAATATAATTTTCCGCTAGGATTCTTTTTGCCCTGACGTGCAATATAATAGTATTCCTGTTAAAATTTATTCATAAAAACTAAGGATTTTAAAACAAATTATAACTTTACCTTTGCAGATGTTTCACTGGGAAAAATTTCACAAATATCATTAACGATGCCCGAAAAGTCATTCGGTTTTAGAGATAATTTGTTGCAAATAATTTCTTCTATAATAATATTTATTATATCGTCGCGGTTGTTATCGGTAAGCTTTTGAGATTGTTTATATGATTCTAAACATGATTGTCCCTTGGTAGTGCGGTTTAATAAATCTGTCAAATCCTTTTAGTTAAAATCAACAGTTGTAGAAGTTATATCAAAAAATACTACAACAAAACATTACCTTATTTAAAACACGTTTCATTGATGAATTTGAAGAACACGGAGAAGGAGCACTTGTATTGAGCCAATGTTGAACTTTGCTTGGGTTCGATATTGTTTCGTCGTCAATGCCAAACTACAACGAAATCAAAACATATGCTCATAATAATAGAATTCCAGCAAAAGTAAGTAAGTAAAAAAAGTAAATTAGTAAGAAAAATTCATACTTCTTTTTTACGCCACATAAATAACTTCTCTCTAAACTCTACGCGAAGTCCTAGGTGGGGGATTGCTTCGACAAGGTCATGTTTTTGAATATACTTCAAGCATCTGTATGTCACATTAGCAGCTTTTATAAAAAAGGAAAAAATATATATATTTTTTTACACAAGCCTGATTACAGAGTTAAATTATACAAATATTAACTTACCTTGTAATGTAGGCAACAATTGAAGTAGATTAAATTCATTTAATAATGACTTTAATTTGCCTAGGTCATCGTCTTCAGCAGAGGAAGTTGCTGTAACCACATACTCCGCTGAATGCTCTTCAAGATAAATTGCTTCTGAGCTTTCTAGAGGTGTCCCTATTGCAACTACGTCATCATCGCATATTATTTCATTGATAAGCTCAAAGTTCTCCATTTTTATTTATTTTTCGCTACGAAGACACACAATTTTTAATAAAAATTTAAAAAATACACTTTTAATGTTTTAAAAACACTCTTTAACTCGATTCGACGCGCAGATTTCACACGAATAAAATTTCTTTCCTTTTTTCATACAATAACAAGATTTCCATCTTAAATTAAAAATGTCCCACTTAGATTTAAAGTTGCACAACCTTAAATCACAGTCGCACAATCTTACATTAAAGTGTACCAACCTTAAATCAAATATACGTATTTGATTTAAGCATGAAACAATTTTAATTTAAGGTTGTTTCACTATGAAAATATGTTCAACAATGTTTGTATTAATTTTATAGATGTTGTTACTTTGAATTAAAAATGTTCGTTCTTAATCTAAAGTTGTACGTTTTTGAATTGAAAAATGTGAATGTTTGAATTAACATTGATGCATTTTCAATTTAAATCCGACTTTGTTAAAATTTTGAAAACATTAAAATCAAAGATGTTCATGCTTAATTCAACGTTGAATGTTTTTAAATTAACAAAAACGTTTTTGATTTAAAAAAAAATATTAGTTTCTAAGTTGTTTAACGTTGATTTAATGTAGTTTTACTTTGATTTAAAGTTGTTACATTTTGATTTAACGTTGAAATGCTCAAAGTTGCAAAATTTTTAATTTAACATTGATCGGCTTTGATTTTAAGTTGTGATTTTTCTCTTAGTGTAGCACAAAATAAATTCAAATTAAAATTGTAACAGCAAACTCATTTCCGGTTAAGAACACAAAATTATTTTTCGGTCGCAATTCCAGGAATTGCAACCGCTTACTATTAATATAAAATAAAGTAAATTTTAGGAATAAGTAAACAAAAATTGTAAAATGCATTTTAAGCAGAATTAACAATTATTTGTATTTATAAAAATTAAAGAAATTGAAAATAAAGTTAGTTGTTAAATATCCACAGTTGAGCAAAGTGTTTTATTTTTAAAAACACTCACAAGAAATCGTTATACAAAATTGGCGCAGTCGGTACTCCTTTTTTTTTTAAAAAAGGAGCGTGAAACGAAAAATTAGTGCAGTGACGACACACGACAAATCGGTGTACGAACCACTATAGAACAAAAACAAAAATAAAATAACTATCAAAATCTTGTGAAAGTGCAACAAACATCAGTACAAGCCACAAAGGCAAAGTAAAATTCAAAAAGTCAAAATTCGACAAGCAAGGCAAAAGAGATTCGACGAAAGAAGGATGGAACAAGAAATGGCCAATGTGGATATCGTGGAGCAGCTGGCAAGAAGGGAGCAGCAGCTGGAGCAACTCAGACTCGCTTATGTCGAGTTACAACAAAAACAACAGTTCCAACCATAACAACTCCAACAACAACAATTCCAACCTAATCAGCTCGAGAGAATTTATAAAAATGTGGCATACCTGCCAATATTTACTGGTATTGGAGACATAACCATAAACTCATTCCTTAGCAGCGTGGAGTATCTGCTATCCAACATAGAAGACGAGGAACTAAAGAAGGAAGCTACAAAGGCCATTTTCTACCGTAACATACAAGGAGAAGCAAAAAACGTGGTCATCAATGTACAACAACCGGACAACTGGCAGATAATCAAAAGGACTTTGAAGCTGAGATACCGCCCGAACCTGGAACCTCACCAAATCTACAGGAAAATTAATGAACTTCGAGTTAACACCGTAAGTGAATTAGCTATAGAGTTACAAAATCTTAAATATAAAAATGATGAACTAAGTATCTATTATCAAGATGATCAATGTATAGATTTGTCTAACGTAGATAGCCTATTGGTTAGTATAGCCAAAGAAATTACACAAGGAATACTATTAGATAAGATATACCCAGAAAGAGATCTAGGTACAATAATAGAGATAATGATGAAACGTAGATATGAAGATGAATGTATTAGGCAGGAATTTAGAAAATTTCGCGGAAATTATTCTGGTACCTTTAAACCAGCAGATAAACATAATAACTCAAACTATAATAGGAATCAGTACCAAAATAGGCAAAATGTTGACAGGGCATATCATGGTAGGGAAGAAATTAATAAGCGACAGTATCAGGATAGAAATAAATGGAACCCAAATTTTTATAGACACGAAGAACAGAACGGCTTTAATAATAATAATAATAATAATAATAGTAATAATAATGGTAATAATAATAATTCTGGAAGATACAGATTTCAAAATAATGTAAGAGATGACAAATTTTCAGGACAATTTAAACAACTAGGGAACTCAAGACCAAATTCCAATCAGGTTCGTTGGAATCGTTATAGAAATAATCAACCAGAACCCATGGAAATTGACAATGTAGAAGAAAATTACGAGAATCCTCAGGGGGCAGGACACCCTAATCACAGGTTTGGCCAAAATCGCTTAAACCTGGATAGGCAAAGCCCAGAGGGACCTGAAATTAATAATACAGTTTTTTTTACGAGGCAGCCACAGAATGCCTGCCAAAGATAAAATTAAATATTGAAAATAGGGAATACGTAGCACTAATAGATACTGGTGCTAGTCTTAGTTTAATTAGTAAAGAAATAAATGATTTTAAAATATATAAATTAAAATACCCTATAACATTTAGTACAATAACGAATAAAGATACAATAAATTATGAAATACACACGAAAAGCCCAAAACAATTTAATTTACCTAACAATGCCAGGATTCGTTGGAAGATCACTCCATTAAGAGGAAGAACTTATGATTTTATCATAGGTATCGATATATTAAACTTTTTAAATGCACAAATAGATATAGAAAAAGGACAAATAACACTAAATGGAAAGGTATCCGATTTTCTTAATAACCCATACAAGTTTAATCAAATTTACACGCTCGAAACTGGTGATCCTAAATTCGAAAGACTTCAATTAGATCATTTAAACCATGAAGAACGTAGAGAAATAATAAAATTATTAAACCGATATAACAAATTATTGTTTAGGGAAGGAGATTTATTAACTAATACAACTGAAATTCAGCATGAGATAAAAACCACTACACAACAGCAAATTTATTCAAAACTATATAGGTATCCACCTCAACACGAAGCGGAGGTAAGAAAACAGATCAGAGAAATGGAAGAGCAAGGTATAATTAGAAAAAGCCATTCAAGATATGCCAGCCCACTTATTGTCGTACCTAAGAAAACGGATAATTCAGGAGAAAAAAAGTACCGAATAGTGATAGACTATAGAAAGTTAAATGAAATAACCATAGACGATAAGTTTCCTTTGCCGAATATCGATGCGATATTAGATAAGCTAGGAAGAGCGCAGTATTTTACTACCTTGGATTTGGCAAAGGGATACCACCAGATTTTAGTAAAGAAAGAAGACAGGGAGAAAACGGCATTCGTAACACCACACGGGTTGAACGAATTTATAAGGATGCCATTTGGCCTAAAAAATGCGCCAGCCACTTTTCAAAGGCTGATGAATGAAATTTTGAGAGACTACATTAATAAAACTTGTGTCGTATATTTAGACGACATTCTAATTTTTAGTACATCCTTAACGGAGCATATCAAAGCAATAGGAGACATTTTCAAAGTTCTGGAAAGTAAGAATTTAAAAATACAAATAGACAAATGTAACTTTTTAAAAAAAGAAACAGAATTTTTGGGGCACGTTTTGACAAAGGATGGCATGAAACCAAATCCAAACAAAATTAAAACTATTCAAAATTTAGAATTACCAAAAACCGAGAGACAGATAAAAAGTTTTTTGGGACTAACTGGGTATTACCGCAAATTCGTAAAGGATTATGCGAAGGTAGCTCAGCCGATTACGAAATATTTGAAAAAAGGCACAAACATTAATACGAAAGACCCAACTTATATTGAAGCCTTCGAAAAGTTAAAAACTTTAATAAGTACACATCCTGTTTTACGTTATCCTGATTTTGAGAAACAGTTCACATTAACGACAGATGCATCCAATTACGCGATTGGTGCAGTGTTGTCACAGGAAGGGCACCCGGTGTGCTACGCTTCAAGAACATTAAACAATCACGAAAAAAACTATTCTGCGACAGACAAAGAGTTTCTGGCGATAATGTGGAGCGTCAATTATTTTAGGCCCTACATTTATGGAAGAAAATTCAAAATCTTAACTGATCACCAGCCAATCAAATATCTCCATTCCAAATACAAAGGAAAAGACATGTCGCCCAGGCACCAGCGTTGGCTATTAAAATTAGGTGAATACCAGTTCGATATTGAATATCTAAAAGGGAAAGAAAACAAGGTAGCTGATTTTTTAAGCAGATTAGAAAATAGTGAGGACACTATTTCAGAAAAGGAGGGAGGTAAAGATTCTGATACTTTTTCAGTTAATAATATTGAAGACGACATAACTATGGCAACAATACACTCAGCAGAAGAAGATTTAGGTGATCATTTTTTCATAAAGGAGGAAATTGTGAATAAATATAAAACTCAAATAATTTTAACAAATAATAAAACAGAAGAATGTAAGGAAATACATGGGAAGAGAATTATTTTTATTGCAGAATGCGATTTTGAACAAATGGGAGATATTTTTAGAAGATATATTTCCAAAGGTAAAATAGGCATTTATTCAGAGTTATCAGAGCATAGTTATAATTTAGTGCAGCAAAAGTTAATTAGTATGTATTCAGGCGATAATCAAGTTAAATTCATAAAATCTACCATGAGAGCAATGGACATTGAGACAGAAGTTGAAGCAATAAAACAGATTTCCTTATATCATATTAGAGAAAGTATACACTCAGGAATAATAGAAACTTATAACAATATTAAAAATAAGATATATTACCCAAAACTTCTGGAACTAATTCAAATCGTAATAAACCAATGCGACCTCTGCCAACAAGTAAAATACGATAGACGACCTATTAAAAATAAATTTCAATTCACGGAAACACCCTCAGATACAAACCAAATTATACACATTGATACGTATGTAATTAAGGGTAATCGTTTTTTAACAACAATAGACAAATTCTCAAAGTTTGGGGCAGCTTACTCACTGAACGATAGAAATCCTATTACAATTATTGAGTAATTAGAAGAACACTTTGCAAAAATTGGTAAACCAAATAAAATTATAGCTGATAACGAATTTAAAGCAGCACGAATTCAAGAATTTTTGAGCCAAGAAGGTATTCAACTACATTTAACAAAACCCAATAGTCATACGGGTAATGCAGATATAGAAAGGATGCATAGTTCACTAGCAGAAAAATTTAGAATTTTATATCAAACAGACAAGGAACTTCCGATAAAACAATTAATCCAAAGAGCAATAAGAAACTACAACGATCGTTATCACTCACGCACCCAATATACACCGAATGAAGTTCAATATGGAAAAATAGAAAAAGAAAAAGTTAGGGAGAATCTAGAAAGTAACAAAAGAAAGGTTATACAAAGGCTAAATAAAACCAGAGAAGAATACAATGAAATTAGAGAAGAGGGATATATTAAGAATTATAAAGCAGTCAGACATAAGGAACAACCAAAATATAAGAAAGCAAAACTAGAAAAAGTACATCCAAACAATTTTAAAAGACCGTATAAATTCTCGGACATTAACAATGAAGACGATGACATTGATTTCGAATACTTGTCTCAACGTTTAAAAGAAATTAAAACAAGAAACAAAAACACTGTAGAAACTCAATCAAACCAAGAATTAAATATTACTTAAATTGAAATTTTCAGATAATAATTATGATACTGGCTCTGGCAACATGGACACAACCGAGTAAGGGCACAATGACTATAACCGAACTAGTAGACCAATCAGGATTTGTTGACCTACAAATAAGAGACCAGGAGATAGTAAAGGACAGTGATATAGTACTACACATAATTGACCTTAAACAAATAGAAAATATTATTAACGAAATGACGGACAACATTATATTAGCGAAAACAAGTAACAAGGACATACTACAAACCGAATTATTGGAAGCAAGGAATAAATTACCAACTTTAATACCAACAGAAAAAAGACAAAAACGGGGACTTATAAATGCAATAGGTACTGTAGCTAAATGGACAATCGGAACAATGGATGATGAAGACAGACAAACGATACAAAAACATTTATTACAGACTGACAAGACACTAGATGAACAGGTACATATAAGCAGTCACTTTAATTTAGCGATAAATCAAATAAGAAATATTGTAAAAGATGATAGAAAAGAAATTGAAAAAGGTATTAATACTATAAATAAAATGGTAGATGAAGAATATCAACAACACATGTACTTACAACAAATGACAAAAATCCAATTAATAAAAAGCAAAATTGAACAAATTCAAGACAATGTAGTTTCAGCTAAATACGGGTTAGTTCACCCAAATATTTTGACAAATCACGAAATTGAAAAATATAATATTGACTTTAATAAATTAAAATATTTGCAATTAGGAACAGCAACTTGTAATAATACTTATCTAATATTAAGCCTTAGAATACCAAAATTGTTCATACAAGTAAAAATAAGAAAAATTATACCATTACCGGATAAAAATCAAAAAGAAATAGAATCTAGAATAGAAGAAGTTTTCACACATAAAAATAAAACTATGCAATTTAAAGAAAGTAAATATCTCAAACAATTGAAACCCAGTAACCGTTGTATATTAACTAAAAACTGTAAACTAATAACAAACAGAGCATTAGAACTTATAGCGCTGGATGAAAAAACAATCTTGGTTAAAAACGCAATAAATTTGTTTGTAAATACTACATGTAATAAAAATAATACTATTTTAAATGGAAATTATGTAATTCAATTTAACAATTGTTCTATAAAAATTAATGATTACTATTATTCTAATTTAGTTGGAAAAATTGAAGGAAATATTATGCGTTTGCAATACAGCGATATAAAAAATTTTACAGAAAAATTTACGTTTGAACAATTAGATGAAAAAAATGAATTAAATTTTAAAAATATTTCTAATTTGAAAATCCACAATAAAGTGATATACGGATGTAACTTCTTTCTAATACTTATAATAATATTAATAATTATATTTTGGAGAACAAAGTTAAAATACATTAAAATAAATTTGAACAAAAGAATTCGGGAGAATTCTAATCTAAAGGGGGGAGAAGTTACATATACAAATTCAAGTATTAACACTTATACAAAAAATTGCACTATTGATGAGTTTATTGAAAATATAATTAGCACAAAATAAATTCAAATTAAAATTGTAACAGCAAACTCATTTCCGGTTAAGAACACAAAATTATTTTTCGGTCGCAATTCCAGGAATTGCAACCGTTTACTATTAATATAAAATAAAGTAAATTTTAGGAATAAGTAAACAAAAATTGTAAAATGCATTTTAAGCAGAATTAACAATTATTTGTATTTATAAAAATTAAAGAAATTGAAAATAAAGTTAGTTGTTAAATATCCACAGTTGAGCAAAGTGTTTTATTTTTAAAAACACTCACAAGAAATCGTTATACAAAATTTGCGCATGTAGCTTTAACGTCATCATTAAACCTCTGTTTTTAATTGGTTTACTGTGCCGAGTCTTATATACCCTTTACATTGGCCTTTCGGAACCCCGGACTTTTTTTATTTTTATCCATTTTTTATATATATGAAATATTTATAATTTTTAAAAAGCGGTCGGTGTCATATTTCAACCCTCTTAGGGTGGGTACGGGGAACTTGTAGGTAGTTTTACCCTAATTTTCTCAAATTTTGTATGGTAACCCCCTTAGGGGGTGGTGATAGGGGGTAAGTATGTTCTAGAAAAATGTTTGCAAGAGAAAAAACGATTCGCCGACAGAGGTGGTTTGGAGGACGCTTTTTAGATGGACTTGGTGAGGTCCCTGGCAGTGGGCTGAGCATCATAGGCTTCATTAAGGAGGTTGGGTGGCTGGGCAGCTAGGTGATTCAAAGCCTAGGACTACTGACTTTCTTAGACATCTTGCGGACGGTACTCTTGCTTCTTTATCCTTTTTTCTTTTCTTACCTATGAATCGCTTGACTTACTGTTTTTTTCTTTCTTTTCTTTTCTTCTCGACTCCTCTGAAGGGATTCACAATGGGCCTAAGGGCCTCCGAGTGGAGGTGGCGGACTCGCCACTACCCTTCGTAACCTAACCTAACCTAACCTAATATGTTTGGGAGGGAAAACTAATGGGGGTCTGTGATACATTTTATTCTTCTAAGGTCGACTTCAGGGAAGCTGTAGGGGGTTTTACCCTATTTTTTAAATTTTATATGGGAACCTTGTTAGAGGTTGGAGATAGGGTGTGAGTATATTTTACAAAAATGTTTGGCAGGAAAAATTAATTGGGTCCAGTCTTACATTTGACCTTGTAGGAGCACCCTGGAAGCTTTAGAAGCGATGTAAGTATGTTTCACCAAAATGTTTGTGAGGAAAAATTAATGGGAGCAATTTCGGGGCAGTTCTAGAGGTTTTTACGTAAAAATTTTAGAGAAATAAAAAGAGGTAGTCTTAGTTTTTGGCTTATATATCCGTCCGTTATCAGGCGATTTTACTGGATTTCAATAGCAATTTTCTCGCAGTTATTTCTAATAGTTTGATACAACTTACGGGTCTATGCGATATCGGGGGGCTTCCAAATGTTAATTTAAACCATAACATGGACAGAAGGATCGACAGGCATCGCTAAATCGATTTTCCTATCTTTAATGAGAAAAAAAATATATACTTTATGGGGTTGTAGATTGATATTAAAGAAATTACAAACGGAATGAGAAACTTATATTTACCCTGATCACTAATGTGAAGGGTATAACAAGGATAAAACTGTAGTTAGAGGATGTACAGTCAATATGTGCCTTGCAATTTTAATAATTTACCAGCTGCCAGTATGTTGTTAATTACCCATTAACATTCTTGGAAAACTTTGAAATTCAAGTTAAATACATAGCTGATCATAGCTTTTGTTAACATCTGCTCGTGTTTCGCGTTATAAAAATTCTGCCCCAATTAATCGATGAAAAAAATAACAAACAATGAGTAATGCCAGCATTTTGAATCTATTTGTTGATGACGACAATTCTGAAAGGAATTTGACTATAAGGTCTCGTGTATCATACGTCACAGCGCCAAATTGAATAAAATTTGACGCGCAGTATGTGTGATTTAATTGAAAGCAAATTCTTGAACGTATAACAAGATGATTTTTTTTCTTTTATTTTGCCATACATTTGGACAAATGCAAAAAATATTAACAGAACGTAATCAAAATAAAAGAATTTTTATTTATAAAATTGTAATTTTTGTGAAATCAAAAGTATTTTAAGCATATTCTGGAAAAACATTTGTGTTGGGTCTAAGTGAAGTCATGAACCGATCATAATCATTTTCAATGGCCCTTGCCTTATTCCAAATAAAATGATTAAAAAGAAAACCGTTTACAATAGGTTTGTTCACTTTCTAAAAAACTGTTCAAAATTTGTAACAATCGTTTCAAGAAAGTGACAATTAACTCAAAAAATTTGCATTGAGAGGGCGTAAAATGTTTTATCAGTTGCATCCTAGAAAAACTATAGGTGTGCTTTTTAATTTTTAGGCAAAGTTCGGTAAACTGAGAATGAACAACATTTTCTTTTCCAAAACAACAAAAACGTATCAAAGGTGGGAATGAAAACGTAAATTTTAAGGAAATAAAGATTTAAATCTGTGCAAAAACAAGAAGAAAAAACAAAACAAAAATCCTGCAGGATCCCAAATGTTGTGTACGGGAACATAGCTCAGCTCATGTTAAAGAAGTTTACAATAACAAAATACAGTTGTTTGAAAGTTTTTTCTGGTAAAGTGTTCATTAGCTTTTCAATATTTTTGCAGCGAAAGTAATTGAACCCACTTAATTATTATTTAGGCACCCAGAAAGTCCAACGCAAGACTTAGTAAAATCGACTCAAGAGGTTGTTTTGATTCGATTGGTGTAACTTAGGGTGGGTGCCCTTACTCTTAGTCCTATAACAGCATAAACAAAAAGTACCATTTAGATGGTTAAAATAGGCTAGAAAAATTTGACTGGAACAAAATTTATAAGAGAGAAGAAAATTAAATCATATACATATATTAAAAGGCAAAATGAAGCATGCTGATGGAAGTTAATGGTTTGGATTATTAGGCAACTGCTTCTTGATATAGATTCCACCAACGATAATGATAAACTGATCACTTTAGGATTCTGCTTAACACTTATTGGAATTAAGTTAAACACATATCAATTTTTGTGCAGATAGATTAAGTCTATGTTTTTGGACGATAATGTCCATGCCGTGACGAAAATGATCGAAAGTATAATTTTACTCGTAACAAAGCCTTGACAGAAATCTTGGTTTAATCAGAAAAACTATTCCAGAGAGATAACATTCAGTATTTCGTGTCCTTATAAGAACGCCGATAGTAATTCGCTACACAAGTAGACAAAAACTTTATGTGCCAGAGAACTCAGACGTATAAAAACCATGCAGTGCCTGTGTGCAAAGGTTATTTCTGCCCCTAAATGCAGCAAATGGTTGGAAAAGTTAACCTTCTGGATAAGGTATTTGCAGGCAATTTACATTTGTCAGAAAGCAACCAACCACTGCCCGAGTTTGAAAGGTTGTGCAAATATATATGGCATATACTTTCGAACTCGTGCAGCTAAGAGGTTTTAACGAATCTCAACATTGGTAAGTCTTCTGGGCTAGATAGAATACCAGCTTTAGTTTTAAAACTATAATCTTCGATGCTGGCGGGTATGTTAGCTGACCTTTCCTTTTCAGCAATGTTTACCATGCTGAGGTATTACCCATATATTGAAAGGTAGCTAATATTACGCTGATACCTAAGTGAGGAAAGGCTGACAATCCTAAAAACAGATATTTGCTTATCACTTTCCAAGGCTGCGGAAAGTTTGACTAACTACAACTATTCAAACGAATTTTAAGCGGCCACCAGTATGGCTTTGCCAGAGGACGTCATCCTACTAGATTTTCTAACAGAAAAATTGTGTTATTTCACTCATCATTTTGGCGAAAGTTAATTGGTGGTTCTAGATATTTCCAAGGCGTTTGATGGGATCTGGCATTGTGTGCTTCTATTTAAACTTGCTGCTTTTTGGCGATTTTACAAATTTTCTTGATTTATATTAAATTTTTTTAAATATCACATTGCTCGTGTAATTACAGATGCGATCTCTTTCATTTAGTTCAGAATAATTTTAAGGGTTCTGCAAGGCTCCGTCTTTTTTCCTTATTTTTCTTAATGACCTCCTATGTAAACTTGAAATCAAAGTTCAAAGACGAAATCAGCATTCGCCGTTTATTTTCATTTGACTACATATCTTGTCCTTTGATTTAAAATACGAATGGCACTAAACCGCCATCAAATAGTTATCTCCTATTGGTGCCGTTAGAATAGGTTCGATTTTAATGCCCGTAAGATCCAATGTTGTCTGTTGACACATAAACGCTTGAGAGACAGAAACTCTTAATGTCCTGGGCATAAAATCCTGTGTGATTTTCGCTGTGTCTTGGTTTTTTAAACGGCATGGAAACTACTTTACACCATCTTCCCCCCTAATATTAATACCACCAACCTACTGAAAATGAAATGCAACTTAAATGCATGAGCTTGGGCCCTTAACGCTATTTTGGAGCCACTTAAGCGCGTACAAAAGGGGTCTAAGGTAATCACTGATGACGTGAGATATCTGACCGTATCTATTCACTTATGCATCGTCGTGTTGTAGGATTTGATTCACAGTTCTATCAATAATACAATGGAATGCCCTCTAAAAAGAAATTAGCGAACTTGCCTCAGAAAACTGGGATTTTGTGCGTGATAGGCTTTTTTAAGAATAGTACATCACTGCCCATTTGTGGTCGGCTAGCTATTGAATCGCTCTACACATTAAAAGAATAATTAGTTCTTTAGTCGCACGCTTCGTATACAGAAAAGCTACTTAAATGTGTCTTTTTTGTCATATGTATTTATATCGAAAAATTTCAATCAAATATCAACGATCATTACTCTCTCTATCATGCTTCCTGATGCCAACTTAAGGCATTGCATGTATATGGGCCATTTACTGAAACCTGTTTATATAAAAAAAAGGTATTCAAAATGCTTATTCCGGAGGTCCTCACACGGATTATGTCGAAAAAATTTTTCGATCAATTTTATGATTTTTTTAAATAAAAAGCGTCTTGCAAACATGCTAATATTTTTCCATTTATCCCATTTTTAAGCCCCCTTTTATTTGAATTTGCCAAAATATTTTCTAAATAAGTAAGGCCTTACATCGAAAGACTTAACTGCTGTTTAAAACTTAAGCATACTTTTAGGCGCATAAACTAAAGGATGATAAATCAGTCAGCCAACATCGCCAAGACCTTCATACGGCTTGGGTCAGATATCCAAAAGGAATTCTGTTTGCAATTTTTTTCATTTTGGCGTTATATCGGTCAGATATATAATGAATGTCGAACTATTTTACTTACTGGGTTAATCCTAACTACGATAATTTTTGCAAAATGTTTTGCGCTAAATATTAAACTAGTTTAATTAGTTATGTATTTTCAAAACTTTTTAATATTCATACTTATGTGTAAAAATTTATGCATACTCGTTTAAACATACATACGTTTGTACATATGTATGTACATATGTACCCTCATTATAAAACAGTATCACTGGAAAAAAACACAGCAATTTCCTGCTCAACTATAAGTTCTTAAAAAATTTTTTTTATAAAATAGAATTTTGTTTGAAACTCTTTTAACTCTTTAAACAACATTTCAAACCTGAGCTTTAAATAATTTTTAACCTACATACATTCATAACATTTAGTGTTTACAAAATCTTTTAAATACTTATAAATTAAAAAAAAACGTTTTGTTAAAAACATCTGTCCCCACAAAAGATTATCAACCAATTGATTTGTTTAATTTGTAACATTATTTAATTTTATTCTTTCAAAGAAAAAATATTAAATGTTACAAAATATTTTATTGAAAAATTCATATTAAACTGACAAAAAAATGAATCAATCAAATAGATTATGCCAATTAGCATAATAATTAGATTTTTTTTTTTTAAATAAAAAGAGAACATGACAAACATTTAGAGTGAAATCATAATACTAGAATTATGTTGAAAATCAAAAATGGGAAAAAGAACAAACCAGAACGAACATGTTTAACTTAAACAAACTCAATTACAATTTCAGACAGCAAAATTTACATAAAATATGTATTAATAAGAATAAAGAGAATAAAATTAACAAATATAACGGTTGCATTTTTAATTAAAACAAACAAAGTTCCAAATTTTAGAATTTAATAAATTCTTAAGAACTTTTTAATAAAACAATATGATGAGCAAGCAAATTGTAACACAATCGAATTTGGGTATAACGAATATCTTATTACATTAAAAAAAAATTGTTTACTGATTAGTTCACACTGGGCATAGAATTGATCTACAACAAAAAAAAAAAAAAAAAGATCCCTCTTATATACTTTGATTTGTAAATATTAAAATAATTTTAATCGCGTTAAGAATAAAATATTTTTCGTAAGGTAAAGACAGAAAACTCCGTTGCATTTTGCAGCTCTGTCCAAATAGTTTTCAGGTCTTTGATTATTGCTATATCTAGCAATATGCTTATAAAAGATTATTAACGATACCTTTTTCAATACAGTTAGTAGGCAGTTTGTAGATATTTGTAAGATATTTGTCAGGGCACCTGATATTTTTATTGTCTCACAATTGCCTGACAATAACTTTATTTGCCCATGTTGTCTGATAAAAAATTGTCAGTTCAAATGGTTGTCATGGTTACATACGAAAATTATATAAAATAAAATTTACAAAAAAAGTTTCTAACAATGTCGGAAAATGGCACGCGGAGGTAAGATAATAGCATGTTCACACGAAAATATGATCGATTAGGTTGACTCTCTTATTCAAGATTGTGAACCTTGGTGTTCACACAATCGTTTTTGTTTCACTTTTATCATTACTTTTTACTGTTTCTTTTTTATATTTTTATAAAAATATTAATTTATAAATTTTTACTTTTTATTTTTTAGATTAAAATAAATTTACAGATAAATTTGCGATAAATTGTTATCAAAACTTAAGATGATAAATAAATACCTCGCGCTTTGCAAATATTTAAAGTGAATCTAGAAGATCGCTTTCAGACGCGAACCATGTTGTTTTGATCATGGTTGGGGTGCGAACCGTAAATGAAAAAGCAAATCTTGAATTTTACTCCACGTGTGAACATGCCATAACTAACAATATTGTCCGGTTATTGTTTGACAATAATTTTTTTGCGATTTTGTCACGCATAAATTGCCAACTCAAACTGCTAACAACTTACTCAGAATCACTTTCTGAGTTGATAAAATCATGTCCGTCTGAGTATTCATGTATTTTTGTGACCTTTGTGCATGCCCGCTTATAAGTTTATTATTTGTTTTCTTTAGGCAAAGAAATGCGCAAAAATTTTCTAGTACCGAAAAACCAATTTTTTTTTTAGTTAAACCGTTAAAGAAAAAAAATACATTTTGCATGGACGATAAATTCGGTATACATATTTGCTACCTGTAGAGACTATAAAGTCAAAGTGTTAAAATAAAAAATTAAAAGAGAATTAAACCGGTGACCACGCGCTCTTAATACTAATGCGTAAAAACTAAACTTAATAATAAAACTAAAGCTTCTACTTCTATTTTATTATTAATATCCATTGAAGCAAGAAAATAAAATTGCATGAATATTTTGTTGTAACAGAAACGGGTTAGCATGATTCATATACATGGTTCGTTTTACCGAGCTTTTACTGTATGGAAATATTATCAAAATAAATAAGTTCTGATATAAAAACATGTTACTTGTCTATTTTCTAAATCAGTAGTAACTATGGCTTGCAAACATACACATAATTTAGCGAATATGTACAAAATAGTAAGTTTTTTTCCCGTATTATAATATGCGGGTATAATTTAAAAAAAAAAAAAAATAAAAAACAGATCCAAATAATAATTTTTCGAATTTTTTTACAGTTCCTCATATTATCCGCATTTGTTGGCGTTATCTTTTGTGAACCAGATTCAATCGATACTGAGGCTTTACTTTTAAAATACAAAAACAAGGTGAATCGTGATGGGAGCTACAATTATGAATATACCAGTTCAAATAGTATAGAGATTGCGGAGACTGGTGTTGGTAGTTCCTATGCCTCGGGAAGTTTTGCATATATATCTCCCGAAGGCCAACCAATTAAGTTGTCCTACACCGCCGATGAAAATGGCTACCGGCCACGCGGTGATCATTTGCCTACTCCACCACCAATTCCCGATTATATCCTGAAGGGCTTGGCTTATATTAAAAGTCACCCCTATAAAATTAAAAAGAAGTTGTCATAAGCAGCGAGCAGATTAAAAACAAAGTCGAAGCTGAAGTTGAAGGCGAATTGCTTGCTTTATTAGTGAATTGCCAAAGTGTACAATGTGAAAGATATTAAAAGTTAAAATTTATTATTTCTTAAAGAAAAATCTGTTTGAAGTGAAAATTGGATTTTCGTCTAAGCCCAACATATAGTAAAAAAGGATTAAGTGTTAAATTTAAATCAAACGGTGGCCAACGTAACGGTTAAGCAGAGTTTTTTAATGGTTGTAACGTATGTGTTAACTATAGTGTTGCCAAAAACTTAAAAGAAATTATGCAAAATTTCTTTAAAAAATGCCGCAATATGCTAAAAAATATAAATTAATCTTAAAACGATGGCAAAGCTATGCTTAAAATAGTAAATCAAATGCTAGTTTCAGCATATATTTTCGTTAATAAACTTAAAAATATGCTCAAACTATTTGAAATCAGTGAATACAATAATAATGATTTGAAAGTGAATGCCAGGAAGTGTTAATAAGCTCCTTTTATTAAAATTAACTGAATGTGTAAAAATGTTGCAAAAACTAACATCTTTGTGGTTAAAAAAATTGCTAGAAAAATCAAAATTAATAATAAAATTTTTAACATTTTGCTTTTATTTTAAAAAGTGCAATAAAATAGCTTCACATCTTTAATTAAAAACCTTCGTTTATTGTTATCTTTTCAAATCGCTTAAAAATATTTAAAACATATGTTTTGTAAACTTAACATGACTTTTACGTTAAAATAACAAAACCTTTATGTTAACTGGCTTATATTTTAAATTAATTTCTTTTAATTAAAAATTTATAAAACAAATTAATTTTGTTTTTAATTAACAATTAATATGGAAATATTTTTTTGCTGTGACGAAGTGATACAAAATATGTGATTTTGTTTTATAAACACATAGTGTTGCCATATTTATTTTTTTTTTTATAAAAGAGGGTCTTACTAAAAAGAGCATATTTTTTTGTTTCAAGAAACTGTTTTTTAAAAAGCCTTTAACTTAAAACGTTTACAAAGATATTACAATGCAAATACTGTCTTTCGTTTGGCTGCCGTGCATGCATTTTTCTTAACGTTCAACAATCAATCAAATAACAGAAAAAAGAGTTCAATCTTGAAAAATAATTTTTAAAACTTTTATCAATGAAAAACAAAACTAAATGCAAAATCTCTGTTGGATTTGAAAAAAAATAATAAAATAGATTATGGGCATAAAAAAAATATTTGATTCTAAATACCAGATCTTAAAATCTTGAATTTACCAAAAGAGCATTTAGTTCTTTTGGAAATAATAAATATTAAAAAAATATAAAAAAATAATAAAATAAATCTTCCCACATGACAGCACTGTCAGCATGATAAAAAGACACCCAAACAACTTTACAACAAAACAGCAAGCAATTCGTATTCAAAATAGTACCAGCACATTTTTGTACGTCTTCGCCCGCACTGTGATTTTACTTTCATCTTACAAGTATGAATATTTACAACTGCGCTGTTTTTTGTCCTCAGCTTCATCTTCATATATTTGTTTCCACCCTGTTTGTAATCATCAAGGAATTTTGTTGATTACTTATAAGTTAGACTAAATATAGTAAATTAAAAAAAAAAAAAAATAGTAAACAAATATGTACGTCAATAAGATTTTTTAAGCAAAAAATTTCCGAAAAATATAAAAATTTTTCAATATTTTCTATAAATTATTTAAAAGTTATCAGTCTAGTAAATCTTAACAATAAAAGTTTACCTTAAAGAAAGCTTCTAGTACATTTTCATAACCAGAAAACTTTCTTTAAATTTAAGTTAGTGTAAAAATTTTGAGGAAACCTCGAGAAACTTAATAATTTGTGATTTTAAGGAAAGTTAAACATAAAATGAAATATTTGATTAATTTAGGTTAAGTAATCATTAAAATAAATTGTATTAGTAATAAGATTTGTAAAAATGCTCAACTTCTTAAACATTTTCTAGTCTATATGTAGAAAATACTTAAATAATTATTGCTTTTGACTTAGAAAAAATGTTCGAAAAAAAAGATTTTTAATAAATAAATTAAATTTTTTTGTATAAAACTGAAATAATATTTTTTACTTGACAAATTAAACCAAATAATAATTTTTAAGTGGGGAATAGAGTAGCACTGCAAGCTTTCAAAAGTTAAAAACATCAGTTTCAAAGTACGTAGTGTTAACAGAATAGGTAGTTGTAGTAGTCGCTGCAGTAGAACATTATTTTTGTAAAATTCGAAATCCTGAACTTTGTTGTACGACAATACAATTAACAATGTCAGCTTATACAAACATGCATATGCATGTTGAGCTTAAATATATTGGACGGCATTTTTTTTTTGCTCGCTACTAATAGCGCCTTCAGCTTCAGCTACTACTCACAACTATTTTATTCTGTTCCAGGTCTTATAGACAGCCACAACTATAAATGTTTTGCCGGCTTACGATAATGCAATCATGATAGCTGACAGTTCAAGTTATAAAAATGCTTCTAAACTGTTTTAAAAATTGTAATAGAGTTAAAATCCTTTTTTAAACTATGATCTCCAAGGTTGTTCTTCCGTTTTGAACCGGATAAATGATGTTTTACACAAAAGGAAATAATGCATTTGACGTTAGTAAATCATGTTCTACTAAAACCCTATGTAGTTGTAAGAAAGTTATAGACGGTTAGGTCGGACACAAGTTGGGTTACTAAATAAGCATAAGATATTTTTAAAATTTTTTTTAGCTAGAGAGAAGGTTTTTTAAACTTTTCTTAAGTTTCAATTTGATAAAAATAGGTTTAGCACTATTGATTCAGATTGAGAATTAAGGTATTTTTTTACGCAAAAAATTCCGAGGTTTTTTAGTTAAATGTTTTCAGAACTCTTAAGTCTACATCACCGCCAAATCTTATTGTCATATTTCTAAAAATTTATTGTTAAAAAAAAAAAAATCAACCCATTATTGACAATAGTTTGCGAGAATCATCATTTAATTTTGAACCAATTTACGAAATCTAAATTTTTTCTTAAACAAGTAACATAAAATGTTTATTTCCAGCAGTGTGCTACACCCATAGTTATTAATATTTTGATCTAGTGTTTTGGTTACTTTAGACAAAAAATTGGACTTTTTGGCCTGATAAAAAATGGTTTTCAGCCACTGTATGACGTATGCATTGGGGTTACTTTCTTTTGTTTTTGAAAGTTTTTTGCTTTACATACTCTTCTCTTTAATTTTAAAATCCAACTACCCAAGGTTTTTTATGTATCTATGGCACGTGTTTAACATTGTATATCAACCCCTAAAAACAATTAACCACTATTGTAGTTTTACTAATCTCTAGCGCAAGCGCTTTTAGTTTTGGTTTTGCACTTTACACCACCAAGATTGTTGGTTTTATAAAAAATTATTGATTTTGGTTCGCTTAGTCTAAGGTCACACACGATGACATTTTTTTTAAATTTTCTTTTAAACTTGCTTTTATGGCCACACACGGAAACTCCTTCGGCATTTTTTTTTTGTTTTGTTTACCATTAATTTTTTAACAATTTGACATATGAGTTTTAGCTGTAAAGGACAATAATATTTACATACACAAAAAAACGAATGAGAGAATTGCTGAAAATAGCGGAATACCGGCGAATATTTAATTATGGTTGACCCCTTAACTTTTTATTCAATGTTTTTACCAGAGTTCGAAATTGCTCACTCACTTCTCATTCGTGAGAACGAGTGTGAGCGCTGTGTTTACTACAGCAATTTTTCATTAATGAATGAGTTTTTAAAAAACATTTTGTGCCTTCTCACTTTCGAGTGAGAAAAAAAATTTTTTTTTCACCAGTCATAAGTGAGAAGTGAAAAGAAAAAATATTTTTTTCTTTTCACGAACATAAATGAAAAGCATCAAATTCGAGTACTTCTCATAAGTGAGAAATCATAAATGAATTTTTTCGCGAAGCATTCATAAATGTGTACACATAAAATTTTTTGGTCATGTTACTGGTGCTGCCATATGTAAAAATTTGTTGCATAGTTTTTGAAATGCTTAAAAAAAGTAGGAATAATTTTTTTTTTTAAAAACATGTTTTTAATAAATTAAAAAACCAGGCACTGTTATACGTTGTGGTTTATTTGCATTTATTTAACTTCATTTCATTTAAATTTTTCAATGAATCCGATTTAATGATTTTAGTAATAAAAATATGCGGTTAAGGTTTCACAAAAAGGGGAGCATTACTCCAGTGACAAACAAAAGCATCGTCACCATTACTTTGTATATCTTGTTTGTGAAGTAGTTTGTAATGTCTTTTGATATTTCCCCTCACTTTCTAACTAAGTTCCTTTTTTTCACGATTCTATTACGCAAATACTTTTTTTGAAGATGCATCGTACAACACATATTTTTCAAAATTAAATTGTCTTTTAGGCATTGTTTGTTATTCACTTCACGCTATTTAAAATCCAAATAAGGAGCTTTTACAAACGTTTAATGTTTATATTGCAAAAAACATAGAGCTGTTACACACACTCATGCAAATTTTAAAAGGATTGGAAAAAATTGCATTCGGCTTTACCACCATTAGAGATAATTGTTCATTTCTTTTTGTTTGGGATTTTCCACTAATTTTAAAGGTATTTTATACCTGCCTGTTCGTTATCCTTTTAGGTACTAGGTATATTGTTACAAAAAATTATGGTGGTTATTATACAATACACAAGCAAATCTTTTTATGTTCAACAATTTAAAACTCTATTTTTCAGATCAATTTAATAGAACCTAAGAGTTTGAAGGAGTTCCGTTAGCAAAAGTAAGGTAAATTAAAAAAAAGAGCAGTTACGACCTTGAACACAATACACAAGAAATACTTTTTTTTATTAGAAAACGTCAATTAAAAATTTAGGAAAACAGTTCAAAAATATTTTTAAAGATTGCTATGAAAATTTGTGTCAGTGGAGACTATAATATTTCTAAAAAATCACAACATAAAATATAATGTATTATTTAAGTTTCTTAACAAAAACAATTTTTTTATAAATATGACTTTTTCACAATAAATACTGCTATAAGTAATCCTTTATGTTAATATTTATTTATTATTGTTTATAAACCTACATATCGATTCCTCAGTATTAAAATGAAGTAACGTAATTCTTTTAAAATAGCTTTTTTGCCTTACTCTGGGAAACAAACGTAATTTTTATTATAAATTTGTGGTTGTTATTTTATTTAAAAATATATTTCTTTTTTTTCAAATAGCATTAAAAGTCACTTAATTAAAAATATACTCAAAAGACTGATCAAAATATAGATGTGTAGTATTTTTTAAATTTAACAACATATAAGTATATACAAGAGGCAAAATAAAAAAAAAATTATGTAAATGCAAGAATTTTTTTACTCTTATTGGGAGTGCAAATTTCACACGCTAAAAAAAATTATTTTCCGGCAACTCTGTTACAAAGCGTGAAAAATATTAAAGCAACACTCGCACTCATAAAAGAATGAATCGAAAGTGAAAAGAAGAAATTTCTCATTCATTTGTGAGTGAGAAATAAAATTTGGTTTTTATTTTTCATTTGTGATTTGTGAGCGTGAAAAAAAACGACAAACTTCTCATAAGTGAGTGAGGGTTGGAAAAAATTTTTTTCACGCTCTTTTATGAACGTGAGAAGAAAAAATTTTTTTTAGGATTTTTCGCTCTCGAGATTTTTCATGAATGGTGTTTTTTTATCGCTCACTCTTGAGAAAATTTGTACTCTGGTTTTTACAAATTCATGACTTTTTTTATAACGCGTCTGTGCGGAAGCTTGTAACGTTTAAAAATAAAAGCCCAACACTTACTTTCAATTATATTGATAGATTGAAAATCTTTCCATGATTTAATTAAACGATACCCATCCCGCTAGGGGCTTATGTAAACCTCGTAATAAAAGAACAGGTTGCAAGTTGAAAGAACAGGTGATGATAGCTCTATTTCTTTGCTTGGCCCCAATTTGAAATTTACTCCGTAATAAGGTTTACCGACTATAACTGCCTCAAATATTACTTTATTCCTATTATAGTTTTCATTTGTTCAATCACATATAACCGCATAAACTGAAAAAAACACTTTACATCGATATTTTTGGCTTGCGCCCAGAAATCATGCTAACCCGCTTTAACTACACTCAAAAAAGTATTTATGTAATATCTACTGGAAATGGTATTTAATATAACTGGATATTCATTTAAAAACCCTCGAACTAGATATTCATTAAAATCAACAAAATATTTCATTGAAATTCAGACATCAAAAAAATAACTTACATATTCGTTTAAAATTAACTAGATTTTCTGTTATTTACAGCTAAACACAAAGTATCGGAAAAAAATTAACAAAATTAAATACTACTAAAAAATAACTGACAAAATTAACTGCAACGGAAAATCAGTATTTTTGTGCAGTTGGAGCTTTGAATAACTCTTCAAACCAGTTAAAAACAAATATTATATTGAAATTTAACTGTTTTTTAATTTAAAAACAACTTTACGGATTACTTCCTAAATAACTTACAGCCAGTTACTGTAATAATTTTTTTAGTGTACGCATGCTGTCATCGGAACAAAATTTTGTTCGAATAATTTTTATTTGAAATGATACGAGGCAAAGATTATCTCAAAAATTGATTCCGAGTTTAATAGAGATAAATTGATGATGCAGACAAAACAATGGCAAGATTTTTATTTCAAGCCTGAAAAATACGTTGGTAGGCCCGTAGTTAGTTTGTATTTTTGGGTTGACCCGCACAACTTGATTAAAAGGACAATATTTTTGAATTCCTATGTTAAAAGTATACAAATTTGAACAAGTTTTTTTTATCCAGTAGAGTTATGCGGTAGCCCCCAGCTTTGGGTTGCGTAAAAACCTATAATGTTTGCGATAAAAAATAATAATCCCTGGCTTGGCAAACCATAACTTCCGCAGCTGCCTTTTTAAATTTACAAAAAGGCGGGAATTCTTCAGGGCGATCCAGATTATGGATACTTGAATTGAGTAGGACAATGAGTATAACTACAAGCGCAAATCCATTGGAAGGAGGCTTTAAAATGCAGTGAATGTAGGGCATGCAGAGAGGTCAGGAATCGATACAGTATTTCTGGGTCACTGCCCAGCTTTCGCTCAAGCCAAAATCTGGATTGATGTTATGCCAGATGCGTCTCACTAGAGAGGAGCAAAATTGGAAAAGTCTGCATTACCAAATTTCTGTTATCTGTCATTGTCTTTCTCTATCTCTTTTTACTTCTCCTTAAATGCAAGGGAAGCCCAACAAGCCGATCACGCTTAGCAGTATGCCCTTCGGGACTTTAGGGGCTCAATTGATCTGTCTGCTTGGGCCAGGGACAGGGGAGAGTAAACCCAGAAAAGACGGAGCTCGTTCTCTTTATCACGAAGTACAAGGTGGCAGACTTTGAGCTGCCGGAGCTTGACGGAGTTGAGCTGAAATTAGCGGATAGGTCCAGGTATCTGGGTATCGTTCTGGATGGCAAGTTATCTTGGAGGGTGAATGCGGAGGAGAGGGTAAGGTAGGTTGTCAATGCCTATTATGCCTGCAGAAACTCTATAGGTAGGAACTAAAGGTTGCAACCGATTATGGTTAACTTGGCTTACACATCCGTTGTAAGACTAATTCTTACGTACGGTTGCCTCGTATGGTGAAGGTCCCTGGAGAGGCACGACATAAGGAAAATTTTGTCAAAGGTCCAGAGATGTCCTGTACTAGGCAATACAGGAGCCAAGAATAGTGCAACACAGACAGCGCTGGATATCATTCTACATCTTCTTCCCATTGAGGGTTTCGTGGCTGGAATTTCGGCAAGGAGTTTTTTTAGGCTCAGTGTGTCAGGTATGCTTGGGCAGGTTCAGATGGACATGCCGACATTCTAGGAAGGTTAGGGGATGGTTGACTCATGTGGCGGTCTGGTTCGACGGACTATATGATAGCGAAACTTGACTTTAGGATCTTGCCCCAGGTAGTGTTTCTGAAAAGGAAGGCATGGAAGGGACCCGAGAGGTTATATGAGGGTTGTGCAGTCTTTACTGATGGATCGAAGATGGAGGCGAGTACCGGGGCTGGTGTTAATTCGATGGATGCAGGAGTAGGAATGTTTACAGTCTTCCGCACGAGTGCAGCGTTTTCCAGGCTGATATTCTGGCAGTGACGAGGGCCGCGGAATTGATAGGGGAGAAAGCGCATGGAAGAGGGGACGTGACAATCTATATTGATAGCCATGGTGCGGTCAAGGCTCTAGAGGGACATTATGTCAGGTCTAGACTTGTGGACGCCTGCAGATGTTCTTTCAGGGCGATCATGGCGACATGTAGGGTAAGGATCTGTTGGTTTCTGGGTCATTCTTTCGTTTCCGGTAATGAGACTGCCGATGAACTGGCAAGGAGGGGATCGGCCCAGGATATTGGATTTGGTTGTGATCCGGTATGGCCACCATTGGGTCTTTATTACGGGCTGATGGGGACTTGGGTAATAGACAAAGTGGGCCAAACCTGAAGCAACAGGGCAAATTGCGCGATCTCCAGACTTTTGTGGCACAGGTTGGACACGATGGGCACTGAACTGCAGCTTAAAGAGAGTATTATTGGACTCTCACAGGGCATTGCAATGTGTGATATATGACGAGCAAATGGATTAGGGACTCTTCGGATTTCTGCAGCTTGTGCAGGGATGAAGAGGAGATGGAAACAGTAGAATACCTTGTCCGTCACTGCCATAGGTTGCAGATCCGCCGACATAGATGGTTGGGAGGGCACTTCTTAGATGGACTTTGTGAGGTCCCTGGCTGTGAGCTCGGTAACATCATAGAATTCATCAAAGGGGTTGGGTGGCTGGGTAGATAGGTGATTTAGCGCCTACAATCACTGACTTCTTTTCACTTCTTGCGGACGGCATTTTTGCTCTCTTGTCCTGTCTTTCCTATTGCATTTTTAAAATATTCTGAAGAGATTCAAATTTAGTCTAGGGGCCTTTTGGGTGGAAGTGGCGAGGTTACCCTTCATAACCGAACCTAACCTGCGGAAGTAAAAAGGTCATAGATATATTTATAACACTTGTGCTGCTAGAAGACAAATAGTTTAAGCTATTTTTAAGTTCTTGATAAAATTATTAAATAAATCTTTTTTTTTGTGTTTAAGATATTTTTTTCTCTTTTTCATAAACAAAATTTGAGATGTTGAACAAAAGATTAATAAAAAAGATTTTTAATGGAAATTATGTTCTATAAGCCCACAATAATTTTGAAAATTTATGATATGTTAAAGAAAGTAAAAATATATTTAAAAGGGTTTATTTTGCCTCGTGTCCCAAACATTTCTTTGACGTACCTGAAAGTGTGATATCATCTACCAAGAACTGTTTGTAAGTGGGCTATCGTAAGCATGAAAAAGCGATTTCAATGCAAATAAAAAATATTTAAGCATTTCTTAATTATGAACTATGGAAAAAACATGTTAAATAAATGATGACAAGCTATCAATCGATGTAGGCATAAATTTGACCCTAATCCAGAAAGTCAAAACGTTTAAAGGGATTATTTTGCCTCGTGTTTAAAAAATTGCTTACATGTATGAATCATCTTAACAAGAACTGCCGGTAAATGGAATATTGTAATCATATAAAAACGATATCAAACAAATAAAATATTTTTATGAAACCGTAATTATATAATTAATAAACTATAAATGAATTATAAGTTATGCAAAGAACAGATTAGGTAGATGATGACTCGTTATCAATCGATGAATGGTGAAATTTTGTAAAACTTAAAACTTATAAGTGTGTGGGAATAAATTTGATCCCATTCCAGAAAACCAAAACGATTAAAGGGATTAAATTTGCCCCGTGTTTAAAATATTTTTGAAAAAATTTAAAAATGTGTAAAATCATCTACCACGAACTGCAATTAGGTGAGATATTGTTAACACGAAAAAGCGATATCAATGCAAATGAAATACCTAAATATTACTTAATTATGAATTATGGAAAAAATACGTAAAAAAGATGACAAGTTATCAAGTGGTAAATTATTTTAAACACAAACAGCTTATTAATATATGGGCATAAATTTGACCCTATTCTAAAAAGTAATAAGAGGGCTATTTCCTAAAACGCAACGCCCTAAAACAAAAACAAAATGTATTGAAAAGTTTTTTAAATTTTATTTTTTCTATACAATTGTTTGCGTTATTACGGGTTGCGTTTTACGTAATTAGGCCCTAAAGACGATAAAACGGCAAGAAGGATACTGTTGACATGAAAAAGCGATATCAATTAAAAAAAAAAAATATATAAATATTGATGAATTATGAATAATAAAACAAAACGGGGGAAAAAATTATGACAAGTTGCCAATCGACGAATTCTTTTTAAAAGCTACAAACCTATAAATATGTGGGCATAATTTTGACCCTTTTCTGAAAAGTCAAAACAATTAGATAAAGGGATTATTTTTGCCTCGTATTTTAAATATTTTTTAAAACATGTGTGGAGAAGATGAAATCCTCAACCAAGAACTACCGGTAAGTGAGATATTGTAGGGATGAAGAAACGATATTAATGCAAATAAAATTTTTAAATATGGCTAAATTATAAATAATCGAAAAATACGTTTATACAGATGATGATAAGGTATCAATCGAGAAGTAAGTATGTGGGAATAAATTTGACTTCATTCTAGAAGGTCAAAGTGATAAAAGGGGCTTTTTTTTGCCTCGTGCTACTTATTATTTTATTACAAGTATTGGAAAACATGAAATCATCTACCAAGAACTTCCGTGAAGTGGGCTATTGTAAACATGGTGTTGCGATATCAATGCAAATAAAATATTTAAATATGGCTAAATTATGAATTATGAAAAAAATACGTTACATAGTTGACAAGTCATCAACTGATGAGTAAGTATGTGGGCATAAATTTGACCCCATTCCAGAAAGTCAAAACGATTAAAGGGATTATATTTGCCTCGTGCTATTTATTATTATTTTTTTTAATTATTGAAAAAACATGAAATCATCTACCAAGAACTACCGGTAAGTGGGATATTGTAAACATGAAAAAACGATATCAATGTAAATGAAATATTTAATTTAAATTTTAATAATATAATTTATAAATTTTAAATGAATTATGGAAAAAATACGTTAAGTAAACGATGACACGTTATCAATAATGAATAAACGGTTAATTTTTTTGCAAAAAAAAACTTGTTTTTTTGACAAATAAAAATTTATTAAAAAATGCAATTATAATTTTCGTATTCGGCATGTGAAAACAATAAAAGCAGTTAATTTACTTTTGGAATACTTGTTCAAAGACAATATTTATGGGACAATAAAAAATAATATTTACTTGATCTAATTTTTTTAAATCATGTTTATATTTTTTGTCTTATTAATTATTTTTTTTTTCAAATATTTTGTTTGTACCCTAGAATTTAGAAATCTTTATAAGGCGTTTATAATAATGCCTGTTTTTAAATGTCAACAATTTTTTAAATATTCAATAGTATATTAATAATTTAATAATATCTAAAACTTGTGTAAAACTAATATTTACAACAACAACAAAAGAAAAGAACATGCTTTACATAGAAAAATATGTAGTAACATACATACAAACAAACATGTGTTTATGTACATGCTTTATTTTTACTTTTTTATATTTTTTTTATTACAACCCGTTGTTTTGTTTTATAACAAAAAAGTGTTTCTGACAAAAATATGTATTATTTTATTTAAAAAAAAACTGTATCAGCACATGGAAGCTTGTATGACAGGAAAAAACTTAAGTCACCTAAACAACTGTTATCTTGTAAGTAGATCCACAACTACATAAAACTTACGCACTGTGCTTCTTAGAATTTTATAGCATAACTGCCATCTAAAGCGAAAATATTAAGAAAAATATTTCGCTAGCAAAACTTAATTTTTACTTATTATTTTAAATTTTCTTAAAACATTCTTTGTTGTTGTGAAAAATAAATAAAATTCCAGGGAAACCCTTTGCAATGACAAGCCAGCGATTTCCATATGAACATACATACATACATACATACATATGTGCATGTACATATATTTTTTTTGGAAAAATCAATAATGAAATTAGTAAACTGCGCATGTCGAACTGCGCAACACTGTACTCAAAGTGCACCCACAAAGTCAAAAGTTTTGCCTAATATAATTATGCTCTCTCTCACGAGTAAAATGACTAAGCGAAAAGGATAATGAAAATAATGCTCAGTAGCAGTAAATACATCGTCGCAAAAGGAACTAAAAGAAAGTAAAGAAACGCATAAAAAATTATTTATGAATGTATGTATGTATGTATATGTAAGAAATAAAAAAAAAAACAATGAAGTTCAATTAATGGAATATAAATATATGCAATTAAAGTTCAAAACAACAGAAAGTTTAAATAAAAAAAACAAGTAAAATAACGGTGAGTAAAAGGAGCATGTGTTTTGCCATGAACACATGTATGCTTATATGTATGTAAGTGTGTATGTATACTTTTTGTTAATGTTGGTTATGGTTAGTGATTTCTTTTTTGTTGTTATGTATGTCTTTTTATAGAGCACAGAGTCTTTTTGTTAAAAGTTAAAAGGACAGACATTATTAAGGAGAAAAAAGTGGTTAAATTAAAATTAAACTATGTTTGTGTGAGAGTGCGTGCTAAATATTGTATTATGTATGTATGTATGTTTATATGGAGAGAAGATTTATATTGGAAAGTGCTATTTTCCATATACTTTTTTTTTTGTTGGTTTTGTTGTTTATTTTTTAACTTAGTTCTATTAAACATATGCGCCGTTAAATGTGCATTTAGTTGTATTTGAGTGTCTTAACAGCATTGTTTTTGTTGTTTTTTTTTTTGCAGAAAAGAAAAAGTACTATAAAAAAGAACTATTGATTTTCCACTTGCCAAACTACGTTTAAAACTAAATAATAAAAAAAGACAATAAAACAATGAGTACTGCAATAAAAACTAGTACTCGCCCTAAAATCAAACGACGTCCTGGCGACCCTTGGGTATCGAAAAATCGTGTTTTAAATGGTGGCGCTAGTAAATCCAAACGTAATTGTCCCACTTATCGTAATCCTAATTTCGATACGGATGAAACAAAATTACTAATTCAATTGTGGGGTAATCCCAAAGTACAACGCGAACTAATTACCACCCACAAGAAACATGTCGTCATCTCTCAGTTGTCAGCCAAAATGGAAGAATATGGTTACTATCGTTCGCCCGAAGAAATTACAACACGCATTAAGAACATGAAATGTTTTTATAATCGTTTAAAGAAAGAAATGGAATCGTCCAAGAGTATGGATCCATCTTGGCGTCATTTTGCCGAAATGGATGCCATTATGACAAGGCCCATATTTAGTGTGAGACCGAATGAAATACCAGCTCCATCGCTAAAATATTTACTCGAACAAGAACAGGAAAAGCGTAAGGAACGCAAGCGCAAAGCTGAAGAAGAGGGTGAGTAATAGGAGATGGAAAAAAATATAGTTTTGCATATACATATTTACAATATGTACTTATGGTAGGTTTATTATAGGCCTATTTGACAGATATGGAGTAAGTGTCAAATAAGCCTCTAATAAATCAACTGTAAACAAGTAAGAGCGCTATATTCGGCTGTGCCAAATCTTATATACCCTTCACATTGATCTTTTTATATAAAAAATGCTTTTTATATGTATGTACGTACATTTAAACATATATACAAACATACGTGTATACATACATACATACAAATGCATGTAAATTCATACATACATACATACATACATACATACCTACTTCCATCCAAGCATATAAGAAACTTTTTGCAAATTATTTGCGCATGTTAAACACACAGCGATGCCAGTTTTCATTTGTTACATATTTTGTATGGAGTTTGTGATTTTGTTCTAAAAAAAACTGAGGATATTTGTAATAGTTTGACACAATAGCTTGATCGTTTTTCTTAATTTGACTCCGGAAACTTGATTTCAACAGACGGATCCAGAATATATATACTTTATCGAGTCGCAAATGGATAATAAAGAAATTACAAACGGAATAACAAACTGATATATATTCTTATCACTTATGTATGTGAAGGGTATACAAATATGAATATGGGAATTTATGCTTAGATATAAGGATAACACGGATGACTTTATAAAACTTTAACAATATCAAAGACACTGAATATTATACCAAATATACATAGTTTTAAAAATTTGACCAGCTGGATATAATAGTGTTGTTAATAATTTGTTTTAGAAATATAACAGCATTTCTTGAAAGTTATTTTAAACTACTCTTGTTCACCAACTGCAAACAACAGTTTCGTTCTTATAAACTCATTAAGAATAATAAATTTAAAATATATTTGTTTAAAAATATTTAAGATACACTCTTTCGCATTTAAATAAATATGCAGTTAAAGTGTCTAGCATCTAATGTGTACTTTAAAGCTATGATAAGAAACTTTTTGCATATCTTAGATAAGAATTCAGGAAGTAGACAAATTAAACTCATCAATTATTTTCGTTTTCAAAATTTTTTTTGGATGTTATTAAATTCTTGATTTTGTTTTATATTTTCTATCAATACCTTAACACTAATAATTTTTAGTAGTATGTACGTACATAAATTAATAATTAGTCGTGCTTATTCAAACAAATTAATTTGTTTTTGTTATTCACAAGATTTGTTTTTCTTTTTGTTTTAAAGTTGTTCTAGTTAATGTTTAACTTTAAATGTCAGCACAAATGTGCTATCAATTTTCAATAATTTTTAATACGATTATTTATTTAATGAAAAAAAAATTTTTGTAAAATTCAAGATCTTCCCACTAACAAATTAGACACTAAAAGTTGAACAATTTTACAAATATTGCGATATATTTCTGGTTGCTATTTCTTCTTTCAGTATTAGCAATTGTATTTAATTAACATTAAATGAAATTATCAATTGCATAGCTTAGGAAAGTCAGGTTGTAAAGGTGGCACTCTCAGTTATACATTAGCTCCCCGAGACCTTCTGGGTTCATTGTGCGTGTCTTCAAGACAAAAAAAAATAGTAGAAAGAAGTGGCTTGAGCCTGAAAAAGTAGAAGTCAGTTCTACACAAGGGGAAAAACCATTAAAAAAGCACCTAAATTGACACTATTTGTTGTCAAGAGTGAGCTTAGCTTGTTTGTTCTATTTTTGACAAAGGAGGTATCAATTTTTTAGTAACCCCTGGTTCTTATATCGAAAATAACGTTTATTTTTTTTAACTATACAATGTGTTCTCAATTGAACACCAGCTGTGTATGATTTTAGAACTCTGTTTTCCTCTCTGTAGTATTAGTGTGATTTCTATGGTGAACATGAAACCGCAAAGCATTACCTGGTTCTTCGTAGAAATTTTTACTAAACCATCTTTTAATTCTGTAATTTCTACCAGTGACCAACTCCTCCTTATTCTCACGCATCCTAAATTTATTCGAAGTGCCGCGATCCCATTTGCTCGTATTCGTTCTTTCCGGACTGTGTCCAGAAATCTTCCCAAGTGCATGAGCAACTCACTGGTCCCACAACAATGAACCAACTGTAGTCTCACAGTTTCGTCTTAATGCATATGTCAACTCAGGGGCCAAACCACTATGTACGAGCTTGTCCGCAATTTCACAATGTGGCATTGTTTAGCATTGTCTGACGTTGAAGAAGTGTAAAATTCTACCGAGGGGCTTTCTTAATTTTCTAGCCTGATGGCAAATAGGTAGTCACGTTACTAACCTTTGAAACATGTTTCACTATAAGATCTTTTTCCCTCAAAATGGCAAATGTCTCCACCAGGAACACACTGCACTCATCATATAGTCAATATATAAAGATAGGACAATCTGATGTCCTCTCCCATAACATAAACGCCGGGCCCATTGGCTAAATTAATTTTGGATTCATTAGTGAAAACTGCACAACTCTTATAGAGACTATCAGGCTACAACAAAAATCTTTTAGAGAATATTTTGGGTTTTGTTTCTTTTAAACTGACCTCTATAAACACAGACACTATTTAGGATCCCTGACCAAATCCCATGTGAACCCGGGGATTTGTAAGCCTCCGAAGTATTTATTAACCGCTTATTTCATTTTCTCGGTCGTCACCAGGTTGTTTACTGTATTTCATTTTTTATTTCATCTTCACAGGTTCCACGATCTCCGATAGCGATGACGATATAACAGACATATTGGCTGTCCCTACTTCGACCACCAATGAGTCACAATGTGAAGAACCTGATAGCCATGAAACAAGAGGTGAAGAAGAATATGAAGTTGAACAAAATTCAATAAATGCAATTGAAAGCGAAGGTGAAAACCAAGGATTATCTTCTAGCGAAGAGAATATTCTAAACAAAAATGGTATTTAAACTTTTTTAAACCTCAATTTTAACTTTCTAACGTTGTTTAAACAACATTTTTTATATCCTAAGAACATAAAATGACGGATGACGAATTGGCAATAAAACTAGAAATTGAATCAGAACAATTTCAGGAATACCAAAGCGTTGAGGAAAACGATGAGGCGAGTAAAAAAGCAGAGGAAACAAAGGAAGAGTTGCTGGCACCAAAAATGGAGCCAATCGATGTCGATGAGGATTATGATAATGTAGAAAACCAAAGGTAGTAAAAAAATTCTTTTTTCTGTTTTCTATTAACACTACTGTTTAAACCTTCTTTTATATAGTATGCCAACAGCAACAACAACAACCACAGTCAATCAGTTGGCACCCATTTTAAAACCACCGCAAAAAACTCAAAACATGAGCGCTGGAGCCACTATTATAAATTATTGTTTGCCAACAAATTCCACAGCTGCCACTATTTCTTCTATTAATTCGGCTACAGCGACTCAATCTAAAATCTCAGTGGTATCACCCACCATTCTGATGACGCCTCAAATGTCTACCAAGTCCCCTATGGTAACGACAACATCAGATCAAAGACAAGTTTGCTTGCCTGGCAACTTACATGCCTTGTTGTCTGCACAGGGTTCTAGGGCAACTGTCACTAATACAAATGGCATGAAATTTCTTCTGGTCAATACATCCGACAAAAGAGGTCCACCCATAACTACATCGAATTTAACAACAGCCATACCTTTGACAGGTATTAATAGACCAAAGTCAAAGAATATTAATATGGCACCAAACATCACTAACCTGTTTCAACAACAACAACAACTATCACAACAAAAACCACAGCAACAGCCACAGCAGAAGCATCAACAACAACAACATCAGCAACAGAAGAGTTCTTTCGTAAAATCAGATGAACAACATGAATGTCGGTGCCAATCCAGGAAACGAGATCTTGTAGGTGAGTGGAAATATTAACAAATCATGAAACTAAAAGTACCACCGTACTTTACAAACAAAACTCGTTTACGTTTTTTGACTTCGAAACAAATTGCCAAATTTTTTACAATTGCTTAATCAAACTCGTGTTAAGATGTCCTGTATCACTTTAGTGGGAAGGGCTGATCTTGCCTAAATAAAAATTCTCCCAGCATATTTCCAAAAATTCAAAACTTGGTAGGGACATTTTTTTAGAATTTTGGGAATGATCGGTCAATACCAAAGCGAATTCAATGACCAGGTGGAGCTTACAGCACTGCTGATTGTTTGTTGTTAATGTTTGCATATCTTTCTTGACACATTATCTCTTCTCCTCTCCCTCTCTATTGCGTATCCTCTAGCCACCATTTTTCAATGATGAACCCGATAATGTTTTCCAAATTACATCTTAAAACATCGCCTAGTACTTCGTGGAATCTTTAACCCAATTACTTGACCTTGTGGTTCCGTAATTTCGGGCAGTTACAGAAAACATTTTCTATCGCCTCCAGTTCTTGTTAATCCTGACACTTTCTAGCACATCCTGCAATTATCTGAAGTGCCAAGAAGATTCTATCTGCTCGTCGTAGTTCCAACAAGACAATTTCTACCCGCTTAAACCATCTGCCCCAAGTAAATATGCTGGTGGAGGGGGGATGCGTAGTAAATAGTTGGTTTCCCCATTATCTAGTTTCATGTTGTCTTCGGTAACGCATCAGCAGCAAAGTTGTTTGCATTGGAATCCAATGTTCGCCTCAATTTATTGACGAAAAAATGGTAACGTAAAATATACATTAGTGAGAAGCCTAATTCTGATATTTCCGTTGAGTAACATAATATAGTGCCTTATTCATTAGATAGTCTAAACAAAATCTGCACCTCTGTTTTGGTAATGAATTGTCTTTACTGTTAGGTATATAGATAGAAAAAAATGAAGGAATACAGATATTATGTTGGGCGTAAAAAAAATATAGAAAGTAACAGACCAGGGGTGACAGACCCCGCAAACCTTAGAGTAGGGAAATTAATGTTTTTGTTACTTTAAAGTTTTGGCCACTGTGAATAAGTCTTAAATTTTCCAAATCCATTATTACGCAAATATTTTCCGAAAAAGTTTGCCCGTAAGAGGCCAATATTATGCAAAAACCACAAACACAATGTCTGTTAACAGAGTACTCAAAAATAAACTACTTTACTCTTTTTTAGGCATTAAAACTACATTGATGCAAATGATGACTGCACAAGCGAATGCAAATGCAGTTCAATCAAAACGTTTGGCAATCGAGCAAGAACGTTTACAGTTCGAAAAATCATTAGCGGATCAACTTCTTAAATTATTCGAACAGAATCAAAAAATACAAACGCAGTTGCAACAACAACTTAAACAACAACAGCTTTTCCTACAGCAACAACAACCTCAAATTCAACTACAACAGAGGCCAACAACAGCAAAACAACAAGTTTTCACAACAACGAATGCTGGTCAGTCAGTAAACGGTCAAATAATAATGCCATCTCAGCTCCTTATAAGAACCATGGTTCCCAATTCGACTACTCAAACAGCAACAGGTCCAACGGCCAAATTGCTAACCACAACAGGTTTTGGGAATTTGACTGCAACAGCCAATGCCAGCAATGATACACAGCTAGTCGTACCCAAGGAAGAGCCACAAAATTAAAATTTTTAAAATTTAAATATTATCTCTAGTCCAGGGTGCGTTTCGTTTTCGAGCTAAATAATTAAATAGTTAAGAAATTTTTCTGAAGGATTTTTTTGTAATTAAATGTATATATATTTTTTTTATGTTAAAATTTATTATAAATAAATAATAAAGAAATAGGAATAATGTAATGATTTAAACAAATATTTTATTGCTTGGACCTTTAAGTTGATTTAAAAACAAGATTTTTCTACACATAAATTTAAATTTGTACAGAAAACAAGACGATCATAACGAAATCGTTTTATGTACATATAAAAACTGTTACCAAATCATAATAAAAAACTTCTACATTCCACATACATACGTACAGATATTTTTACAAATGTCTTATTTCAAGAACTACGCCTCCCTATTCTTTGGTCTTGACCTACATATGTATTATATGACAAAAATTTAAGCCAAATCAAATAATTATATGCTCTGGTACACAGAGGTCAAAAGGTCAAATTGGTGAGTTTTGACCCAAAAATGGTTTATAGGAAGCAATAAAAGCTACTTGCTATATACTTTTGAATTCGGACGTTAAACTCTGATAGCCTTCAGTTTAAAATAGTTAACCATTGTTGTGCCTTTGTCCAGATATGGCTCAATGTTGATTTTTATCATTTTGTGAAATAGTTCCAACCGTTTTGGACAAAACTGACAAATTTAACCTTTTGACCTCTGTTTGGCGTAGTTGAAACTATCCGATTTGGCTCCAATTTTCGCCATACAATACTATGGTCAAGCAAAAAAAGGGGGAGCGGACAGTTCTTGAACTTCGACATTTTATAAAATAGCTGCCACCCTAACGTACATTTTTAATGCTTTTTTTAATTTACTAGGTAAGGTTGGGTAGCGAAGGGTGATGAAAAGTGGTATACTCCCTTTTACATCAACACTCTAGGACCTCCTGGGTCCATTATGCATCCTTCAAGAAAAAAGTGAAAAAAGGATAAATAATAATAATAAATCAAGTAAAGAGAAAAAAAAATAAAGGGTAAGAAAAACTAGAGGAAAAATTACTAAAAAGAGGAAACAATTCAAATACTTGTGCAAAAGTTCTCCCTTCGTTGCCGATAACCTAATCAGCTGATTCCCATTTCACTTTGCACTGCGACACATCGCTAATATTTTCGTGATACCTTTTATTAAACCATTTGACCCTATGGTTCTGAAATCTCGGGAAGTGATATACAACGTGCTATATCATCTTTTATTCCTCCTTTTACAATAGTCTGGAGTGCCGCAACTCAATTTGCCCTAAATAGACAGTACTACGCAAAAGAAAGAAAAGACAATCCTTTTTGTCCACTTAGTCGCCTTCCGGCCTCAATGAGGGTCAATATCACTGAATTTTATGTTTCTTGACTCATAACATCAAAAAACGAAATAATGTGCGATTAAAAATGTAATAATTTATGCACAGTTTGTAGCTGCTGTAAGTGAAATAGGAGATGTAGGATACCAACTAACTGCTCTGAATGGTTTAAACTTGACAAAGTCCTGATCAAACTGCGGTCCTACTTCATCTCAGCTGTAGGCACTGACCTTCTCGTGGTGTCACCTGGGGTATCTGCCATTAACCCCCACTAAAAGCAGAGAGCTAAAATGTGCCATGCGTTCACCCACACTAACGATAAAACTAGGTTGAGGCATCGGGCTAGTAACCCACCCTTGTAAAAACTTATCTCCTATATACTATGGACCCCCTTATGTTATAGCTGCCATGACATAACACATAAACTTTGATGTTGATTCATGGTTGGCCGGAGACTTTAGCACCTTATCTTCAGATTTACTCCAGTGCATGAAAGGCTATTTACACTCGTACTAAAGCAAAGAAAAAAACAACAGTTTGGTGACTGATACAGATAGTGTGATAAGGATATGAATCCTTGTTCTATTGGAATTCGATAGTAATATCGATGAAGTCGAAATTACAGAAACACGGCTCAAGAATAATAAGGCATCATGAACCGATATGTTGTCAGTAATACTGTTTAGAACCGGAGGCGACACCTTGATAAGGCTTATGTATCAGTATCCCCGAGGATTGGAACATCAGTTAATTATGTTTTGTGCACAAAAAGGAAGATACATATGTACATACTGTCTGTTAAGCGTAATAAAGTTCAACGTTTATGTTGGCTGGGTTATGCCCAAATAAATGAGGAAGTTCCGGCTAGAAAGTCATTTAAATGCAAACTTTAAGATAGATCACGCAGAAGAAGGAAGGCCAAAACTCCGATTTGACGATCAGGTGGAGGAAGACATCTCGGAACTTAGTGTCAGAAATTAAAGAAGGAGCACAGAAGACCAAAGCGCTAGTAAATCTACTCAGCGTTAGGGTAAAGGAAAAAAACATGGCTCCTAAACCTTATTTAAACAGATGGACAAAGCTAAATCGACTTCCCGATCTAAAAGGATCCGGACACTGATTACTAATTTTTAGATTCCTTGTAAGACCAGTTTTATTTTATTCCTTGGAGGGCTATAATTAAATTGCAGAACCCATACAATGGCAAGTTTTTAAACTAATTCTTACTTGTTTTTTTATTTTGTTTTAAAATTTTTCCATAATACTGTTTTTCTTTTGATTTATAACAAAAACTCCAAATCTTAAATAAGGAGTGTGTGTGTTTACCAAAAAGATAAACACAGCAATTAAATATAATAAACTTTAAGGACTAATCACATTTTGCGCACTTTGTTATTGAAATAATTAAAGTCTATTTTTGAAAACGATTATATGTCTGTTGTTGTTGCTGTCTAGATTGACCGACTCCTTCAAGATTTTCCTGATTCGGATGCGTGCGTATATATTCTAAGGCCTTAAGGATAGCAGCTGGAATTGGTGGTGGCGTGGGCAAGTGATCGCCACTAGGTTTGAAACCATTTTCATCTGCTGTATAACTCAGACTAATTAATTGGCCATCAGGAGCATAATAAGCTGAAGAGCCACTTGCATAATAGCCACCAACGCCTTGTTCTTGGGCAGCAATGCCGTTTGAAGTCTCGTATTGATACTGATAACTGCCATCTTCTTTAAGATCATTATTATAACTTCGAATCTCAGCAACAGCGTCATACGGATCAGAAAGGGCCAATGAAGTGCCAATTAAGGCGGCGATACAATAAATGAACTGTAATAAAAAAATGTTGAAAACTTAATTAAAAAGTTGTAACCCTTGTTTAGTAAAACGCAAAGATTGAAAACTAAAACAATGACATTGAAAAATTTTTTCTTATATGTATTTCTTTTTTTCGATACAAAAAACTCTGCTTTAACATTTAATTGAAATAATTTTTTTTATTTAATAACTTACCAAATTATTCATAATATTAAAAATTAAGAAGAAATAAAATAATTAAAATTTAAAAAATTTTATTTAAGTTGTTGCCTCTTATAGATACAACTAAGGATTAATACATTTCAGTGAATACGGTTTTTAATTTATACCAAAAATATTGAACTTTTTAATCATTAAAGTTTAATTGCACGCGCATACGCTTGAAAAAAATACCTTTTTTTTATCTTAACTGATGCTTTTTCGAGTAGTGTTTCGCATATTGGCTTTTTAAGTTTTGGCTTAACTAGGTTTTTAGAAAACCTTTTGTTTTTATTCTCTACTACTCAATTGAGGTTTTTTTCTTTTGTTTTTAGCTTTATGTAGTTTGTTGTTGCTTTTTATGAGGTTTTTGCAGCTCTTTTTTAATCTTGTAAATTTTATTGTGTTTGATTTTGTTTTAGGACAACCAATAAACTTAACGACTAAATACGTAAAGGGTTACTCAATTGGTGCAGAGAGATGCCGTTTTAGTTGTATTTGTTATGTATGTATTGTACTCAGGCACTGGTGATTAATCATAATGACAAGTAGCACGATTTAACAGTGCCCTACAATCAAAATTAGAATTCTTTACTGGAGCATAGGTACAACCTTGACCATATTCACTAGACATGGTGGTCATTAACAGTAAACTCTCTAATATTTGATAAAAAATTTGCCAACACTTAGAAAAGTATGGCGGAAAACACGAGAGCTCTCTTTTGAAGGAATTCGTTCTCTTTTAAATTTTGGCTTTTTAAACTTTAAATAAGGGGTTCCACCCCTTTCCCAAAGTGATTAAGAAACTCAAAATAAACAAGCAAGAGCAATGCCTTTTTTTGCTAAATAAACATATGTATATGAGCCACGGTTATAAGGAAACCTATTTAGTTCATATAAATGTCGAAAGTGATGCAAAAGTAAAGCCATCACTTGATTTAGCTTCCATTTATGCAAAGTGCGCCCAACGCATAAAATTTTTGACATTGACATAATACTTGAAATCAGCCCTTTAAACTCAAAGCATTTTTAAATATCAATCAAAACAAAGTATTATGAGAATTCAAAAGCAAAATTTGCATTATTTTGTATACAATCGAAATACAGAATCTTTAGTTTCTACTTTTCATAAATATGTATATCAAAAAGTGGAAAAAAGTAAAATAGCTCTTTTTGAGCACTTAGTTAACTTTCTTGTTTAATTTGGGTCATTCGCCCTTAGTTTTATACTGTACCACTCATAATCTTAAAAAATTCAGAAAATGTAAAAAAGTACTTTTTGCAGTCCCAATGTGACTTAAATCTGGGTTATAAACCCTAATTTCATATTTCTAGGCTTACAATCTAAAAAAAATCCAAACTTTATTTCTCTAAGACCTACTTTGGGGATGTTATGGGCGTTTTTACATCTTTTATGTAAATTTTGTATGGCAACCCCATTAGGTAATGGTGATAGGGGGTAAATATGTTTTGTAAAACATTTTTTCCTTCTAGGGCGACTACTGAAAGTTGTTAGGGTCTGCGCTAATTTTTTTTAAAAATTGTATGGCAACCAAAAAATGTTTGAGAGAAAAAATTAATTGGGGTCGGTGTTAAATTTGACCTTTGCTGTGGAAGCTGTGGGAGCGATCTAAAAAAAATTTAAAAATATTTGAACTTTGTATGGCAGCCCTGTTAGGGAACGAAGATAGAGTGTAAGTATGTTTCACAAAATTGTTTGTAAAAAAAATTAATAGGAGCAGGTCTTATATTGAACGGACAACTCCGAAGCAGTTGTTAAGATTTTTATGCATAAATTTTAGAGAAATAAACAGGAATAGCCTTGGCTTTTCGCTTGCATCTTGGTCAGTTATCAGGCAATTTTTCTGGATTTAAATAGCGATGTGCCGGCAGATATTTCTAATAGTTTGATGCCACCTATGGGTCTTTGCGACACCGGGGGTTTCAAAAAGTTGATTTCAACTATAACACGGACAGGCGAGCAGATGGACAACCGGGCAGACATCGCTTGACCGACTTCCCTATCTATAAGGACCAAGAAAATATTTACTTTATGGGGTCGCAAATGGATATTAAAGAAATTACTAAAGGAATGACAAACTTATTATACCCTTATCACTTATATGAAGGGTATAACAAGCAAGAAAATTATAGTCGATCAAGCCTGGCAATATTTTAATATACATTATGCGTCAGTAAAAATTTTAAGCATTTTATGCGGATCAAGGTGATTTTTGTTAGTTAGGTTTATGTGTATTTTGTATGTGCATTTCCCATTTTATGAAAATTATTCGAGTCATATTTCATTTCGATACCTACATGCATTAGGTATTTGTAGCGATTAACATAGTTTTCTGGTAAACCCTTTTACGGGAAATAGGGTCCCGATTTTATTAACAATATTTGAAAATGTGAATTGTAGGTTGATAACAAGGACACAGGGAAACAGGAATGCTTAATCAAATAGATTCGACTCAGGATGTGATTCTAATTCGATCGGTTTGGTCGAAGGTTGATCTTAGGCTATTATTTTTGTGATTTACAAACATTTTCACAAACATAAAATACCTTTACTACTTATGTATTTTATGTGGTGGGCTTATTTAGTTTAGTTTGCTTTAACAAAATGCACACATGAAAAAACTAAACTTTAAAAAAAGATTTATTAAAAAAAATTGTTTAAATCAATCATTAATCACAGCCATTATAATATCAATAAATTAATGAAATTTTCATAAATTCATTGTATTATATATTAAAAATGATTAATATTTCTATAAGTTAAAATCGAAATGTCAAGAGAATTAGGCATTTTAATTGCTTATTGCCTTAAATATTAGCACAATGATAAATTGCTTGATTGGCGAAGGGTTTGTATAAAATCTGCTTAAAAATGTTAAACTTTCTGCAAATTATTTACAATACAAATACAACAAAAACGTAACAACAAGAAATATATAGTGTGTAAAGGAAAAGCGTTAAAAAGTGATTAGGCTCACTCCTTAACTTATCGATAAGTTTTTACTACTTTTTTGTAATTTTAAATTCTTAAAATGGGCAAAATGTTTTTTTGTTATTTTTTTGGGTACTTTTTAACTTTTAAACCAAAAAGATTAAATTATATTTTAAAATGCTATCGAAGGGTATGAAAAACTATGATATGAATAAATACATTTCTGATACTTTTTTCAAATTTAAATCCAAAAGTTTTAAAATTATAATAAAATTATAAAAAAAAGTAAAAAATATATTTTGGTGCTTTTTGTAAATTTCTAATGAAGAGAGATACTAACATAACTAAAGTTTTGATCGACAACTTTTTGATATTTTGGACCCTATATTAGTACTTTTTGTAACTTATGAACTAATAAAAATAGAAACATAATTCTGATTGCATTTAAATGTTCTTTAAAAAATATAATCACGTTTAAGGCCACTTTGGGTATAAAGATCGTAAATTTTTATAGTGATACTTTTTATGCGGGTTTTTTTTCGCAATGTTTAAGATTTTGAGTAATGAAATTTAAAGAAAAGGGCTATGGATGACCATTAAGGCCGGAAGTCGAATAAGTGGACAAAAACAACTTTTTGCCTATGTTTAGTATTTTTTTCCTAATTTTTGAGATTATGAGTCTGCAAATATAAAATTTAGGACAAGTGGACAAGAAATAGTTTTTTTTACAATTTGGGTACTTCTTTTTGCATATATGACTGTAAAAATATAAATTTAAAGGCTATTGACCTAGATTAGATCGAAAGTCAGGAAAGTGAAAAGAGACTATTTTCTTCACATTTCTGGTCGTTTTTGTAGTTTTTGAGATTATGAGTCTTGAAATATAAAATTTAGACTTTAAGCTCAGATTTAGATTGGTACTTTTTGCATATTATTTGATTGTGGGTCTAAATATATAATCAAGAAATATTTACCCCAATTAGGGTCAGAAGTCAGCAAAGTGGACCAAAAGTACTTATTTCGCCTTTCTAAAACTTTTTAAAATTTTTTTGTTTTTGAAATATAAAGTTTAGGACGGATTGAACTTGTTTCTTTTATATTTTTTACATTTTTATAATTTTTTTGCATTTTTTTAAATTTATGACTTAAAATATTAATTTAACCTTAATTGACCTAGATTGAGGTCGCAAGTCAGTAGAGCGGACTAAAGTTACTTTTGTGCATTTTTAAGATTTTGAGTCCTGAAATAGGAAATTAACGACTATTAAACCAGATTAGGGTCGGATGTAAGGAAACGTAACGAAATGTGTGTTTTTTTTTTAATTTTTTGCGTGTTTAAGATTATGGTTATTGAATCTTAAAATTAGGATTTTAACCCAGACTTAGCTCGAAAGTTTACAAAGTAAACAAAGAGTACTTTTTTCACATTATTGGTAATTTTTGCATTTTTAAAATTATAAGACTAAAAAATTGTACTAGAAATTGGTACTTTTTCGCACTTTTTTAAATTTAATTTCTAAATATATGAAATAAAGGTACGTTTACTCCGATTGAAACAAAAAGCCAACTAAATGGTCAAAAAGTACTTTTTCTACATTTTTTTTTTACTTTTTGCCTTTTGTGAGATAAAGATTCTAGAAATATTTTATTAAGGACTATTAACCCAAATTGAGGTCGAAATTCAAATTAGGTGAAAACAAACTACTTTTGACATAAAATCGGAAGTTATCAAAATAGAAAACTATACATTCTGGATTATGATTGTATAGAAAACAATTTTGCATATTGTATTTTGCTAAAGTTAATTGCTAGTGTTTGATAAATTAATTAAATTTTTAGCAAAGATCATATATCAAACGTTTCGTTGGCCAAACATTTTTAAAAAAGTTATGGAAATTTCTATATCGAATTAAAATACATAAAAAAACTTAAATGTATTAAAACGTATTAGGTTTTAAAAAACGTTAAAATTGTATTCAACAGTTGTATTCTAATATACGCTGATTTGCTGGCTGGGTTATTATTTGCAATTTGCTGCCTTAGTTATGCATCCACGACCTTGATCGTGATTGTAATGTGGAGGTCTGTAATGTTTAGGTAGTTTTTGAAAAATAATAATGCAACAGCTCTTACCTTATTTATTGGAGCACAACATAGTTAAATACAAGTTTACACTAGGTCATATGATTCAGATAATAAATTTTGTGGATGTACAAATGTTTTAGACAACTGGCTGCGTTGCTGGATTGAATAGTTGCCTGTTAAGGCCAATTTAAATTTATAAGTGAATGTTGTTGATAGCTCTTGCTATTTTACCGGTTTTGCTTTAAACAATGTTTCGTTTCAACTTTACATTTTTTTCTGCTCTTTACAAAGAATTCCTGCAAAAAAAACTGATTTCGTATTTAGGTCATGCAAGATCTTTGCAAAAAGCATAAATTTTATTTTTTATCTTTTGTGTTCTGGTTGTAGGATTTTGTAAGCCCATAGTGAGCAATTTATAAAAAAAACTCACGTGTTTGACTTCAAACCAGAAATGCTTTGCTTTGCAAATTTTTGCTGCTTTTCTGCTTTAAGAATTATTTACACTTTTTAGTTTCTTCATGTGGAAGGAAAAAAACATGCTGAGCCGGCAGCATGGGCTAAACAACCAAAAACGGCAGTTGTGACAAAAAGTTAAACAACGTTGTCTGTCAGGTTAAATAATGTTTGTTTTGTTGCTTGTTTTCAGGTGCATCTTTTACAAGTATTATTGTGGTTTTTGTGTTGTTATTGTACTAAACACCTTCGACGGTAATGCATGCTGCTGTTGCAACTTGCAAGGTCATTTAAATCATTTACGTTTAGAACTTTCGTATAATCATTTCGTTTCGCTTAACTTTTATTCACAATCCTATTCGTGACATTTTATTTCCTGATTATTAAAAATAAATTTTGTGATAAAAGTTCTTATAATATTTATTTACATTAATTTTTTGAGTTATTTTTGAATAATTTAAGATACAATGGGTACGTACTCCAAAGGGAAACTTTGGGTCAACAATTTTTGGTTCAAAAAATTGTAGCGTTGAGATTAAACAATTAGCACATAATTTTTCAAAACCGACAATATATGCCGAAGGTACAACGAAAAAAAGGAAAAAGGTTCCCTACAGTAGGCAAAAAAAAAAAAAAGTTTTATGGAAACGTGTTCCAAAAGAGACATTAAAATACTTTTAGTACAAAAGTTTAATAGCTATTTGAGAGCTTTAATTATCTGACATTAAGGTAATGAAAACTGAGATCTGGTGAGAAAAAACTTCAAAGGTATGAGGTGCATGAACCAAAAATTGCTTCTAGAACATTTTTTAAATTTGTTGGGGAGGGGGTTATTGAATGGCCTTCCTACGCCAATGGATATTTCGCACTTAAATATCTGAAAGTTATTGCTGAAGTTTTAACAAAAAATCTAAAACTGCGACCCCTACTTATACCATAAAAAATAAAATTTTTTTTTAGGAAATCTTTTAGCAATGCTTTATATTAGCTGGTGCACCTCGAACTTTACTTGTTTGAGACGGTCTAATGTGCATATGCGTATGTATGCAAGTTTCTATGCCATGACCTTAGAAATTTTTACCATGACCCTTCTTATTATCAAATCGTCGATTACCTAAAACTAATAATCATACACTTACATATGTATGTTTTTAAATACAGCAAGAAGTTGCTGTTTATTCAATCAATCAGTCAATCAATTATGGTAAACTTTTGTGTCAATATTAAACCTTTTTCTGATCGATAAAATTATTGCCCCTATGAAATTTTTAATTCACTGTTTAATTTTTTTTTATTTGGACTTAAAACTTTACTTCTATGATTCGTTTTTCTTCTGTTAAAGTTGACCTTTAAAAACTTAAAATTTGTAAATTAACCATTTAGCCATGTGTTTTATGACCAACAAATTTATTACAGGTAAAACATTAATTTTTAAAAGTAGGCTCGTTTTTTAATAAAGTTTAAAATAAGCATCTACAAAACACTTTAAGTACTTTTACAAGGGAGATATTACCCATATAACTTACATATTTAATCTTCCTCTGATAATGTGTAATGTACCCTTTTTAAAGTTTGTATGTAATTTATTTTTGGTATCTTCAATATACTGGAAGTAATCAGGCTCCAAAAGTCAATCAACACAAAACTATATTAAAACCAAAACAAAGGGTGCCCAAAAATTAACCAAAAGATTTGAATAAAAAACGCAGTTAAATTTCTTTTGATTGTTATTTTTCATTAAATCTACTAATAATTAATAGGTTAATATAAAAAAAATCATATAAAAAGACGTTGTTCTATTGTGTAACGCTATATTTTTACTAACCTTAAAGATGAAAGACCATAACACGCTTTTCATGCGTTCTCGCTTTATACGCGGTTGTCAAAAAAGTTGAGTACGTGTATTTTAATATGGCAAGTTACAGAGCATGACGCGTTGACGTCCTTTGACGCGACGCACGCAAAAAGTAGAGCCACTTTCTACTTTTGCATGCGTTATTAAACGTCATACCAAAAGACCAGCTATTTTGGCTAATGAGAGTGTAAGTTTTTTATATTTTCAAAGCTATCGATAAACTTAATTGGATCGCAATTTTTATACCCTTCACATAGTGATAGGGTATATATCACTTTGTCATTCCGTTTGTAATTTCTTTATTATTCATTTGCGACCCCATAAACTATATATATTCTGGATCCTTATAGATAGGGAAGTTGAAATAGCCATGTCCGTCTGTCCGTCTGTCCGTCTGTCTGTCTGTCTGTCTGTCTGTCTGTCTGTCTGTCTGTCCGTCTGTCCGTCTGTTGAAATCAAGTTTCCGGAGTCAGATAAAAAAATACAGATCAGTAAATGGTGTCAAACGATTACAAATATCCCGCTAACAATCGCTATTTAAAATCAGCAAAATCGGTTCACTATTGACCGAGATATAAGCGAAAACCCAGAGTAACCCATTTTTTTTAGGACAAAATCCGTGCATATATCCCTATATATCTCAGTAAGTATAATCACTCTTGCCACAAAACTTGGCACGGATACTCCTAGAGAAGGGACCTAAATAATGGAAAAAGTTTTTTCAGATAGGACCAGGGGAAGGGGTATTTTTCCTACAATTGCACAAATTTGGTGAAATATTTTATGCGCTATATCTCGGAAACTATCACAACTATCGACATAAAATTTTCTACAAAAAGTAATTGTACGCAAAGATCTACACTTTAAAGAAAAATTTTTTTGAGTGGGGGCAAAAAAAGGGTAGCTCCCATACAAATCGACAATTATTATAAAATATTCGATACGCTATATCTCGGAAACTATAACAGATATCGACTTAAAATGTTCTACAAAAAGTGATTGTACGCAAAGATCTACACTTCAAAGAAAAATTTTTTTGAGCGGGGTCAAAAAAAGGGGTAGCTCCCATACAAATCGACAATTATTATAAAATATTCGATACGCTATATCTCGGAAACTATAACAGATATCGACTTAAAATGTTCTACAAAAAGTGATTGTACGCAAAGATCTACACTTTAAAGAAAATTTTTTTTGAGTGGGGGCAAAAAAAGGGTAGCTCCCATACAAATCGACAATTATTATAAAATATTCGATACGCTATATCTCGGAAACTGTAACAGATATCGACTTAAAATGTTCTACAAAAAGTGATTGTACGCAAAGATCTACACTTCAAAGAAAAATTTTTTTGAGCGGGGTCAAAAAAAGGGGTAGCTCCCATACAAATCGACAATTATTATAAAATATTCGATACGCTATATCTCGGAAACTATAACAGATATCGACTTAAAATGTTCTACAAAAAGTAATTGTACGCAAAGATCTACACTTTAAAGAAAAATTTTTTTGAGTGGGGGCAAAAAAAGGGTAGCTCCCATACAAATCGACAATTATTATAAAATATTCGATACGCTATATCTCGGAAACTGTAACAGATATCGACTTAAAATGTTCTACAAAAAGTGATTGTACGCAAAGATCTACACTTCAAAGAAAAATTTTTTTGAGCGGGGTCAAAAAAAGGGGTAGCTCCCATACAAATCGACAATTATTATAAAATATTCGATACGCTATATCTCGGAAACTATAACAGATATCGACTTAAAATGTTCTACAAAAAGTGATTGTACGCAAAGATCTACACTTTAAAGAAAATTTTTTTTGAGTGGGGGCAAAAAAAGTGGTAGCTCCCATACAAATCGACAGTTGTTATAAAATATTCGATACGCTATATCTCGGAAACTTTAACAGATATCGAAATGGAATGTTCTACAAAAAGTAATTGCGCAATAATGCCTACGCTTTAAAAAAAAATTTTTGAGTGGGGGCAAAAAAAGGGGTAGCTCCCATACAAATCGACAATTATTATAAAATATTTGATACGCTATATCTCGGAAACTATAAAAGATATCGAAATGAAATGTTCTACAAAAAGTAATTGGGCAAGATTGCCTACACTTTAAAGAAAAAATTTTTTGAGTGAGGGCAAAAAAAGGGGTAGCTCCCATACAAATCGACAATTATTATAAAATATTTGATACGCTATATCTCGGAAACTATAAAAGATATCGAAATGAAATGTTCTACAAAAAGTAATTAGGCAAGAATGCCTACGCTTTGAAGAAAAATTTTATTGAGTGGGGGCAAAAAAAGGGGTAGCTCCCATACAAATCGACAATTATTATAAAATATTCGATACGCTATATCTCGGAAACTATAACAGATATCCACATCAAATGTTCTACAAAAAGTAATTGGAACACAAGGCCTACGCTTTAAAGAAAAAAATTTTCGGGTGGGGGATGAAGAAGGGGTAGCTCCCATACAAATTAACAATTTTTATAAAATTTTCGTTACACTTTTTCTGGAAAACTTTTACAGCTATCGACTTCGAATATTCTACAAAAAGTAATAATCAAATAATTTATACATTTTGGAAAAAAAGTTGGAGAAGAGCAGCGGGACTAGAACATTTAATAAGTTTTATTAACCTTTAAATATGGATAATGTCGAAAACTTTTAAAACTTTCGACCTCAAATCTTCTTCATCTATTTCTATTATTCATATGAACGTTAAAATTTTGTTATTTTTTCTATGGGCTTTAAAACTCGCACAAGGTTTTTTATTATATTATTTGCAGTACAAAATTACTCGGCTGGGTATATTTAAAGACCAATGTGAAGGGTATATAAAATTCGGCACAGCCGAATATAGCGCTCTTACTTGTTTTGTTTTGTTTTTGTAGTGTAAAAAACAAAAAGTTCTATGCGTCAAAGTATTGCATGTAACTTGAAACGCAACAACGTTAAAAAATTCAGAAAGCCACAACGCATTGCGACGTTGACGCATGCCATGGACTTTCAGCTTAAGGCTGTCAGCTGTCGAACGGTTCTTAGGGTTGTAAACACTGCACAATTTTAGAATATCAAATCTTGCGGAAATTTTGGAACAAGCAATAATAAACAACAAAAAAATTTAATTATTCAAAATAAATGCACTTATTTGTCGCACTTTAAAGAATGAAGAATATATAAGTCTGAAATTGATTATATGCGACACTTAAAATTTTTGTTGTTCTTTGGTTAAATCTTAAAAACTTTTTATACTTTGTTAAATAATTTGAAAGAACTTACGATATTTTTTATTTTTAAATTAAGAAACTTTTTTTCGCTGTTGTTAAACGTGAACCTTTTAATGAATCATTGAAAAATTATCTTAAAAATGATTATTGTAACATTTTTTTTTACTAAAAATAACAAAAACATACAAATATTTATTAAGCTTGCCAGTAAGTATCTTCTTAACCTTTAACCCTACACAAATTTTATTTTTACTTAATAACAGCTTAGTAAGTTAAAATGTAGCTTATAAGAAAAATTAATTAATACTATGTTTAAGGTCGAAATCAATATCACCTTCATTGACTTTAAGCTTTGTAATAAATAAAATTCATACTTTGTTTATAACAAGTACTTAAATCAGGGCTGCACAGAGTGTCAAAAACTGCAAAATTATCACGAATGGTCATGTGCAACGCACACAGCGCCTTACATTTATTAACTAACTACTTTGAAGCTTAATTTGAAAAATCACAAAAAGATTTGAAGTTAAAATATATAACGCTACTACTTAAGCTAATAATAGTTATTTTGAATTTAGTTTAAACTCTTTTTTATAGTAAAAAGAGTTGTTAGCATTCAAAGAAAACTTAAAACTTGACTTAAAATATTAGGAATGTAAAATTTGGGAATCCCAAAATATGTCGAAATTGAGTAATCTCGAATTTTGCTTGTGCAATGCCGCAAAATTACGAGATCCCAAAATAATTCTGTATTCCCGGCATTTAAAAATCCTGGATTCCCTGATTTGATAAGTCAGGTGTTCATTTTAGATCCTAAAAAAATTTTAGTATCACAATTTCCATTACATATTTGAAAAAAAGTTGTCCAATTTGGCATCCCTTGCACACCCACCTGTGTTGTTATAGCTTTAGTACATACGACCAAGCATTTACAAAGCAAAGCAGCAGCAGTCCAAAAAACAGTACCCAAATAATTAATGTTGCAAACTAAAATTTATTATTTAAATTTTTATATAAATCAAAATGTACAATGTATAAATTCCTTAAATAAAATTTAAAATTTAGCGGAAAATTAAATATTGTATCCAATTTAAATTATTATTTAATGCTTAAAGGTACTTTTACATAGTAATAATAAATATATATTTCGACATGTCAAAATATGTTGTGAAATAATACAAAATCTCGTCATGTAAATCCATAACGTATTGAGTGGGAGAAAATACAGATAAAAAATTTGACAAGTGTCAAGTAAATGTTTCCCTACCAGAACAGTGACAGTCATTTGACCGGTCATATGACCGACACAGATGACCGGTCAATCGGTCATTATTTTCTATCATTTTCTTAAGGGCGATGTGAAACAAATGACCGAAACTTTGTGTACGTGTGATCTTGCATCTCCCTCGCATCTTCAGAAATGATGGAAATATTGGTCACAAATGACCGACAAAAAATGTTTTAGTGCTAGTTTCGGTCACAAATTTCTTGTAGGTTTATTTTCTAAACTATTTTAGAAACTTACGTATTCTCATCATATCAGAGGTGTGTAAGATTGGCAGCACTTATAACGTCTAATGAAGGTTGCTATATTTTATGAAAAAAACCCAAACAATTAAAATCAACGCAGAAGTTTTTTTATGTTGTTTTTGTTAAAATTGTAAAACTTAGACCCTTATGCCGTTACCACAACATCCAAGGCATATCCATACAAGGTGGTCGCAAGAAAAAAATTAAGAGAGTCGTTCTCTTACTCTTTATTTTTTTTATATGGAGTTTGACACTAAAATTAAAAAATTAATTTCAAGTTTAGTATCAAACTCCATATAAAAAAATAAAGAGTAAGAGAACGAATCTCTTAATTTTTTCCTTGCGGCCACCTTGTATGGATATGCCTTGACACCATTCGTGTAAACATGTAAAAATACTTAAAACAGACTTTTATGGTCTTTTTTCAACACTGAGAGAAATTCATAATATTTTGATTTGACAAAGTCTAAATAATTTGTATTACCATATAAAGCCAGCTTAAATAGTATGTTAATAGTTTTGGTGGTTTTGAAAAATGGATAAAATGGTTTAAGCCTTTGGCACATAGCAACGGACTAATTTATGTAAATCGCTTAATAATAAAAAAAAATCAGTTAAACCTATTACATTTAAAGGTATTATAAATTTATATGTACTTACAAATAAACTGTATTCATTAATCACTAAAAATCAAAGGGCGATTGGATTGCCGTATTGCATAGAAATAATTTAGCTAGAATTAATTTTTGTTTAGTCAAGTCCTTAAAAGAAATTTGTGATTTTTAAATATTTTTATGCTGCAATAAAAACAGTTTAGGGCTTATCCTAATGACATTTCTTTTCAAAATAAAAACACAAAAATACTTTATAACATTTTCTGTATTCTCAATATTAATTAAAGGAATATTAAGGACATGCAGGTATGTATCATGACTATATATGAAGTAGTGTAGTGTAGGTTTATGTTTAAATTTGTAATGGAATTTATGTATATTCTTGTGTAGTGGAATTAAAATATCGTAGAGAAAAAAATTAAAGTTATTTGATTAAATAATTTAAATAATTTTTTTTTACAAAAAAAAAAAAGATGCAGAGATATACTCAGACAAATGAATGAAATTAAAAAAAGGCAGACTGACTAGTTGACTGACGGCCTTAAGACAAGAATTAAATCACAGCAAGTAACTCAATCACGTACAATTGTTATCTTTTTATATTAAAATCTGCGATAGGGTCCTTGCTGCTGTTGTTGCTGATATTGATTGCTGTATTGTTTAGTGGCAACAACAGTTTGCTGCTGATACTGCTGCTCATGATTAGGGTGCGTGCGAATGTATTCTAATGATTTCAAAATTTCTGCAGGAATTGGTGGTGGTATGGGCAAATGAGCACCTTGTGGTTGAAAACCATTTTCATCGGCCTTATAAGTCAATTGAATTAATTCCCCTCCAGGAGCAAAGTACTGTGCTGAGCCTGTGGCATAGTGGCCACCAACACCCGACTCCTGCTGGGCAATACCGTTCGTGGTATCAAATTGATAATTATAGCTGCCATCTTCATTGATTTTGTTAACCAAATTACGTGTTTCAGCCTGAAAGTCGACCGCTAGCGTACAACCACAAATAACCAAAGAAACGATAAGCTGTAAGATATATAAAAAAAGAAGAGCAAACAAAAAAGAAAAAAAAGGAAAATTTCATTAGTTATTAATAGTTTCTGGCGTAGTTAAATCCTGCTAAGGCTGCTTGTTATTATTTAAAGATTTATTAAGACTTGAAATTGTAGTGTGTACAGAGATAACTTAATTAATATTTATTTTTATTTGAGCAACTTTTTGCTTTAAAAACACTTACAGTTTTGAACATTTTTGTTATGCTTAAAAGGAAGCGAGTAGAATTGTCTTAGATTTGACGTTGATGGTAAAACTTAAAGATCTAAAGTGTTTATAAAGTATTTCTGACAAATGTTCAAATATTTATATGAACAGAATTTTTTGTTATTGAAAACAAACCCTAAAAAAATAAATAAAAATTAATATTGCAAAAACAAATTGTTACCTAAAACAGCTTAAACATTATTGTTACACCTTTGAGAATTATCATTTTGCAAATTTTTGTATACGAAACTGGAAATTGCTTTACAAGATCTTGTATATTTAAGTTCTTAAGCTTTTAACTAATATAAAGATATAATAATGTTGATCACAATTATAAAGTTGGTGGGCTAGATTTGTCAACCAACACTTTAAATTTTAGAAATATTTTTTGTGTAAATCACTAATCTGCAAAGATATAAACTTGTTACTTCTTACACACGTATGTATTTGTCCCAAAATCACTTACATATTTTTACAAGTATGTTTGCTGTCTTAATCCCCAATTATAATTTAAGTTTAAAAATTCGTAAGTGTTAAGTGTAACAGTTTTAAACGATTTAAATGATAAATATTAAAAAGTAAGACAGTCAGTAAAAAGAATTACTTGTGTTATGTAAATTACAGTTATGCACAGAAAATTTATTAGATTGGTTACAATTAAGAAATTTATTGTTTTAATTAAATTTTTAATTTATTTTTAGCCTTTAGACAAATGGGAAATACATGAATTAAAATAAAAAAAATGTGAGAAATTTCAAATTAAAAATTAAAAAAAAAAAATTACTAATTACACTTCTTTTGAATCTTCTGAAGGGATTCACAATGGACCTGAGGGATCCTTCGTAGCCTAACCTAACCTAATTGCACAGATTTTTCAAAATAAATTTATATTTGTACAGATAATGAATTAAAATTATTTTAAACTCTCAAATCAAGTTTAAGGTTGATTGTACATTCTTTGAAGATTAATTTTCTAAACCAGATATCGACCTTCGGCCTATTCTTTACTTACAAGAATACATAGACACCCCAACGGGCGGACAGACATGTTAATCGGCTCAGGCAGTCATTTCAATTCGATCGCTATAATTGAAGGACGTTCTTAGAATATAACAATTAAAAAGGGTACTGATTTCAATTCAGAAATAAATGGTCCCCTCACAAATAGCCAACTGGGAATTTTTCAAAGCTGACTGCCCGAGTCTACTAAAGATTACATTGCCTACATCTAGCAGAAAGCTGGCTTACCACGGCACTTTTTCCAAAAAAAATCCAAGTTTTTAATTACTTGTCACTGAAGGTCACTTGGCCAACATATTTTTAAACAAAGTTTGGAGTTCTGAATTTACACTTACTTTAAGAAAAATAAAATAACTTAAAAAAAAAACAAAATAAGCTTTTAGCACTACCATAAAATGAAATAACCCCAAAATGAATAAGTCTCTACCAAGTACCTAATGATAGCTGGGTGATGGAAAATGCGACAAGAAGCTTAGTCAGCGTAGATGTGACGGAATAAGAAAGTTTCTTAGTACTGGCGCGATAAAAGGATATTATAAGCAATATCCTAAAGTCCTTAGCACATATCGAGAATCTTAGGCATATTATATGGTCAGGGAGGTCAGTTTTGGAAAACTGCCACCTATAATAATCTCTAATAGGTACTGTTGGTTGGAATGGAACAGTATGTATTAAGTACCATAAATTACTTTCAAATAAATTTACTTCCAATTTATTTCCACACAACTTAAAACTTATTTCCTTACTTTAGATTGGAATTTTTTATAATAAAATCACCCAGTCCTTAATGTGTGCCGGGGGGGAACGTCGTCTAATACCGCCTAGGGTGGTGCACCTCTTGTGGCACAAGTAATTCAATGTGAAGCATAATTCTAAACCTTATTAAGAAGCATCCTATATCTGACTTTTTCGAGCGCATATCCACACCATGCAATCAATCTCAGCTTTTGCCCCTATCCTTTGTATTTTTGCGTTCCGTTTATAGTTTGCTACTTAGGTCTATTCCAATATATTTAGCCTAACATGATAGGCTGAAGGGTGGTACCATTACGAGGTGCTAATTATTGCCATCAAATAAAACTCCCTTCCTTTCTGAACAAAGTAACATGAATCAATTTATTTAAGGCACTTAACCTTAAATCTTTAAAACTTTAGATAAAACATTCAGTGCTTCAATTTAATCCTCCAACCTAAATAGCGTGGTCAATTAATTAAACATTTAAGGCAAAAAAAAAAAAAAAAAATCAATCAAGACCCGTAAAAAATCCGAGATTTTATAAGCATAAACGTTAATGACTGCCAATTACTTTGTATTTTTTTTGGAAAATCAATTTTAATTTTACTCACTCCCATTTTTTCTTTATCTTTGTTTTTATCCACTTTTGCGTGTCATGAATCAAACATTGTTAAAACTTGTTGTTAAAGTGCTCATCTTAAGGCAGGAAACTTCTTGCAGCATTTTTTTTGTTTTTTTAGATCCATTTAAATATTTAAATTTACTATGGATTATGAATGAACAAATTTTCTAGAAATAAAGGAAATATTCTAAACACTAACGAAAATACGTTGATTTCGTATTTTATTTGCTTAATTTCCCTAATACCAGACAGGAACGTTTTGTTCTTTCTGTTTTATGTTAAAAGAGAGCAGTCATGTATGCATATAATTTTTTCCAAATACAATTTATTTTAATAAATCGAGGTGATTGGCTATTAAACTTAATGATGGTTTTAAATTAGATTTTTTACATTATCAATACAATGTCACCCTGGAAGGACATTAAAGGATATGGCTTGAAACATAGTCGTTTAAAAATCACAATATGTAATAACTTTTAATGTTAGGGATTATTATTTGAAACATGCTTTATAAAAGATTTGATAATGACTATTAAAAATAAAAATATTTTGTGCTAATGGTTATTAGTTAGATATTTCTATGAGAATTTGTAAAACAAATTATTATATAAAACAAAAGTATTTTAATGCCTTTGAATGTTATATTATGGCTTGCAGTTTTTTTTTATGACCGACTGTAAAAAGATATACATATGTACATACTTATTTCTTTAGGCAATAAATAAAGGGATAGTTATATACAAAACAACTTATTCATGTACATATTTTGTTAAATTAACAAACTAATTAAAAACCCAAAACTGTTTTTAACAAATAATCTAATTGTTCCAGTAAAGTGTAAAGGTTTTAATGGGAATTTAACCGTTGCCGATATGATTATTTAAAGAAGCAGGAGTTTAGCCAAGGAATTTTGTAGTTTAACGCTTTTGTACCTTAGTTTTTGCAAGTATGCAATACTTTAAGTTGAGTATACAAAGATGAAAAACTAACATTAACGCTAATATAACCTAAAGTTGTCCCATGATAAAAACGAAAATTTAAGCTTAAGCAAGTAAGTTTTCTACCGATCTAGCCGAGTAGAATGCATTTTCGAAAGCAACAACGAAATTTTATTATCAGTACTCTTTAAACGGTATTAGTGTCTTTTGGCTGTAAACATCACTTATTTAATTTACATGTAACAGAGAAATAAAAAAAGGCAAATAGATATTCCGTTTTCCTTTCTCTGTTTTATGTAAGTTAAAAAGGTAATATTTACAGCCAAAAGACATTCTACTCGGCTAGATCGGTAGAAAACTTACTTGCTTAAGCTTAAATTTTCGTTTTTATCATGGGACAACTTTAGGTTATATTAGCGTTAATGTTAGTTTTTTATCTTTGTATACTCAACTTAAAGTATTGCATTCTACTCGGCTAGTATCGGTAGAAAAAAACCTGTTTTTTCAAAAAAAATTTCTTTACACATTGACGGAATTTTTTTTAATTTCTTCTAATAAAAGGAAATTATATAATGAACTTAAGCCAAAATAAAAAGCAAAAATTTGTATTAAAATCAATAAAAATTTAATTAAGGTTTTTAAAACAAAAACATTCTATAAGTCCTATTTTTCTGCATATACCTATACAAATGCAACTATTAACGCACTTACTTAAACGTAGTTTTTCTGTCGTAATGACCCAATTACCTGGTAACCTATGAAATAATGACAGCTCATTACTCAAGTTCAAAAAAATTTTGATGGGTTAGTTTTTTTCTCGATTTTTTGTTATGTTTTCCAATTTGAACTTGCTGATATAAAGATTATTACTAACAATGCTACGTACCAAACAGAGAGTGCTGATGAGGAGTTGTTGCGAACTTTAAAAATGCATTTCACTCGACTAGTGTCGGGGAAATAAACTTTTTCAAGATAAATCTTGAATAAAAATTTTATCACAATAAAATTAAACCAATTAACTGACCTAGGAACTAGAACGAAAAATTAAAAATTAAAAAGAAAATTAAAAATTTTCCAGAAATACGCAAAAATGAAACTAAGTAGTAGTTTATTTGTAAATTAGGTTAAATAATAACATAATATATAAATGTAATAAAATTAAACAATTAATAATAAGAATAGAAATAAATACGTTTGTTTTTAAATGTATAACAATTCAAATAATCATTTTATTTAAATCAATTAAGTAGTTGATCTATAATTTAGTTACTTTTTAATTAAATTTCTTAATTGAATCTAAAATAGGAGCAAACTTTTTAAACTAACAAATTCATTGATTGATACTATCAATTTGTTTGCAGGCAGAGATTCAACACATTGGGACTAAAAAATTTCTTAACAGAAGTCAACTTTGTATTTTTTCTGTGTTTTATTATGTCACAAGTCATAACCCATAATTAAGATTATCCCAGCAAAAACTTACAATTATTTGTAATGAGTCAAAATCCAAAAAATTTTTACTCATTAGCATTTTAACCTTTTAATTTAAAATGGCGATGACATTGGAGGCAAGAGCTTACCATTCTCGCTTACAAAAAGGGAGGTAAATAAGTACTTACCATGCTCTCTTATAAAGAGGGATTTACATAAGCTATTACACAGAAAAAAAACTCGCTTTCTAAAATCAAGAATTTTATTCTTGAATTTATCCAAAATCTTTTTTGAAATTTTTAAGTACGATCCGTACTTACATTTTCTTAAATCAAGCCTATTCGGATTGCTTCAACAAATCAAACAGAAAAAAGCTTGTTGTTTTAATATATTATTTTACATTTGAAAACAAGGTGTCTCGGTGGCCTAGAGGTAACGCGCTTGTGCTCCAGTGCAGAAAGTCCCTGGTTCAAATCTCAGCTTCGGTAAGTACAAAAAATTAAATTTTTAAATTGTAAATTTTAAGTGTCTATGAAATAAAATATAAAACTCTTCTTTATTTAATAAAGCTCCATAAGTCAAAACAAATGACATTTCGTTTTCGAATTAATCCCGTTTACGGCTTAAATCAATTTTTTTTTGGCTTACATCAAGTACGGTTCCGAACTTAAATCAATCCTTTTTTGGCTTAATTGTGGCTAAAAGTAAGAAATTCGTACTTGAAAAATTTTACTTGGAATAAGAAATTTCGTACTTTTTTTAAGAAAAACCGTATTCAACGTACTTTTGACTTCGCTATGGCTTGATTTAAGTAAAGTTTTCTTAAATAATTTTTTGTGTGTACTTTATCGGCATTAAAATAACCTTTTCCTGGGGACCCCAGTTACTTATTGTTGCATATAAAGTTTTTTTCTTTGATGTTTTGGTTGAAACTAGCTTAAAATGTTTAGTTAGAATAAGTTAAGAAATTGACGGTATGTAAAAGTAAAAAAGTAAAAAATTTGTAATACATAAATAATTCCAAATTTTTGCTGGGTTCGTTATTTACGAGCAAAGTAACAGTTTGAATACTAATAATAATGTTAATTTTAATTGTGGCTTTGATTTAGTTTTTTGCTTCAAACAAACTTCAACTATAGTATGATTGTGGCCATCATAAATATGATCTCCGTAATCATGTAATGATAAAATTTTCCGTTATCTTGTTTTTGCTTACTGACTTATTAGACATTTTTCTGTGTGTTTAGACTGTGGGTGGTGATAAAGACCACTTTGCGGACACAACAATAACTTTTTGTAACATATTTGTAATCAGACAAATCAACAAAACTGTTTGTATTTTAAAAAATAATTGTTTATTTAAATTATGTTAAAATTTATTTAATTTAAATAATTGTTGTAATAGCAAATAAAAATGTTAATCCGAATAATTTATAGCATTTAGTTTTCTTGTTCTTTCAAATATTCATATTCAATGCAGACGAGAGTCATGAAGTTAGTTCAAATCTTCATTCTCTTTTTAAAAATTTAAATTTGTATTTTTGTCGGATGTAAATAAAACACGATAGATGCGTTAAAATTTATGTAAAGTTTTGATTCGGCTTCTTTGTAAAGGCGTTAAATATTATTTAAATTAGAATAAATGCTTACAAACTGCAGTTTTTTTAAATTCTTTACCGAACAACATTTATAATTACATTACTGATGAGTTGAAAAATAATAAATAATAAAGACTTTACATATGTTAACATATTAAATTAATTCCGTTTTTATCTAAATATGTTTATAAGAAATAATTTAAACATTACATTTTTAGAAGCTGCATATACATAAATTAACTTATTATAGCTTTTAATGTCATTTTAAAAATTATAATAATGTTCGTAGATTAAGCGTTTGACGACTTTAATATTTTAATATTATTGCTCTAAATATAAATTAGATATGTATGTCAAGCTATAAACGATAAAAAATGATAGTTTTATTGATAATTATTCAAAACTGTTATTTAAATAGTTTTTTTTTGGAGGCAATTAATATTTTTACACTTAAAATTTAACAGAGCTATTTTTGAAAAAAGAAAACGGTTTAAATATCAATTTGGTTCAACGATAAACAAATAACGTGTCAAAGTGTTATTTTTAATTAATTAAAAAATATTATAGTATTTTATTTTAATATTTAAAATTAAGTTTTTTTTTAATATTTTTTTTCCAAAGGATATTACGACTTTTTTTCCTTTAACAAACATCTATCTAACATGATGCTGCTAAATTGGTTGAAAAGATACCATAAAACCCACCAAGGACATGCTCTTTTCGCTAGAGAATGTAATTCCCTATCCCGTATGGAGTGTGGGTATGAAATAAATACTATAAAATATTTTTTTTACACTCAAAAATTATTTAGGTATAACCAACTTAAATACAACTTAAAACAACTGGATATTAATTTGAAAACCCTATAACAAGATCTTGATTTAAATCAACTAAAAAGTTAAAAGTAAATTAGTTAAATTCTATTGTGATAGAATTGTTTTTCAAATTATCTTGAAACAATATATTTTCTCGATACTAGCCGAGTGAAATACATTTCCAAAGCCAATTCCTTATCAGCACTCTTTGTTCGGTACAGAGCATTGGCAGCGTTTTTTTCTATAATAAAAATTCTATCACAATAGAATTAAACCAGTTAGCCTGATAAACTACAAAAAAAATGGAAATTAAAAATTTTTTAAAAATACGATAAGATAACAATTTGTAAAAATTCAAATAGCAGAAAATCTTAAATTAATTAAATATTCATTCATTTTTATTGTTATTACAAAAAAACTTACAAAAGTTTGTAAAATAATAAATTTTGGTGCACTTTGCTCTTTTTTTTCTTCGCATAAGTTAATTTTTTGTTTGCTACGAATAAATTAATATTTTAAAATAATAGTAATTAAAATAAACTTATTTGAAAAACCAATTTTTCTTACCAACACCAGTCAAGTAGAATGCATTTTCGAAACAAACTACGGATTTTCATCATCTATACTCTTTGCCAAAAAGGCAAACGGAATTTATTTTCTTATGTCGGAATGAAATTTTTGAGCCTACTGCCTTAAAACAAGACAACAAAAATTGGAAAGCATATTACTATTGGTTTTTTAATTTTTGGAAATTAACTGTAAAAACGAAAAGTTAAAAAAAAATAATAACAAAGTTTAATGTTATATTTTTGTTGTTTGTTGAAACATTTTAAAACATGAATGAAAAAAATTAACTCCAACTGAAAATCAGTACTTTTTTGTAGGTACTGTTGTAAAGAACTATCTAAACCAGTTTAAAAAAATTTATATACTTCTTTTATAACTGACAGTAAGTTACTGTAATAATTTTTCTGGGTGTAAAAAAGTACAACTTTTCAAATAGTTTCATTTCAAGCAAGAACATTTGGTTATATTTTTTTTACCTAATCTCAAAACAAATTCGATGAATAAATTTTCTCTTTTCGAGTAATTTTTAGGAAATTCTTTTTAAAGTTCCATTTAGTTTTTTTATATAAAATAAAAAAAAATATGTAACATTTTAAAATTAAAAAAATATAAAAAATATTAAATTAAAAAAAAGTTTATCAAAATTAAAGCCTTTACATTTTAGGTGACCATATAAATGAATATTATTAATTTGCTGCATACATTAGAGTTTTTTTACCGTAAATATCATCGAACGCACTTCTTCTGTAACTGGTTATGATGTTTGTTTTTTTACTTTTTATAACATGACAGCATATTACATTTGAATAAAAATTTAGGCTTAAAGTTTAACTTAACAAAAACATTTAAATGCTTTTGTAGATAATTTCATTCAAATATGTTAACTAAAAACATTTATGGCCTACAGTTAAGTTTAAAGGCGTGACCTGTTGAGTGATAAGTTATAAAATTAATTCATTTAGTCAGGGAACACAGTATAACACTAATATTTGTTGATGCTTACAAATTTAAAAATCTGAAACAGGTTTTTTTGTTTTTTATATTTACAAATTATTTTTTCCAATATTTTAATATTTTAAACAAATAAAAAAAAACTAAATTTATAATAGAAATTATGGGTAAACTTCTTTGGTGGTTTTACTTGGGAAGCTCATCGTCAGATAATACTGCACAAATGTCAGTAGTTCAATTTAATTAGGAATTAAGAATCAAATTTCAATTTTTTAAATATTTTACAAACAATTTTCTTTAAGCCTGCAGTCACCTATAAAAGTTTTCTCTTGAATTAGGTTATTTGTCCTCGATAAGTAGGTTGACTTATGTTCGTTTTTTTTTCTTGTCTCATTGCAAGTCAGCTCTGGTTATTACTTTTATGTAAAAAGAAAAAAAAATTGTCAAAATTTTTTATCGTCAACTTAACTTATGTAAACAAGTTTTAATTTTCAACTAAAAATTAGTTTAATACCAAAATTTTATAATTTAAATTCCAGTTTTAATCGGATTATTGTGACAGTGCAAAAAAGGTAAATCTTTTTTTTTTTTAAATTAAAAAAAATGCAGAAAATCTTACATCATGTTAAATTGAAATTAAATTTAAGATAATTTAAAAATGTTAAAAAAATTATTTTATTTTTATTTAAAGAGTTTAAAACGATTTAATAAATATTACGATTAACTATATATATGCTCATAGTATTCACAAGAATAAAAAAATCCAAAAATGTAAAAAAGTGCTTTATGTTTATTTAGTTGATTTTCGGCCTCAACAAGTTTTAATTACGTATCTCTAACATCTCAATTAAAAAAAGGATAAAAAAATTAAAAAGTATTAACTGTTTACATAGTTGACTTCCGACCTCAATCGGCGTCAATAGCTTCTAGCAAACACAAAAGGATTGAAAAAAGTACCAAAAAACGTGAAAAAGTACTTTTTGTTCAGAAAGTTGGCGTTCGACGCCAAAATAGACAAACAAATAATATTATATTTTTAAACGCATTTTAAAAAAGTGCAACAAAGTACAAACATATAAAACAGTGAGTACTTTTTAGCCAAAAATTTGTTTGCCCTCAAAGCACTAAGAAATTTTTCCTTTTGCCTGACTTTACGATCCTGTTCCCCAGTTACGGCCCTTTAATTCATATTAATACGAGATCTCTTAACCCAAACATATTTTTTTGCCGTTTTCCCCCTGTTTGGAATTTTTTTGATTCCCATTCGAGCATCAAATTTGTTCCTAGTTGATGTTTGTTTTATAAAGAATGTTTCAAAAACCTTTTTATAAATTGTGTCGAAATTAAATATAAAATATTTCGATTAAAAAAGGTACCAAAATAGATGAAAAATACACTCCCTTAACCTTTGAACTTCCAAAACGTACAAATAATTATTCATGTGTGTGTGTTTACTGTTGTGCCCTTTACAAAGTGGAAAGAATGTTGTTATACCCTTTATATAGTGGTAAGGGTATATATCAGTAGGTCATTTCGTTTATAATATTTTTTAATACCCATTTGCGACCCTATAGAGTATATTAATTCTGAATCTCTAAAGATAGGGAAGTCGATACAATTGTTCAAATGTTGTAAATTTTCTTTTTTTAAAACTATGATAGCCATGTACTTTAAGCCCACCACAAATAATTATAATATTTACGGTTCGAAAACAACTTGCCTAGGTCAGGTGAGTGGGTAAACATAACGACCAATGTGAAGGGTATATAAAATTCGGCACAGCCGAATATGCCGCTTTTACTTATTTCTATTACAAATCTCTTTTAACGTGTAATTTTTCTTTGCAGACAACGTGATTAATTTGATTGTATGACCCTGATACTTTAATACACAAAACTCAATCTTGTTTTAAAATTAAAGGTGTGACATTTTTTCGCTTTAAATTGACACACATAAATATTTGCAAATTTCAAGCCAGTGTCTGCCTGTCCGTCTGTCTGTACCATTTTAACAATAACACTTAATATTTTGCTGGTGTGAATAAAAACGAGCCTACAATTTGGCAGTTTAATGATGTTAAATGTTATGCGCGTTTTAGGTCATTATTTTTATTAATGTATTTCGAACTATCTTTAGATTTATCTATGTATGCTTTTATCATGCTAATTTGTTATAACATATTGTTTTAGATTGCTTTTACTAGCAGGAGGTCATTCATTGTTAAAATGATTTTGCTACGTTTGATTTGGTTTTAAAGACCATAAAGTTTTTGTAACACAAGTGATTAAATAAAAAAAATATTGATTGGTCTGTAAGATAAGACACATTCTATTGGTTATATTTTTTGAGGCTTTTTCGGATCTTATCACTTTTTGGACCAATTAGTGTTTAACTTTAATTTATTGAAATTTTTAAAAAATACTTAATTTAAAAGGATCTTTAAAATATTTAATATTTTAAAAAAGAAAACATTTTCCATAAACTATTAAAAAAAAAATTTGGAAAAATGTTGGCTTTTTTATTCTAGTTTAGGGTTCATTTCATTAAAAAAAAAATGGAAATAATAATATTAAAAGAAACTTTATTTGAACATTTGTAGAATGCATTTTCGACACCAGCCACTTGATTTCGTCATCAGTACTCTTTGAACGGTAGTAGTGTTTTTAATTGTAAACATCACCTGCTTGACTTACGTGTTATCCAAAAAGGTAAACGGAAATTTTTTTGTTTTGTAATTTAGGACGAAAATTAAATTTTCCAAAGTTAAAGATCATTCATTGTGCCATGTGTGAGTATTAATCTTTTTTAAAAATAATAATAGTTTTTGGGACAATGCAGGTTGGCAGAAATTGTCTGTGTATGACTTTTAAAGATGCACAGTGGTTGAAAATAGTTTTTCCTCAGTCAAATTCTGTTACATTTGAATCAATTAAGATATTTTTACAATTTCTGTTTTGCTAGAGAGAACTTTTGAACTGTTTTGCAATTAATATTTTATTAAAATTAGTTCAGAACTTGTAAAAAAATTTAGGAAAAAATCTAACTCTTTAATATCTTTCAAATCTTAGGTATCAAAATGATATTAATTAAGATTAAGAATTATAGTATTTTTTATTAAGAGCGAGAAATATTTTCAGTTCACTGTCTAAAAAACTTTTGGTGTATTAAGTTGCCCAATTTCCTTATGATATCTTTATTCCTGTCAGATTTAAATTATGACAGACCTTAAATTTATTATTTTTTTACTCATATTTAAGCCCTTTCATTCATTTTGTGTTGACAGGCTGTGCCTGTGTTTTTTTTCGTATTTTTAAGTTTTAAAAAGGATCATTAAAAACTGTATTTTTGTAAAAATTTTGAACCAACATGAGTTTGTGATTTATATGTGGTACGTAAAATGCAATGAATAAATCTGCCCAACAAAGATTTGTCAAAGTTTGTTTTTCCATTTTAAAAATTTGAAGCTGTAAAAAATAACAAATACAAATCAATATAGAAATAATAACTTTAAGGTTTGATATTATATGAATCTGATACGAAGAGCAACATAAAACTGAAGTTTGCAGTTATGTCGACCGGAAGGATCGCCATTTCGAATAAGAAAATACCGCAATCCCAATGCCGTAAAAAAGTTTTTAAAATTTATTATTTTATAAATATGGCAATACTCCCACTTTCTAACACTCGATATTGATTGGACATATTAGAAAACTTTATGTTTTAAATTTATAAACAACGGTTTGTTAAATTATTTAAATTTTTGATGAATTAAGTTTGTTAACAAAAACAAGTGGGAACAAGAAATGTCATATTATTTACAAATTGATTTTTTTTTCTAATATATATGTATAAAAGTTAATTATATTTACTTTTAAATTTGGTTAGAAATTTGCCTCCAAATATTTCATATTTAGTTCTGTACTATTTTTGACCTGTAGCAGCCCTTATGCTTCTTCAATAAGTGTGTATATGGAAAAGTTAACTTCGTCCTAACTTACAAAATAAAAAAGAAGTAAAAGATATATTCCGTTTTCCTTTCTCTGTTACATATAAATTAAAAGACACTACTACCGTTCAAACAGTACCAATAATGAAATTGCGTAGCTGCTCTCGAAAATGCATTCTACTCGGCTAGTATCGGTAGAAAAATCTAGTTTTTATACCCTTCACATAAGTGATAAGGGTATATATAAGTTTGTCATTCCGTTTGTAATATCTTTATTATCTATTTGGGACCACATAAAGTATATATATTTTGGATCCTTATAGATAGGGAAACCGATTCAAAGCTGTCCGTCTGTCCGTGTTATGGTTGAAATCAACTTTCTGAAGCCCCCCGATATCGCATAGACCCGTAAGTGGTATCAAACTGTCAGAGATAGTCGCGAAAAATTGATATTGAAATTCAGCAAAATCGCCCGATAAATGACCGAGGTATAAGCAAAAAACCAAGACTACTTCCTTTTTTTTCAGTCTACAACAACAACAAAGAACATACTTTTGCATGTAATAATAAAAAAACAACAAAAAAAGAAAAAAACAGAATCAGTCATGTTAATATTATTGAACCACGCAAAAAACGAAAATGTTATTAGTATTAGTATTCATACATATAACAGGGTTGCAAAACAAAGTTTAATTTAAACAATTTTAAAATCGCTCCTACGGCTTTCAGGGTTCTGCTACAAAGGTAATATAAATGACCGACCCGAATTATTTTATCCATCGAAACATTTTTGTGGAACGTACTCACCCTCTATCTCCAGCCCCTAACATGGTTGCCATACAAAACTATAAAAGATAAGGTAAAAACCGCTAAAACTTCCCCGGAGTCGTCCCTAAAGAAAAAAAATGTATTACAGACCCCCATTAGTTTTCCCACCCAAACGTATTCCTAGAGTATACTTACCCTCTATCTCCACGCCCTAAGGGGGCTGCCATACAAAATTTACAAAAATGATGTTAAAATGCCCACAACTTCTTCAGAGTTGGCCTTAGAGCAATAAAGTGTACGACCGACCCCTATTAGTTTCTTCTCCCAAACATATTCCTAGAACATACTTACCCTCTATCTCCACGCCCTAAGGGGGTTGCCATACAAAATTTACAAAAATGATATCAAAATGCCCACAACTTCTTCAGAGTTGGCCTTAGAGCAATAAAGTGTACGACCGACCCCTATTAGTTTATTCTCCCAAACATATTCCTACAACATACTTACCCCCTATCTCCACGCCGTAAGGGGGTTGCCATACAAAATTTACAAAAAATGATATGGAAATGCCCACAACTTCTCAGAGTTGGCCTTAGAGCAATAAAGTTTACGACCGACCCCCATTAGTTTCTTATCCCAAACATATTCCTACAACATACTTACCCCCTATCTCCACGCCGTAAGGGGGTTGCCATACAAAATTTACAAAAAATGATATGGAAATGCCCACAACTTCTCAGAGTTGGCCTTAGAGCAATAAAGTTTACGACCGACCCCCATTAGTTTGCACTCCAAACACATTTCTAGAATATACTTACCCCCTACCTCCACCCTCTAAGTGGGTTGTCATACAAAATTTGTAAATATTAGGATAAAAACCCCTACAACTTCCCCGTCACCCGTGGAGCGTTAAAAAATGACACCGACCCCTATTTAAAAATTAGAAATATATAAAAAAAGTTTGGGATTTCGAAAGGTCAATCTGAAGGGTTTATAAGATTCGGCACAGCCAAATATAGCGCTCTTACTTGTTTTAAATCATAAATTTTATTAACCACGCACATACATACATATATAAAAGCACAAGCATTAAACGAATGTGTGTCTGTATTAGTATTAGAAACAAAATTTTAACCATAATTTATTATTAAATTACTAAACTTCTCTTTTTTCTGTATGACAGATATATTAAAATTGGTAAAAGCAAACTGTTCTACATCTAATGATAGCAGCTTTAATATTTCATAATTAAAATTAGTTTGCCACAATAGGTATGAAAACAGAGTACATTTTGTTTTCGTTATTAGGAGAGTAACTTACGAAGATTAGGCAAAAATTTTCACAATATAAGTGTGCACTAATGCATCCAAGGTTTAAGTGTAAGTCTGACAAGTAATTTTTTGCCGAACTATTTTGACCAAGCTAAATCTAAAAACATTAAAAAATAATCCTTTAATACACAAAATATGTTAAAAAATTTTGTCCAGCTAATTCGATCAAATATTCTTCTGCGAAGGGGCCCAATAGACCAGTAAGTGGTGTGCAGTCTGTCAGTCTGGATATCTTCTTCCATTTCCTATTTTTCTCTGTACTTCTTTAGCTTTACTTTTTTTCTGCTTTTTTTATCTTCTTTCCTACAGCTGATCTTAAAATATTAAACTGTATGGCGAAATTGGGCTATATTGATTTATTTAAACAGTTGACCATACCTTATAAGTAACAATGGATTTTAACATGCATAGGTGAGGTTAGGTTGAACTGGTTGACTTTGAGAACACCACTTAGGAGTAAATAAATAAATAAAGAATAAACTCAATAATGTTTCACGTCCTCTAAGTTAACGTTAGCAGCATTATTTTACTAATCCCAGATGAATTTTTCAGGTTTTGGAAATAAGATAACACAGGACTGGGTCAAGAGTTTTTTTCCGCCGATACACCATAAAACATTTAATCATTCTTGGCTAGTCCTCTTGCTCTTTTGGCATGAAATTATGTCCTTAAAGGCTATCCTCGTTAGAAGTCAACATTTGCTCTCTTGCTTAGATATTCAATATAATTGTTTCATTATGTTATCTCCACATAATACACTCAGGTCTCTTTTTAGGCGGTAGATGCGTTCCGCATAAAACCGCATAAAAAAAATCGCATAAAATAGACTCTGGCTCCATACAAAAACTAGGGATACGTTCCGGAATTTAAAAAAATCGCGTAAATTTAAATCAAAGTATTGAAAATATGCCAAATTCGCATAAAAAAGTTTTGCTTTTAATTTAATAAACAAAACATAACATTCATAAATGCAATTTTATCTGAAAAAAATATTTTATTTAAGTAAAACTAAAAAAAAATAAATAATTCATATTAAGGTTTATAAAGTAAATCAAAACAAAATATTAAAAAGGGATAAAATAGCATTTAAACAGTTTTTAGTTCTCCTGAGAAATAAGATTAAGCAGAATCGCTTAATCTTATTTCTTTCATCACTAGAGGAGACAATTATATTATCATCAGATGCAACAGTTTTATTTTCATTGCTGGAGAAAATAGGATTTTGCGTGATTAGCATGGGTAAGGTATTCGCACAACCTTTATCATTTTCTGTTCTCTAAAAAAATTTTGTCATTAAACTTTGCGATGCCGAATTTGTTGATTGTTTCTGCAGTTCACGATATCCTGAGAAAAGATTTTTTAATCCAGATTGAAGTTATAATGCTTGTTCCGTATCTGGGTCTACGATGAGAATTTGGTTTTGTAATTTATTAAAATTTAAAATTTCTCCAATTTGTTTCGCAGTATAAAAAAAATAAGAATTTTTAAAGACCGCATAAATTCAAATTCGCATAAAAAAAGACCTGAGCTGGAGAATGATCGTAGTGGTTTTGCCTAATCCTAAGTTGTTAAGTCTGTACTCCTAGCATAAGACCGAAGAGGACCTCGAAAATGTATTGCCTATAGCATTTCATCAGCTTTTCTCTTTTCTCTTAATACCCTTACTTTCTAGAACCCAGTATATGTGCACCTCTTTTACGGTACCCGGCCTAACAATAAATTTCCTGAATGCTTAGAGCATTTATGGGCATATAGGGTTTGATTAGGTAGCCTTGATCGCAGCCTTAATAAAAATAGGCATATCTAAATGAAAACTCTTAGATTTAGGGGAAAGTGCAAGATCCGACTTGCATACCTTTTGGTAGCACCTTCTGTGACAAGATTAGAAAGTTTTAAGTCCAAAATAACATCCAGCGAAGTCTTTGAGTGATGGGACAACTCTTTGAAAATTTATCTTAAGAGCGAGTTCTCTCTGCTTTTTTGGATGTTAATTTCGTAATGTCATCTAAGTTACTAGCAAACAGTTAAGTTTGAGGCATTCCCTACAAACTAAACTCGGCCAAACAGTAGGAATGAAATAACAATTTCTGGTAAAAAATTATTATTTTTAATTACCAAAGTTATTTGTTGAAGGCATTATATTTAAAAATTGTCGGATTTTTTTTATAACGACGCCCATACATATATTATTTTAAAATTTTGGTATCATAATTAGAATTTATTAGATTTTGTCAGGGACTAAAACAAATACATATTCCCGAATCTTCAATAAAAAAACAGCAAGAAGGAAACATCGAAGGGTCACGTTAAGTACATAATCTTAATGCAATAAAACTAGATTTTTTTTAAACAAAATAATTTATTTAAAATGTTTGACTAAAAAAATATAAAAATCAAAAGCACAAGCGTTATTATTACAACTGATTTTTATAAAAACGTTTAAAATAACAATATATGTATTTTCAAAAAAAAAAAAAAAAATATTAAAAATAGTAATTTTTTTTCCAAAAAGTTTAAAAATTAAAAAAAAAATTGTTTTTTGTCGAATAACTATACATCATAAAATAATTGTCGTGTTTGTTATTTATTTTTTTTTTGCAAATTTATTCAGGTCCATAGATTTTATTCATTCCATTAATTATAGGTAACCACCTTAATGTTAATGTTCTTCTTGTATGAAAATATTTTTTCCATAAAAATTAAGCACTTTTGCACCAAACACATTAGTTTTTAAGTTGATGCAAAAGCCAATGAATGTGCATACGTAAGTATGTCAGAATGTATTATCTCATCTCTTTATGCACATAATTATATACACACCTCTCATGTGCAGTTACTTTCACATGCAAATGTGAATTGTGATGCCAAAATTAACAGTTTTAAACACACTGACAGCTTGTTGTTCTGAGTTAATTGTAAACTTATACACAACACATTTATACGAAAGCACTAATATTCATTTGGTTTGTTTTTCGCTTTAATAAAAGGCACACATACTCAAACTACAAAAGATGTTTTCACCTTTTTATGGTCTGTTGGTGGATTAATAAATTTACATAAACAAGTAAGTAAATGGACACTAAAATGACAACTTCAAAAAAATGTCCGATTTAATTTTCTATTGTAATGGCACAGAAGTTAAGGAAAATGGCGGGAAATGAGTGTAGAGTATGTACATATACATATTTCAAAAAGAACAGTGCTGACATTTTCTGTAATAGGTATTGAATTTTAATAATGAACTTGAGTTAGAACAAAATAAATTTCTTCTTTGTTAATACCATTTTCTTAAAAAAATTTAAGATTTAGTAAATTTTTTTCTATTGGTTTTTAAAATAGACCTGGTCAAATAGAAACAAATCAGACTTTAATTAATGTTTATTATTTTTTATTATCCATGATCCTTTATATTATATTTAAGCATAATTTGTTTTAATAAATTATTTTATTTTATAAAAACAGCAGCGTTGTAGACACCCGTTTTAGTTCAAACATGTAAAGATTAATGATTTATTTGGTCTAACAACACAATTAAATATTAAAGCATTAAAAAAATGTTAGATATTGATGAATGAAACAAATGAAATATATGTATGAATAAAAAAGTTTATGCAGTTCATGTGCCAGTTTAGAATTGAAAACAATTTAATTAATTTATTGTGACAGCTGAGAGACAACGGAAATTAAATTAGCGGGCAAAAAATGCTGCCAAAATGGTAGCAAACCTTTGCTTTTATAGGTTATGTTACATTTTTAAGCATTAAAAAAATAATTAATTGCCTAAAAGATATTTTTTAATGTATATTATTATAGCAATACAACTTATTTGAAAAGAGACGGTTAATATTTCTTCTGTTAAATAGTGAAAGTTTCTCCAGACGATTTGATTTCATGTTATTAAACGAAGTGAATGCCAACTTATAAACATAAGTGTATAAGTTAAAGAAGCAGGAAAATGTTTGCCTTTATTCGTTTAGATTATTTCTAATGGAGAATGGTAACAAAGTTAAAACTAAACTTGTGAAAGTTTTAATAAACTATTGCTAATGCACGAAATTTATTAAAATTTTTTATGTCTTAATTGACTTTATTATGATGATTATAAATTTTTTATAAAGTTTTAGTAAAACAAAATTTTTTAAAATATTATTTTTTTATTAGTTCTCTGAAAAACTTTAAAATGCCATTTCGTAACTTTATTTCACTATATGTTTAAATTTTTTTATGTGATACTTACAATGAATTGTTTTACCAATTTTCTTTTTAACAAATTGTACTTTTTTCTTAATCCATGCACGTCCTTTTTTGATAGAAATCATTTCCGTCAAAATATTTTCATGTTTCCGTTTAAGATTTGTTTGAAATTTTGTAAAAAAAAATCAAAAAATGGAGTTCAAATGGGTGGCTTTATCTTAATTAGATTGAAGCACAAAAGACATGGTAGAGCAAGAAAAATAATAAAAAAATACAATCACGTTTAAGGAAGAGAAAGTGATGCTGTAGGCAAAAATATATTAAAAAAAAAGAAATTGTAGAGGTAAAATAAATTTTATAATTTTTTCCTTAAATACATATGCAAAAGTCCCTGATAGTACGTTGGTTGAGGTTAAACTAGTCAGTTTGGAGAAGAGACCCATTGGGTCTTTGTGAGCCTTTGGGTCTCTAGTGTTACCATACAAGAAGAAACCATAACCCTTTAATTCAATCCAATTTAATAAAATCAAGTGTGGTTCCCAGTTTATAGGTAAATTTTACTCTCCCACCATTACCGGTAGATAAACAAAACTTAAAAAAAATAACGTCCTACAGAAGAGTTTTTAGGGAAAGTTTTTGATGAAATTACTTTCATGAAATTTAATGTTTGTTTAAGAGAGGTGTAGAAGTGTAGGAATTTCTTAACCCCTTTGTTTAAAAACAAAAGTTTTTTGGAAGTACCTAGTTTATTTATAATGTTCCCCTCCTCTAAAAATATAAAACTTATTAGAAGTAATTTCATAAAAATTTTTATTCGTAAAGTCAAGTACGAAGTACAAAATTTGACATTACAATTGAAAAAAGTTGACACATAATGCAGTACATTTCAAGTTGCTTATATTTCTTTCTGTATTTACCAATTGCATTTCAATTCAAAATAAAATTGATAACTAGTTGTATAAGTAGTTTTAACATTCAAAAAAGCAAATACTAAATTACCTTAATCTCATGCCTTGTAAAAAGAATCGTATCGCTAATGCAGTTGGCAGACGGTTCTTTAAAAATATTTAAAGTTTTACTCGATTAAATTTTTAATTTTTTTCCGGTTAGTATACAAAAAAATTTAAAAAGTTTAGAAATTTTAAAAAAGAGGTTTTATTTATATAGAAATGATTAGTTCTTCTTGACCCCCTTGGCTACACAGCTTTTCAACCAACGACTGATGCAGATGGCCGTTAGTTTATTGCAAAAACAGCATTGCTTTACGTTTGATTGAAATAAAGCTGTTGAATGGTTTTTTTTAAGGAATTTGTGGTCCTAAATTCCCTTATAGTTGCCAGTATTTGCTTTAGCTGCATCAACATATGAGTGCATTGGCCCCTTAGCGGTTTAAAAATCACTTTTCATAGTGTTTTAATTTTGTTTTTATATCAGCAATTAATCTGCAACTTCGTAAGCGTAGAAGCACAAAAAAGTAAAACTTTAATGATTTTACCATAGAGTCTTGATACAGAATTTCTAATTTTCTTGTCATACTTTTGTTAACAAACATATTGGCTCATTATTTCCTAAATCCATTTTCAAAACTTATTGTCAAATATATACCAAAATTGTGAAGAAAGTATTTTTATTTACCAGACTTTCATATTTGTAGAATCGAATTGTTAAAAAAAATGCAAAAAGTACCAAAAAAGGTAATAAGTACTTTTTCCACATTTACAGGAAAAAATGTTCCATGAAATTTTTTTTGTAAAAATATATAGAAATTAAGAGCCCCATGGAAGTATGTAATTTCATAAAAAATTTTTTGATTTGAAGCTATTATATTAGTTAACTAGTTTAATATTTTTAGACTCAAAATGTAAAAAATAAAAAAGTACCAAAAAGGTAGAAAACACTTTTGGTTTAAGCTAACTTTTGACTACAATTGGTGTTAAGTGTCCACATTTTTATATTTTTAGACTCACAATTCTAAAGAAGGCCAAAAACACCTGAAATATAAAATAAATCCATTTTTAATACCAAGTTGATTTCATTAATCCTTAATTTTTTTATCTGGATTCATAATCTTAAAAAAGTCAAAATAGTTTTAGAAAATTAAAAAAGTTTTGTTTGCCTGCAAAGATCGTTTTAAGCCTTAATCGATCGATATAACGTTATTAAAAATATGTATTTTTATTTAAATTGTTTTAAAAGCTTAAAAAAAGTATTACAAAGCACCAAAATATGATTTTTACCACTTTGGGCTTAAGACCTCAAAGGAAAATCCAAAATATATTTATAATTTTTCAATTTTGTCAAAATTACTAAAAATTTAGTTTTTACCTTTTTTCCTCTTCGGGTGAAAGTTTCAAAAAGAACTAAAGAAGAGTCTAAAAAATATTAAAAAGTACCAAAAATATATTTATATATTTTTAAAACCTTTCGAACGCAATTTGAATTTTGTTTTTATTTTTATTGGATAAAAATCAATGAAAAGTACTATAATATAATTTTTTACCCTACATTTGCCCTCTGGTATAATATTTTTAAAAAAGTATCACATTAATTTGACTTTTGTTTCTGTAGTATAAAGTTATGGGGATAGCAAATTATTGATTTTTCCTGTAATTCTCGATCTTGATATATGAGCATGGGATCAAAAGGTCTGAACAGGCTGTTTTTTTATTGTACTTCGTCGTTCATTAGCATGAAGGCCTAACTATATTGTGCTTAAACAAACTAAAGCTAATGTCAAATATCAACGAAAAGCCTGTCAAATGCTTAACCAATTTATTGGAGACTTTTGAGTGGCTATATTGTACTTTTTGATCTTAAATTCTTATAGAGCTCCAAATATTTGTACTTTTGCAAAAACTGTTTTACTTTTATATACCAAATATATGGATTTTTTTTCGCAAAATGTTATTTAAGTAACATTTACAATTTAAAAATATTAAACTATTAGCAAATAAATAATAAAATTATATTATAAAAGTTAAAAAATAATTTTTTTTTTTCATTAATAAAAGTGTACTTAAAAGTGCAACTGTGCGCCTAGCTCACGTATGTACAGCTGATCCATTAATCAAAGTACGACCAGGTTCGCTATTTGCTTAAACAAATGTAACTTGACGAAACTTAACGAAAAGTTTCTTAAGTACATTATAGTAATACACATTTGAATATGTGTATTCGCACTTTTGCTTATGTTCGATTAAGCATATTATAGTTAGCCCTTGATATCAAAATCTGATCGTACCAAGGCGTGAAATTTAAATGTACTCACGTTTCCATCTCTAGATCCTTAATTTCAAAATAATGACATTAAAAAAGCAAAAACATTTCTATTTTTTCCCATTAATTTTCCTACATTTTTGTAAAAAATAAAATCTGAAAGTTTTTAAAAGGATGTTATGCATTATTACCCAAGTGCACCACACATACAAACACATAGAAACATCCCTGCCGTCAAATGAGTAGCTAACTACAAAAAAAAACTAGCTTTAAGTTAGCTTCTATAGACTAACTTAAAGCCAACTACTACGCAATGCAAAATTTGCATTAACCAAAATGTATACAAACACTGCGCAGTATTTTTTTCAAATAAGATTAGATTACTTTAACAAATCAAGCAGAAGAAAACTTGTTGTTTTAATATATTATTTTACATTTAAAAACAAAGTGTCTCGGTGGCCTAGAGGTAACGCGCTTGTGCTGCAGTGCAGAAATCACTGGTTCGAATCTCAGCGTCGGTAAATACAAAAAATGAAATTTTCAAATTGTAAATATTAATTACATATTAATAAAATATAAATAAAATATAAAGTTCTTCTTCTTTAATAAAAGCTCTCCCCATATGTCAAAAAAAATGACATTTAGTTTTAGAAATAATCCCGTTTACTTACTTACGGCTTAAATCAATCTTTTTTGGCCAAAATCAAGTACGGTTCCGAACCTAAATCAATCCTTTTTTGGCTTAATTTGGCTAAAAGTAAGAAATTCGTAACTTATAGTTAATTAAAAAAACCAACTTAAAGCTAACTTAAAGTAAACTTACTACTACAAAAAGTTAACTTTAAGTTAATTAAAAGTAATGCAGAATCGGACAATTGACTACTTCCTAGGACATCGCAATGTTAAAATAGTTAGTTAATTCCATATAAAAGTAATGCAAGTGTCAACCACCACTACTTGAGAAATAGTTAGCTTCAAGTTAATTTTAAGTTAACTGAATGTCCGACAGGGATATCATTTACACTACCATTCACATTAACACTCACCATAGTATGTCATACGCACTAGACATCTGCATGACTATATTCATTTAATTGCCTATACACAACAAAAAAAATATTCATTCAAACATTTTTCATTCTATGGGAGATAAATAAAGTTAAGCCAGTAACAACACAAGAAAGAATGTATTGTGTGTTACACTCAATGATACAAGAAGAACACATTCATTTTACAGTTTTCGTTTTGAATGTGTATAAAACACATTTGAAAATACAAAAACATAGCAAAGTCTCATTACAGTTAGAGTTTTTATAAAAACATTCAAGTGTTTTTTCGAGTTAATGAATGTTTAACAACAACAATAACGACAAATTTGCAAACACAAATGAATAATAATTTTTTACACCAATCATACAAAAATATTCACACATTCTATTCAGTATTTATTTATATGAATGTGTGGGTAATATTTTGTTTTCGGTTGAAGTTGTTTTTGATTTGCTTTCGCTTGTGGGTTCAGTCATTTAGTTTGTTTAACATTGAATGAAAAACACTATGTAGTTGTAAAACAAACGAATGTATTTAAACGGCATTTGGGTGTAGTCAAGCAGACCTCTAATACACACATACATTAGTATGTGTAATGTGTGGAAACAAGCAATCCCTTACCTTCTACACTTTGTAAGTTTTTAGCATTATTTTATTTCTATCCGCTTTAGTTGGAACAATTTATACGATATTTTTATTTTTCTCTTTTTTTCTATTTTTCATTTAATAATTTTTTATTTTATTTCGACTTTTTTTTACATTCATGCAAGTGTTATCAAATCTTGATGGGATTAGTTGTTTTTGGCTTTTGTTGATGATTTGCCTTTAAAGTTTTTAAAGCGAAATATATTTTTTTTATTTGAATTATACTTCCAAAACATCTTTGGACCACATCAATTAGAGCAACACAATTTGATAGTTAAGCTAAGGGTCGAATACGGAAAACAATAGAAAAACTACTACAAATAAAACTCAATTAAAATTCTAGTTCTAGTTCATATTTTGCAAATTGAGATTTATGTTTTTTAACCCAAATTAATGAAGTGAAATGAATAGGAATTTTAGGATTTTTTTTTCGAATTTTCATTCTAGTATTCTTTTATACTGGCGTAGACTGCTAAACTATGATTCGACATCAATAATGAAGAAACAATTTTGTAGAAAATGAATAGATTTTTTTCTGATACATAAAAGATGAAATTTAGTAGAACAACAACTAAAGGCATTTAGTGGAAAATGACAATAGTAACATTTGTTTGAATTAATGGAAATGTTGACAAGTTAAAAAAAGATTTTTTAATTTGCTTGTGGCATAGATAACAAAAAAATTATTAACAAACAAGTAAGAGCATTATATTCGGCTGTGCCGAATCTTATATACCCTTCACATTGGTCTTTTAATGTACCCAGCCGAGTTATTTTGTACTGCAAATAATATAATAAAAATCCTTGTGTGAGTTTTAATCCCATAGAAAACTTTATGGGATATTCTAGTCCCCCTGCTCCTCTTCAACTTTTTTTCCAAAATGTTTGAATTATTAGATTATTACTTTTTGTAGAACATTTGATTTCGATATCTGTTATAGTTTCCGAGATGTAGCGTATTGAAAATTGTACAAAAATTGTGAATTTGTATGGGAGCTACCCCTTGTTCACCAGCCACCCAAAAAATTTTTACTTCAAAGCGTAGGTTTTGTTGTCCAATTACTATTTGTAAAATATTTGATTTCGATATCTCTTACAGTTTCCGAGATACATATAGCGTATCTAAAATTTCAAAAAAATTGTTAATTTGTATGGGAGCTACCCTAATTCCCCGCCCACCCAAAAAATTTCTACTTCAAAGCGTAGGTTTTGCTGTCCATTTACTTTTTGTAGAATATTTAATTTTGATATCTATTACCGTTTCCGAGGTAGAGCGTATCGAAAATTTCACAAAAATTGTGAATTTGTGTGGGAGCTACCCCATATTCACCCCCCAACCAAAAAATTTTTCTTCAAAGCGTAGGTTTTGTTGTCCAATTACTTTTTGTAGAACATTTTATTTCGATATCTGTTACAGTTTCCGAGATGTAGTGTATCGAAAATTTAATAAAAATTGTAAATTTGTATGGGAGCGGACGGACAGACGGACATGGCTATATCAACTTCCCTATCTATAAGGATCCAGAATATACACACTTTATGGGGTCGCAAATGGATAATAAAGAAATTACAAACGGAATGACAAACTGATTAATACCCTTATCACTATGTGAAGGGTATGACAAAGCAAAAGAATTTATTTTATTATTAAAAATTTATAAAAAATAAGAGAATTTTCTGCATATACAGAATGCCCCGCCGACAAGGTATGCTACTTTGTTTGTTTATAATTTTTGATTAAGTGAAATACGAGCTCTTTTGAACATATTTTTCATTATATTCTCATACATTTCAAGCGGTATTCCATTAATTTCATCACGAATATTTTGTTTGAGCTGCTCTAGTATTCCTTGTTTTTTTATTTTCAGATATCCCCACAAAAAGAAGTCTGGAGCAGTCAAATCAGGTGACCGTGAAGATCAATCAACATTACCATTCCTTTAAATAACTTGTTGTGGAAAGAAGTCTCGCAGTAATTCCACAGTAATCGTGGCAGTATGCGATGGGGCACCGTCTTGTTGATACCACATGTTAGCCAAGCCCAAAGCATGCAGTTGTGGCATTAAAAAGTTTTCAATCATATCAAGATGTCGTCCCCCATAGACAGTTACAGTTTTACCGTTTTCGGTTTCAAAATAGTTAAGTCCAATGATTTCTCCTGACCAAATTGCACACCAGACTGTCACTTTTAATAGATGCAAGGGTAAATGATGAATAATTTGGGGGTCTCCCATTGCCCAAACCCGAAAACGAAATCTGATTTTATCAGAAAAAATACCTTAAAAAAATTATTTAAAGATTTTAAATTTTGTTTTAAAAGGTTAAACTTGCTTTACTTAGGATTGTTTCACGCTTTCTTTGTTTTGGTTTTTTTAAACAAATTAAAAAAATAATATGTATTGAAATACAAATTTCTGTTTTGTAAAAAGATTAAGCAGGATTTACTGCATATTAAACAGACACACACGTACATAAGCTTTTTCTTAATACAAAATCGCATTACCTTTGATAAAGCGTAAATAAGCTGAGTAGAGTTTTTCACAAGAAAGGATCCCAATATTTCCAAAAATAATTGCAGTTATAAAATATTATATCAAGAAATATTAAAGCAATATTAAAAGAAGGTTACATAAGTAAATATTTAAAAAATCATTTCTATTTTAAATTAAGTTTATATCAAATAAAAAACTTAAATAAAAAAGAGCCTTGAATTTGGTGCTTTTAAAGATTGAAAAGTTAACAACGCTGACTACAGACACTGTTAAAACAACATTTACTTATAGTTCTCTTTATAACACACTCTCTTAACACTGTTAAAGGACATTTGCTTCTCTTTAATTTTAGAAAATATATCTGGAAATGCTATAATATCCTGCTTTTCCTTTTTTACTGTTATTCCCTGTTAATGTTGTAAAGTTTAGAACGTTTATTAAACACATACATATATGTAGTTTTTACATGCACATTTATTTTGTACATAAGTTTGTATGTGTGGTATTTAGTAATGATGTTTTAGTAGCAACATAATATATATATTAACATTGCTTATAAATAGCAATTTTGGTTAATTTTGTACAAAGAAAATGTAACAAAAAATTTTATTATGCTAGAATTGTAAAACTTAAATGATTTGGATCTTTCAGTCCCAGTTAACCCATTCTAAGTTTGTATATATATGCAAAAATAGGATTAGAAATAGACTTTGTACAACATTTTTGTCATAAAAAATCCTAAGTAAATTTTAATTCAATTTAATAGTAGATGAGTGGTAACTCAATGATTCAATTGATTTTTGTAAGCACATTTGTAGGTGGTGGTGAAGAATTTTGGGACAAATGAAAACAAATTTTTATTTCAGCGTAATTGTGGAAAATTTTTAATTTTAAACTTTCTTAATAGTTTATCAGGCTAATTGGTTCAATTTAATTGTGACAGTATTTTTATTGAAAAGTTATCCTGAAAAAGTTTATTTTCCCGACACCAGCCAAGGGAAATACATTTCCAAAGCACGCTCCAGCTTATCATTAGCACTACTTATTTGGTACTGATCATTGGTAGTATATATCTTCTATTTAACCCAAATTTAATGGAAATAAGAAGAATACAGAAGAGATGTTTTCTTTAACAATAAAAGATAGTTAATTATTAGAGTAAGACTTAAGCCACCAATTTTAGTATTAAATATGTTTCTGTGTAAAATTGATTGCATATGTGCACATAGTTGTATTTAATAACCCGGTGTTAAATATCATAATGACAAATGTAAGTTATTGATGCAAGATGTTGCCTTATCTTTGCTTTTGTACTTAAATTTTTTAAAGTAAATGGCTTCACTTCTAGGGATAAGACTTGTATTTTAGTGAGTCCTTGTTGGCAGTGGTTTTGAGTTTAAAGCAATAATTATAGAGAAAATTATTAATTCAAATTATTTAACACCGTAACAAGTATATTTTAAACCTCTGACATTCTTAACAATATTAAATGCTTTGATTTTCTTTAAATTGTACTCAAAAATACATTTTAATTGTTAATACTTTGCAACTGTATTTATGTGCAATATGCTGTCCTTACCAACAATTGTCATTAACAATTGCAAATAAATAAATGAATGAAGGACTTTAAGAGTGAGTTAAGAACAAAATAAAAATAATCGAAAAGCAGCAGATGTTATTTTGAAAGTTACTTACTATAGTTGTAAATGCTAATGACATTTGTGTAAATGAAAAAATAAAAAGAAAGAAACAAATACAACTTAATATAAATATTTAATGAAAAAGCGGATAGAAAGCAGGGAACAGCTATAAGGAAGGTTGAAAAAGGTTTTTCAAATAAATCATTTCAAATAAATGAGCATTATACAGAACAAAAATATGTGAAATAAAACTTTAAAAGATGTTGTGAATGAGAGCGTTTTAAATGGGTCAATTCCTTTTTTTAATAGAGAAAAATTTATGTATTTGATCAAACTTATTTTTTTTTTGTAAAATTTTAATTTACTTAGAACTTAAAGTAGTAGGTATTATTTATATTGTTTTATTATCTTTTAGTGTGCAATTGATAATTTACATACCAATACTATATTTTAAAAACTTTTTAATAACCAATTTTTTTGCTCAAAAAAGATAACTGAAAAATAGCAAAAAAGTAAATATTTAAAGTCCACTTTTTTTGAGCAACATTTTGAAAAACCTTTTAAAAATGGCAGAAATTTTCAGTTAAAATTATGTTGGTAATATAATTACAGGCAACATGCTCTGCTTTTCCTTGCACACCCTTAAATAATCTGCTGTGCCACGATGCTCAGTTATGGTCCATCGTCCCAAGTAATTGATTAACGAATGTTTGCTAAGTTTAGCTCTGGCCATGTAACACTAGATACCCTACAGTCACTTCTGTTCCATTCACCAAGTTAAAACACCCATGCTCATATTTGATAATAGTAGCGATCTATTGATGATCGCACTACGGCCAAGCTGCCATCAGCGAGCTCATCGGCAATTTTGTTTCCAACTATGTCGCAGTTCTCTGGAATCCAACATAATTTGACGTTTAAGATAACTCAACAAAAGAACTTTATGCAACCCTTAACAAATCTAGGCAGGATGAAATGCACCTAAAACTGCCTAAAAGTTGCTTTACCGTTAATAAAATAAGTGACTTTACTTTCCTTTTGAACATGTTCGATTAAAATATTTGTCACCCTTATAGTGGAAAGTTGCTCCACCCTAAACGTACTTAAGTTATCAGATCTGATGTCGTCTCATATGATAAAAATGCTGGCTCCGGCGTGCGTCAGTAAATACTACACACCCTTCGTACCAACTATTGGATCCCAGATAAAAATTCTGTAAAGGGATTATTATCGGCAGTGGCTGATTGAACCAACTTTTGTGACCATAGAAAGCCGTCTCAGATCTCTCGTCCATGCTAAGGTCCTCAAGTTAAATTTCCCGTTATACTGTATTGTGGCCAATATAAAGAAATTCTTCTAATACTGACTGTCCTGGTCTCACTAAGCTTTCTGCTACTAGTACTCAATATATATGTATCATGAGGAGATTGATGTATGCCGCTTCAGGGGTGCAGTAATGCCAAATGAAGCATATCCTTGGACCTTAGCTAGAGACTTTCAATGGGAGCTATTATCCACCGACCACACAATGCGTCCATATGTTAGAATGGAAGTACTTACCATTATGTAAATTCAGGTATTAAGATATAGCTGCAAGCCTTAGCTTTTTCTTTCCAATTTTTGGGGGAAAATTTTAGATCATATCCTTTCAATTTATTTATTGAAAAATACCTGTAAAAACTATTTAAAAGTATGTTACAACTTTCGGCCCGGGATATTGGACATGGTTGTGAGCCGGTGAGGCCGCCACTGAGTTTCTATTATGGGCTAATAGGGACTTGGATAATAGACAAGGCGGGCCAAACCTGGAGTGACAAGGTTGATTGCAGGATCTCCAGACTTTTATTGCCTAGGCTGGACAGGATGGGCATTGAACTGCTGTTGGAAGAGAGCAGAGGGGTTCTGAGCTGCATTATTGGGACTCTCACGGGGCACTACGATGTGAGATATATGACAAGCAAATGGGAAAGTAACTCTCCAGATTTCTGGAGGTTATGCGGGGATGAGGAGGAAATAGATACATTAGAACACCTTGTCTGCCACCGCCCTGGGCTGCAGATCCGCCGACAAAGGTGGTTGGGAGGGTGCTTCTTAGATTGACTTGGTGAGGTCCCAGGCTGTGGGCTGGGGATTATCATAGGTTTCATCAAGGTGGTTGGGTGGCTAGGCAGGTAGGTTATTCAGCGCCTTTGACTACTAACTTTCTTGGACTTCTTGCGGACGGCACTCTTGCCCTCTTTTTTTTTTACCTATGGAATGCATGTCTTTGCTTTCTCTGAAGGGATTCACAAAGGTCCTAACGGCCTCCGGTTGTAGTTACCTGATCTACCATTTGGCTACCAGCTAGGACTGGGTAATGTTCTTAATATTTATATTAAAAAGAGATAAATTAGAAATGATATCTAATTAGACAATTTAAAATTTACCTCCATTGGATTTAGATAATTCTACACACTTATTCCCAACGTGTTTTAATTGTAATTATCTAATTAAGAGCAAATTTTTGTTGGCCACAATTAAATTATAGAAAGTGAATACAAATGTAAAACACTTTTCCAGACTTGAACATATATTAATTAATTTTAACCTTCAGCGTTAAGGAAGTTATTTTTTTATCAGTATTTACATTATTTAGAACATAAGGACGTTATTTATTTGGTTAATAATAGGTATTGTCTTATATTTAATAACTATTTTATGTGTGGAGTTGCTTGAAAGGAAGAAAACTAACTGAAAGGAGATAAAATAAACATAATGTATGGTTAACATTATGTAAAAATTTAACCATAATTTACAATATAAATATAACATTTTACGTGCTTTAAGAATAATCCCTATATATATTATAAAATCAAGGTGTAAGTTTGTTTGTTTGTTTGTTTGTTTTTTGTTTGTTTGTCACGCAATCACGCCTAAACGGCTGGACCGATTTTCATGAAATATGAAATGTAAATACCTTGAAGCCCTGGGTGTGCGATAAGCTACACGTTTTTGAAAAAAGGGGAGGTGCCACGCCCACAGCACTTTAAATCTAACTGTACTTCTACTGCAAAAAACTAACTTTTAATACTGGTGCATATGTTGCACCGATTTTTTCAAAATTTTGTACACATTTATAAGGCCTCTAACGGAAAAAAATTTTAAGGCAAAAAAGGAGGCGGGAACACGCCCCCAAAAACAAAAATTATATGATAGGCACTTATTCCAGACTAATTTTTTTGAAATTAGTTCGCATATAAACGGCTTCTAAAGTTAAAATTTTGAAAGTAAAAAAGTGGGCTGTGCCACGCCCACAAAAATTAAACTTTTTTTGATGGTACTTTTACTGCACCGATTTTTTTTCAAACTTGGCACACATATAAAAGGCCTCTAACTCTAAAATTCTAAAGGACAAGAACTAGGGGTTGCCGCGCCCACAAAAATTACAGTCTTCATACTGGTTCTTCTATTGCTGCGATATTTATGAAGCTCAAAAATTGACCGATAATGTTTATTTTTTTCGGTGCAATAGTTAGTGGCATGAGATGGACAAACGTGCAAAAATATTTGAAGATAGAGCAATATTTGAGCCAGTTATAGCCTAAAACGCTAAATCCTGGAGGACTTTTGTATGGGAGCTAGGTCAAAAAATTAACTGATCATCACCATAAACAACATGCTTTTTTACCATGCCAAAATACTTATTTGTTCCAAATTTCATTGAAATATCTGCAAAAATGCGGTCTCTACATTGTTCACAAGAATACATTAACTCTCAGCCGGACTGACGGACTGACATGTTTTAATAGACTCAGGAAGTGATAATGTGGCAATCGGTATAATAAGAGGCAGGTCTGAGGCCTTTGCTTTTTTAAGGTACCAAAATTTTTTACAAAAACATAATAAAATATGGGTATAACAATATAAGAAAACTCTAAACTCCTTTTGAAAAACACTTGAAATGTTATTATACTATAAATTAAGAACAATAGATATATACAGGGTGTCCGCCGGCAAGTTATACTAATTTATTTTACCGCCAGTTTGGTAAACGTTAATCTCGACAGCCCGTATTTTTCAGTCATGAAGAAGAAACATGGCAAATTTATTATGAAAAAATATTCAGTAACCCAACGTGTTTTAATCAATAAAACATGACAACCCCGTTTTTCATGAAAAAATAATGATGAGTGCCGAGGCATATTTTCATTTGAGTGGATATGTCGATAGCAAGAATAGTCGGTTCTGGGTAATAGAACCCCCTCAAATTATCCATCAGTTACTTTTGTATCCATTAAAAGTGGTAGCCTGGTGTGCAATTTGGTCAGGAGGAATCATTGGAGCTTACTTTCTTAAAACGGAAAACGGCGTAATGGGAAGCGATATCGCATACAGCTAGGATTACAATGGAACTTCTCCGAGATCTCTTTCCACAATAAGTTTTTTTAAGAAATGGTGATGATGATTGGCCTGATTTGACTGCTCCAGACTTCTTTTTGTGGGGATATCTGAGCAGCAAGGTTTGTGCATATAAACCACCTTTCCGGCGGACACCCTGTGTATGGCAATATTATTGGAGCAACAATACCAACAGGGTAGTTCTAAGGGGAAGATATTTTTAAGCTCCATATACGAAGTAATCCAAAAGGTTTGCCTTCCAATTCTTAACGCTGGCAGTTTTCAAACAAACTAGCCTTTGCTTTAACAATCAAATAATCCCAGGTTTCTGGTTTGCTGGTTTTTCTTGCTTGCACTTTTAAGTTAGACAATTGCTTTCAAACTTTACATTTTAATATTATTCCCGCGCAACGCCAGGACGGGTAAGCTAGTAATAATAATATAATGATTAAAAAACAATAACTTAAAAAATAACTTTTAATACCACATAATCACATGCGTTTGTGCAGATGCTTGTAACACCTTAAAATAATGGTCTAAGAACCACATTCAAGTATGTATACTGGTCGACTCAGAACCACTTACTGAGTCTATTCAAGGAAGTCCGTCCGACCATCCGTCCGCATTTTAAGACAATCCATTTATTTTTGTGAGTACGCTACTGCTCGTTATTTTAAAGACATTTGAATTATATTCAGCACATATAAGTCATGTGACTTTAATATGAAGTCTGTTGTTTTTTTATATAGCTCCCATACAAAGGGCCTCCCGGAATCAGTGTTTTGGGCTATAATGAATCGAATATTACTCTATTTTGACAAACTTTTGCAAATGTATCTTACTTTATGCAATCAACTATCATACTAAAAAAAAATATGATCGGATCATATAGCCCCCATACAAATGTCCTCCCGGAATGAGCATTTCACGCTTTAATTGATTCGAATATAACTTTACCTTCTCAAAATTTTGCACCAGCTATTATGCTGAATATAACTTTTTTTATATGTATAGCCCCAATACAAATGTGGTATAGAGTATAATATGGCCGGATTTGTTTAAATTTGTGTAAGACCCAATGTTTTCTGGGAAAAATAAAATTGGTTTTGATTTTGGACTTGCGGTGGCATTAGTATATTTCTCTTTCAGAACAAGGAAAAATTTAAGGGTCGATAGTTATTTTTGCATTGATTGAGGGATATGAAAGCTGCCAACACCTTGTTTCGGCAGAGTAGTAAGCCTTACAAATAAACTACTAATTCAGAAGAGCAGTTTTAATTCATATTTTTAAGCAGAAAGCTATATGCGAAGAAATGCTATTAGTAGAGTTTTTTTAGTTTAATATCCTAGTCCAGAATTTCTATTTGTTTTCAAATGAATATATTTTAATATTTTTTTTACCGCAATTTAAAACTATTTACCTCAAAATATAAAAAAGTACTTTTTAACTTAATTGGCTTTGGACCTTAAAAATGGTCAATAGCGTTTTATTTTTAAGTTAATAGCCCTTAAATTCATAAGCCTAGATTTGTTTTCTCAAAAAAGCAAAAATGTACCAAACATGTTAAAAAGTACTTTTTGTGCACCAAGTGGACTATCGAGCGCTCTAAATAGGTCAACGGTCCTTATATGACACCTTTTTTTTTTTTTTTTCATATATTTATTATTGAATCTTCGCCTGTGGCGAACTAACAATAAGTGTTCAAATCTTAAAACTAGGTAGTTAATATAAGTCCAGCCAGTGCCAGACTAAAATTTAAGTTCTCATATTAATTATCAAGCTTCATGTGAGCGCAACAGTATCCCTTCTTTTCAGACGAGTGTGCCCACTATGTTGCAGGATGTTTCGGCCGAGCGGATTTGGGTGAATTCCCAGCTTATTTAAATACTTGTCCACATAGTTCAGGATTTCGCATTTAACTAGTGGAACTTGTAGATCCTTGTGGATGTTGCTGTTTTTAACATACCAAGGAGCACCAGTTATCATTCTTAGGATTTTGTTTTGCCTGCGTTGAATTTTTTCTATGTTGGATGCGGAAGCAGTGCCCCACAATTGTATACCGTAGCACCAAATTGGTTTCAAAATCGATTTGTAGAGTAGAAGTTTACAATCAAGACAAAGCACAGAGTTTCTGCCGATTAGCCAATGGATTTGTGTAGCTTTAAGTTTCATTGGCGTCAACTTCGCATCTATATGAGGCTTCCATGTGAGGCGGCGGTCTAGGTGAATACCAAGATATTTTGTCTCGGTTCGTTGAGGCACCAAATGGTTGTTAATAGTGATTGGAGGGCACGTTTCTTTGCGTAAAGTAAAAGTTACGTGAGTACATTTATGCTCATTAATTTTTATTCCCCATAATTTTGCCCATTTCTCTACTTGGGTTACTTGTTTTTGCAATTGGCACGAAGCCTCTTTAGGATCTTTATGAATACTGAGAAAAGCGGTATCATCAGCAAATGTAGACGTATGCGTAAAACAGTTGGTTGGCATATCTGCCGTGTAAAGCAAGTACAAAATTGGACCTAGTATACTCCCTTGAGGTACACCAGCCCCAATTGGTTGAGAAAAACTTATTTGATTTCCCTCTTTGATCATAAATTGTCGACCGGTTATGTACTTTTCTAAAAGGTTGAAAATATTAACTGGAAGGTTAAGCTTAAGTTTGTTTAACAGGCCTTCGTGCCATACTTTATCGAAAGCTTGAGAGACATCAATAAAAAGCGCGGAGCAGTACTTGTTTTCCTCAAATGTTTTTCTTATAACCTGTACCAGTCTGTGAGTTTGTTCGATTGTGCTATGTTGACTTCTAAAGCCAAATTGGTGATCTGGAATGCAATTGTTTCCATTCATGATCGGAGTCAGCTTGTTTTTAAAAAGCTTTTCGAACAATTTTGACAATGTTGGTAACAAACTTATAGGCCTATACGACTCCACCTTCGAAGGATCCTTACCAGGCTTAGGAATCTTCTTAATTAAGGCAACTTTCCATATTGCCGGGAAATGTTCAAGCCAAATTATGGCATTAAAAATAAAAAGAATAATTCTTTTAGCGATAAACGGTAGCTCTAAAAGCATTTTGTTGCTTATTTTATCAACACCAGGAACCTTTTTATCATTTAGGTTAACGATAGCCTTTACAACATCTGAAAATCGGAAACGTATTTCCATAGGACGTCTAGCAACAACAGGCGGTAATTCCCTCACGTCAGTTCACGTGTTGGGAGTGAACACGTTTCTTAAGTGACTTGCGAACAGATCGCATTTTTCTTTGTCATTTATAGCCCACGATCCTCTCAGATTTCGCAGTGGAGGTTTTGCGATAACGGGTCTTTTTAGACGTCTGGCAGCTCGCCATAGAGAATAATTTGTCTGGGAAGTCACGTCTAGGCTTTCTAAATATTTATTCAGTGATGCCATTCTGTGCACCTCCAACAAGTTTTTTAATGACACATTTCCTTAAACTTTTATCACCAGACTCATAATCTTAAAAAAAAAATATCAAAATAATTTTTTGTCTCTATATAGATAAAAAATGGTCCTTTATTTTTTATATAAACATTTTTTAACTTTAAAAATTCAGAAAATTCTTATATCGATGAAAAACGCACTCTTTGTCCAACAAGTAGCAAAAAGTTTCAAAAAGGATGTTTCATTGCATATTCCTTTTTAAATCTCAGTTAAGCTCTGTAGCCATGAAAAAGTGAATTTTGGTTTTAGCTTTACTGGATAAAAAGTTCAAAAAGTATCTTAAGATCCCGAATGCATAATTTTTTCGTTTCTTCTTCTTAAAAAAAAAATTAAAAAAAGCCAAAAAAATATTTTTAGAACTCTCAAACAAAATTTGAATAATTTTTCTATCTTTATAGGTTTTTAAGTTACACAATGACCCATATATAATGCTTAAACTTTTTTTTTTTATTCCGGAAGGCCCAAAATTTTGAAAAAGTAAAAAACCATTTTCAGATTTTTATTTTTAACTATCCAGTTGCTGCCAAAAGAACCATAAACGTATGAATATATAATTTCTATGTCGTCCTTGGTTGAATATTTAAAAAACTTTTAAAAATATATTTAATTTTTTTCAAGCCGCCTTTATTGGTTCGAAAGTATAAAAATGGCTCTAAAAACGATTATAATATAATTTTTTACCCCTTTATGACCTTTAGGGCTCATAATTTCGAAAAAATACTAAAATTATTTTAGTATTTTTTCGAGATCCTCGAAAGCAGTTTGAATTATGTTTCTTAATTTATTTGTTCAGAAGTTACGAAAGCCAGTATATTATTTTTTTTACCTCTTTTGGTTCTGTTTTACCATTTGGGTCAAAATTTAAAAAAAGTACCATTTATATATGTAAATTTTTTTGAGACCTGTTGAATGCAAATGTAATTATGTTTTTATCTTCATAGTTTTTGAAGTTACAAAATGAACCTAAATGTTATAAAAACAAGTAAGAGCGCTATATTCGGCTGTGCCGAATCTTATATACCCTTCACATTGGTCTTTAAATATACTCAGCCGAGTAATTTTGTACTGCAAATAATATAATAAAAAGCCTTGTGCGAGTTTTAAAGCCCATAGAAAAAATAACAAAATTTTAACGTTCGTATGAATAATAGAAATAGATGAAGAAGATTTGAGGTCGAAAGTTTTAAAAGTTTTCGACATTATCCATATTTAAAGGTTAATAAAATTTATTAAATGTTCTAGTCCCGCTGCTCTTCTCCAACTTATTTTCCAAAATGTATAAATTATTTGATTATTACTTTTTGTAGAATATTCGAAGTCGATAGCTGTAATAGTTTTCCAGAAGCGTATCGAAAATTTTATAAAAATTGTTTATTTGTATGGGAGCTACCCCTTCTTCACCCCCTATCCGAAATTTTTTTTCTTTAAACCGTTAGCCTTGTGTTCCAATTACTTTTTGTAGAACATTTGATTTCGATATCTGTTATAGTTTCCGAGATATAGCGTATCGAATATTTCATACAAATTGTTAATTGGTATGGGAGCTACCCCTTTTTTTGCCCCCACTCAATAAAATTTTTCTTTAAAGCGTAGGCATTCTTGCCCAATTACTTTTTGTAGAACATTTCATTTCGATATCTTTTATAGTTTCCGAGATATAGCGTTTCGAATATTTCATATAAATCGTTAATTTGTATGGGAGCTACCCCTATTTTTGCCCCCGCTCAATAAAATTTTTCTTCAAAGCATTCTTGCCCAGTTACTTTTTGTACAACATTTCATTTCGATATCTGTTATAGTTTCCGAGATATAGCGTATCGAATATTACATATAAATCGTTAATTAGTATGGGAGCTACCCCTATTTTTGCCCCCGCTCAATAAAATTTTTCTTCAAAGCGTAGGCCTTCTTGCCCAATTACTTTTTGTAGAACATTTCATTTCGATATCTGTTATAGTTTCCGAGATATAGCGTATCGAATATTTTATAATAATTGTCGATTTGTATGGGAGCTACCCCTTTTTTTGCCCCCACTCAAAAAATTTTTTCTTCAAAGCGTAGGCATTCTTGCCCAGTTACTTTTTGTAGAACATTTCATTTCGATATCTTGTACAGTTTCCGAGATATAGCGTATCGAATATTTTATAATAATTGTCGATTTGTATGGGAGCTACCCCTTTTTTTGCCCCCACTCAAAAATTTTTTTCTTTATAGCGTAGGCCTTCTTCCCCAATTACTTTTTGTAGAACATTTCATTTCAATATCTGTTATGGTTTCCGGGATATAGCGTATCGAATATTTTATAATAATTGTCGATTTGTATGGGAGCTACCCCTTTTTTTGCCCCCACTCAAAATATTTTTTCTTTAAAGCGTAGGCATTCTTGCCCAGTTACTTTTTGTAGAACATTTCATTTCGATATCTTTTACAGTTTCCGAGATATAGCGTATCGAATAATTTATAATAATTGTCGATTTGTATGGGAGCTACCCCTTTTTTTGCCCCCACTCAAAAATTTTTTTCTTTATAGCGTAGGCCTTCTTCCCCAATTACTTTTTGTAGAACATTTCATTTCAATATCTGTTATGGTTTCCGGGATATAGCGTATCGAATATTTTATAATAATTGTCGATTTGTATGGGAGCTACCCCTTTTTTTGCCCCCAACTCAAAAAATTTTTTCTTTAAAGCGTAGGCATTCTTGCCCAGTTACTTTTTGTAGAACATTTCATTTCGATATCTTTTACAGTTTCCGAGATATAGCGTATCGAATATTTTATAATAATTGTCGATTTGTATGGGAGCTACTCCTTTTTTTGCCCCCAATCAAAAAATTTTTTCTTAAAAGTGTAGGCATTCTTGCCCAGTTACTTTTTGTAGAACATTTCATTTCGATATCTTTTACAGTTTCCGAGATATAGCGTATCGAATATTTTATAATAATTGTCGATTTGTATGGGAGCTACCCCTTTTTTTGCCCCCACTCAAAAATTTTTTTCTTTATAGCGTAGGCCTTCTTCCCCAATTACTTTTTGTAGAACATTTCATTTCAATATCTGTTATGGTTTCCGGGATATAGCGTATCGAATATTTTATAATAATTGTCGATTTGTATGGGAGCTACCCCTTTTTTTGCCCCCACTCAAAAAATTTTTTCTTTAAAGCGTAGGCATTCTTGCCCAGTTACTTTTTGTAGAACATTTCATTTCGATATCTTTTACAGTTTCCGAGATATAGCGTATCGAATATTTTATAATAATTGTCGATTTGTATGGGAGCTACCCCTTTTTTTGCCCCCAATCAAAAAATTTTTTCTTAAAAGTGTAGGCATTCTTGCCCAATTACTTTTTGTAGAACATTTTATTTCGATATCTGTTATAGTTTCCGAGATATAGCGTATCGAATATTTTATAATAATTGTCGATTGGTATGGGAGCTACCCCTTTTTTTGCCCCCACTCAAAAAATTTTTTTTTACAGTGTAGGTCTTTGCGTACAATTATTTTTTGTAGAACATTTTAAGTCGATAGCTGTTATAGTTTACGAGATATAGCGCATAAAATATTTCCCCAAATTTCTGCAATTGTAGGAAAACTACCACTTCCCCTGGTCCAATCTGAAAAAACTTTTTTTATTATTTAGGTCCCTTCTTTGGGAGTATCCGTGCCAAGTTTTGTGGCAAGAGTGACTATACTTACTGAGATATATAGGGATATATGCACGGATTTTGTCTTAAAAAAAATGGGTTACTCTGGGTTTTCGCTTATATATCGGTCAATAGTGAACCGATTTTGCTGATTTTAAATAGCGATTGTTAGCGGGATATTTCTAATCGTTTGACATCATTAACCGATCTGTATCTCTTTATTTGACTCCGGAAACTTTATTTCAACAGACGGACAAACGGACAGACGGATAGACGGACAGACGGACATCGCTAAATCGGCTTCCCTATCTATAAGGATCCAGAATATATATATACTTTATGGGGTCGCAAATGAATAATAAAGAAATTACAAACGGAATGACAAAGTGATATATACCCTATCATTATGTGAAGGGTATAATAAAGTTTTTTTTCCCTGTTTTGCCCTTAAGGGTCCAAAGTCTTGAAGAAGTGCAGTGTATGTTTATGTTAATATTTTTTTATAAATATTTTCTTAATGTTTATAATTTTTATTAGCCAAAAAGCTTGAAAACTGTAATTAAACAAAATACTTTTTAGCTTACGTTATTATTGGTAGCATGTTATTAATTTTATTATGTACATATTAAATAATTAAAGCGATAATGCTATTTGATTACAAATTATCAGTTTTTCGCCTTAAGACCCTAAATGCCTTCGAAAATCCTCAAAATAAAATATGTTTTTGTATGTATGAAAATTTGTATGTATGTATGTAGTCCCTATTTTACTATTTTCAGTCATCAACTGGCATTTCATTAATTTTACATAAAAATCATTCATTTATTTATTTATTTATTCATTTGTTTTTCTTATTTATGTCTTTGTGCACCGTTTTGGAATGACAAAATGTTATCATTTCCAATTCTTCGTATTTAGAATTCATATCGCCAAAATAATATAAAATGATAATTATGTGTGAGCGTTGTGTTGATTTGTTTTTCATAGAAAATTAAGAAAAACTCTCACACCCTCTCATAAATAGATACACACACTATACTAATAACCTTTCAACTAAGAATTTTTATCGCTTGTCAGACGTGCTGTCATTAATATGTTCTGCGGTATTATCGGGTGTGCACTTTAGAAACATTAACACAAACGCCTAAAATAAGTTTTTGTAAAATGAAATTATATGATATCGATTGACTAAAAATTGTTTGCTTAGAAAACTATTTTTTGATATAAAGCTGGCAGTCGATTTCGAATTGGGTTTCCCATATTAGCCCGCTGGAATGTAAAAGGGGTTGCAAAATAAGCGATTAGTAAATTAAAAAAGTGAAAGAAAAAAGTTATTTGGATATTAATGCATGCAAAAGCATGTTTCCCTTTGTATTCATATAAGTCTATCTGGGTACTAGATGAAGTCAATCAAATTATTAAGCATGAGCATATAGTTTGTAATGACAAAGCGGATAAAAAAAGAAAACTTATATTAATACATTCTTTAATATAATTTAAAATCGAAAATAAAAATAAATTCTTTGAAACTAGTTTATAGCTTTTTATGTTAGAAAAATATAAAAAAATAATTTATATTATTTTTTTAAATTTTAAAACAATTATAATGAAGGTAAATATAAATCATTTTTAATGATTTTTAGATCCTGATGATTAACTAAATTTTCGAAATATATAGATCCGCAGGGAAAATTGAAGAGTTCTTTGCAAATGGCCCAATTAAAATACCAACAAATACTACAAGCTTTCTTCGGTACATTGTGCGGTTTCGGAACATATTCCGATTGGTTGATTTGAAATACGTCATAAGCGGTATTGGCAGGAGCTCGTCTTTGGTTTAAGAAATTACTGCCTTTACTCAATACAAGTTATAAGCCAAATTGGAGTTATTAGAGATTTTTCAATGTAATAATAATAAGAATATTGCAAATTAATGGTTATTTGCAGTGTTGCCAATCGATTTTTCAAAAATACCTACACATACCAAAAAAAAACATTTTTCTTACACGTTTAAAAATTTTGTCACAAAAAGCCCTACTAATTTAGGGCGTAAAAATTGAATAAGGAACAATGGTTTTAAAAAATTATTTTAGTTCGCATACAGGCAGTTCCATCACAATGTATGTGACCATTTGTTCCAATTTTTGTTCATAGATCACACATTTTAAAATTGTTACTTAAAAAAGCTTTGCTCCAAGGGTGGAATTTTTTTAAATTAAGTAGACACTGAAAGAACATGATTTCTGCTCATAGTGGCCACAAGAAGATTGTGACGGATGCGACGTTTTAAAATTTGAATTTCAGAATCGTATATCATTGTCATAACGGGCATGAATATTTAATTTTTTTTTATTGTTTAATGTGTTTTTGATTGTATTCAAAATGTTTTTTTTTTTACAAAAGACTATGCTTTTTACAAGAAAAACTTCTTAAAATATGTGACAGGTGTGACAACTTTATAGAAACGTTAAATAAATAAAACTCTATTAATACGAATAAGTTATTTATTATATATTGATACTTGTACATACTTTTATTGAAATTATGGTACACAAACGAAAGGTTAATTAAAAACATTATTTTAAAATGAAACCCTTAAAATAATTCAGGAATAAAAACATAAATATAGTTCTTTCGAACTGATTTTTTTTAAATAACTATTAGTGCATTCGAAATTAGTCCAGTATTGTCTATTGTTTTCCACAAATGATCTTGCAAATGAAACAAACTTCTGTTGTACGACCTAATTTGTTTTGTTTTGTGCAAAATCGATGGGTAACGAAATTTCGGAAATTTTTTTTTTAAAAAAATTAACCAAAAGCTGAAAACAAATTACTTTCTACTTTTAAAAATTTACAACTTTTTCTTGTATGGCAACTCTATAAAACATAATTGTTTTGAAATGACTTATTTTGCCCTTTTTGTCTTAAAAAGCAAATCATTGTTATTTTCTAGCAATTAACTTTGTTGTTATTGTTATTGCTGCGGTTAACTGTTATACATAAATTACGAAAAACTAAATGTGAAGAATATTACGAGGGATACATGCAATAAAATTGAAGAATTAATGTCTTAAATAACTCTGTTGTAAGAACAACATGACGCATAATTATTAATAATTCTTTCATATTTTCATAGAATATTTTTAGGTATTATGTAGCTAAAGCTACTATTGTTTTAATATGACAGAAGAGTTATGATTTTTCATTGTTTAAAACTGAAATATTGATTGCTAAAATATTTCTGCGCCATTAAACAAATTAATATGGGGAAAGTAATGAAACTTATAATAATAAAATTCCATTTTATTAGAAATTAAGAAACAATAGTGACCTTTATGTTTTATTCTCAAAATATAACAAAACTAAAAGCCTTTTAATAATAATTCATACAAAATTTTATTGACCTTACATAATGAACAAAATGTTATGTTGTTACGTGAAAATCAATTATATTTGTTAAAACAATTTAGCAAACGTTTTGATTATAATTTCCTGAAATCAGTTTGTGCTTTTCACAGATTTTCAAAAGCACTTTACGTTTCAATTAAATTTTCAAAATTTCCCGGAAACAGCATAAGCAACACAGCCACATATAAATATAAATGTAAATGTCTAAAGTATAAGTGTGTGTGTTTGTATATAAGAGCGCCTTATATGACAGCAAAAATGTATGTATGAACGTGAGTATTTGAAATCTTTGTGCTTAAATAGTATTATTAACTTCATTTCATATATAAGACAAGCAAGAAAATATGTGCCGACAATCACAAACAAACTGGGGTTGTGAAAAATTGTTAAAAGTTTTTTTTATTATTTGCTTTAAAGCGTTAAATGTCGCTTGTCGTGAAAAAGCATTTAAAATAAAATGTATACGACACAATTGTGTTTATATGTATGCAGGTATGTACTAGTATGTTTGACAGTATTTATAAACATTTTTTCAAGTACATTAACAAAGATACAGGTGTAGACTGTCATCTGTAAATCAAAGCTTCAGTTTTTTTTATAATAAACACCCTATTTGTTTTATTGCACATTGGGACTGTTTGCAATAATATTAAAGTTTATTGTTAAAGTATTTAGTAAGAGTTTAAACATATAAATTGCAAACTGAAACTAAACGAAATTTAAAGCTTACAACAAAATGGAATTAATTAAAGTTAAGCAAAATGTTTAATTCTTAAACTTTTTCTTTATTTATAAATTACCACAGTTATATTAAATATATGAATGTCACTGCCAACAGTTACTTTCAACGATTTGGTTTTTGTAGAATTTTATTAAAAAAAGGAAAATGTCTGCTAGAAATATTTAATTAGAATTGTATTAAATGTATTTGCAAAACTTTTTTTGTGGCTGCCATTAAAAATTTTTAAGTTTTCCCACATTTTGTTGAGGTGTGCGTCTGCAAGTGATCAAGTAGATTCTAAAGTAGAAGCTTAAACAAGTGTTGCATAAGTGTGATTGTATGTTATGTGTCGTGTCTTTGACATTGCTTACTTAATTTTGTTTGGCTGCTGTTGTTGTTGTTGCTGCTACTGCTGCCTTTGTTGTTGTATTATGTATTATGTTCTCATTTTGTTTTTATTATTTACGACAGTTAATGGATTCTAAATAAAAGTCTGCAAAGTTTATTCATAATTGTGATAATAATAAAAAAGATATTAAAAGTGGAGGCAGAAAAGTACAGATAGGCATATTAAGTCATGTTTTCTTACTTTCTTTAAAATTTAAATTGACAAATTTTTTTTACCTATACATTTACTGATATAATATACGATACAATTTTTTGTGAAATTATTTTAATGAAATTTAATGGTTCTAGGCGAGAGGTGTAGAAAAGTAGGCGCCTTTTCACCCTTTTTATCAACAAACATGGAAATAATTTAATGAAACATTTCATCGTGTAAATTTGGTATTAGTTTAAAATAGTTAGTAGACGGTTTAAGTGATTCCTGCAACTTGAAGCTTTATCCATTGTTTATTGAAAAAATGAGAAGCGGTTAAGAAAATAAAAGAAGAAATTTTAGAAGACCTGGAAAGTGAACCCCTGTATAATTAAACTGATGTTTTATGGTTGTATAGGTTACAGTTATTTTGTTTAGTAATATTAGCTTGGATTTTTTGGTAAATGAGATTTAGAGTTTTCTATTTGAGTTAGTTAGAAAAACCTAGTCCTCATTTTCATATCAAAAGAAAAAAAATATAGAAACTTAATTAATATAACCTTGATTATTTGTTTGTTTCTATGAATACAAATTGAGCATTTATATTGAAATAAACTTGCTTAATTAAAGGGACTAAAAACTAACCCGCTACTTTGTAAGCGCAGTTTTAATTAATTACTTTTTAAATAAAACTACTGACAAAGAAGTTTTGTTAGCATTTAAAAGTACGGTTTTGAAGATTTTATATAAAGACCTATTGCAAAAGACAAGAAAAAAAGTACCAAAGATGTAAAAAAGTACTTTTCAAATACTAAGTTGACTTTTGAACTCAATGTAAGTTAAAAGGGCTAAATTTCATCAATATAGACTTAAACTAGATTTATACGATGAAAAAAAAGGTAATGAAGAGCCCACTTTTCTACACCTATCTTTTAGAAACGTAAAATTTAATAGATGTAATAATTTGAAAAATATATTATTACTAGACTTACACGATGAAATTTTTCATTAAATTATTTTAATGACAAAAAGTAGGCTCGTCTTCACCCTTTTTTTGAACAAACAAAAATTTAATGGAAATAATTTAATTAAAAAAATTTCATCGGGTAAGTTTGGCATAAGTCTAGTACAACTTAAGAACGCGAAAAATAAAAGTATAAAAAGTAATTTTTGACCCCTTAGTTGACTTTCGACTTCTATATGGGCCAATAGTTCTTAATTTTATATCTCTAGATTTATAATTATACAAAATGCATGCACATATGGGTTAAAACCTACATTTCATATATTTTAACTTCTAAAAACACAAAAAATATACAAAAGGAGTTTTTGTCTACTGACTTGAACTTAGAAGTCCTCAGATTTATATTCGGCAGTGCCAAATCTAATATACCCTTCACATTGGTCTTTTAAAATACCCAGCCGAGTTATTTTGTACTGCAAAGTAAAGGTTTTGTTGTCAATTTACTTTTTGCAGAACATTTGATTTCGATATCGGTTACAGTTTCCGAGGTATAGCGTATCGAAGATTTTACAAAAATTTTTAATTTGTATGGGAGCTACCCTATATTCACCCCCACCCAAAAATTTTTTTTTAATGTGTTGGTCTTATTGTACAATTACTTTTTGTAGAACATTAAATGTCGATGGCTGTTATAGTTTTCGAGATAAAGCGTATCGAAAATTTCATAAAAATTGTTAATTTGTATGGGAGCTACCCAAAAAATTTTTTCTTTAAAACATAAATCTTAATGTAAAATTACTTTTTGTAGAACGTTTGATTTCAAAATCTGTTATAGTTTTCAAGATAAATCGTATCGAAAATTTCATAAAAATTGTGAATTTGTATGGGATCTACCCTTTGTTCTGCCCCCACATAAAAAATGTTTTTTTTTAAAGTGTAGGTCTTAGCGTACAACTACTTTTTGTAGAACATTTGATTTTGATATCTGTTGTAGTTTCCGAGATATAGCGCATGAAATATTTCACCAAATTTGTGCAATTGTAGGAAAACTACGACTTCCCCTGATCCTATCTGAAAAAACATTTTCCATTATTTAGGTCCCTACTTTAATAGTATCCGTGCCAAGTTTTGTGGCAAGAATGACTATATTTACTGAGATATATAGGGATATATGCACGGATTTTGTCCTAAAAAAATGGGTTGTTTTGGGTTTTAGCTTACATCTCGGTCAATAGTGAACCGATTATGCTGATTTTAAATAGATAGGTCTGTATCTTTTTATTTGACTCCGGAAACTTGATTTCAACAGACGTACAGACGGACATGGCTATATCAACTTCCCTATCTATAAGGATCCAGAATATATATACTTTATGGGGTCGCAAATGGATAATAAAGAAATTACGAACGGAATGGCAAACCGATATATACCCTTATCACTATGCGAAGGGTATACAAATAGCAAAAAACTTTAAGAGGAACGCTTTCATGCATATAACGGTTGAAATCTCAAAAGCATTCTTTAGCGGTGTTCGTGTGGAAGTTATAAAAAACCCAATATTTCATTTCATTTTATTTCAAATATTATTAATCGAGCCCATTGGGCCATATATGATTAATATGTAATAATACAATTTAAAGTAATGATAAGACTTAAAAGTAAAAACTTAATACTATCAGTATACAATTGTTTAACACAAGGTAAGTAAAAGCATTTTCATATAAACAAGATTAATTAAAAAATAATTAATATATACATATTTAACAAGTGAATTAGAAAGAAAGAACCGCTTAGGGGTAACCTGGGGCTAATTGTTAAAACGAAAGAAAAAAATTCATAAGCTGGAGATGAACAAGCACTAGTTACCTTTTGACCGAATAACTAGTTATTTTTGTTTGAGTTGTCCCGAAATTCCCGACCCTAGCTTACAAATGTGCTTACAAAAAACAATCAAGTAAACAGTTACCAAGCTTTAACTGAACATAAATTAAAAATTTTAGGGGTTTTAAAACAAAAATGTTCTACAAAGTTTTTTTTATAAATCTTTTTTTTTTATATACCTACAAATTTAATTATTAACACCCTTAGCAAGAGGTAGCGACCTCATTACCTTGTAGCCTATGAAGTAATGAGAGCGCATTACACAATTTCATAAAAATTTCAATGGGAATATTTCGCTTAAATAACTGCACATATTCCCGAAAGTTACCTTATCCTGTATACATACATTTCTTACAGTTGTCGATATAAACAATAGAGGATTTGACTTACAAAACCTTCATTACAAGTTTCGGGAAAGCAATAATAAGCTTTACTTAGAAATTAAAATAGCTCAATATATTATAAAAAGTTCTGTTTAGATTTAAGAATCTTAAAAAATTCTATTGGAATTCTTGCATTGCAATTTTATCAATAAAAAACAAAATATTTTTACTATATTTGTTTATAAAACTTGTAGGAAAGTAAATTCATTAAGCCAAATCCTAACAAGCATATAAGTATGCAAATAGAAAAGGTTTCGGTTTTTATTAAGATTTAATGGGAAGGTCATAAAAATATACCTTAGGAAAAAACTAAATAAAAGAAATAAAAAACTAATTGGTTTTTTACGGCTCCCCGGCTTACACATATTTTGAATTAACTAGGTTTTTGTGGAAGACGTAGGCTTTTTATTCAAGAACTGTAATAAAACGTACCAAATATACTTTATGGTAATATTAAATAAAGCAATCAAATATAAATTTGCACTGCCTTCACATATTGGAATTTTAAGAAACTTTTTGTTGAATTTTTTTTTGCAAGATCTTATAAGTTTTCTAACACTTCAAACTTTGCATCCCCTGGTGGCAATAAAAAGTCAGCAAAAGAGAATAATTTAACAAAAAATAAAACTTCTTGTCAACAGTCTCGTTTATTCTTATTTTCCTTTAAAAACTTTGTTCTTAAATAAGTTTTGCATTTAAAATTTGTGCAAAAATTTTTTCTGAGAGTGCCTTACACAAAACCATACTGACGATTTACCTTAAGAAATTAAGATGGAACGGTTTTTAAAACAAAGCAATTTTAGAAAAATGTTATTATAATTAAAACAAGTAAAAAAGTTATAGTCGGTCAAGCCTGACCATATTATACCCAACACCACATTTGTATAGGGCGCTTAAAAATAAAAACCGATAAGATTTGTTGTCAGTCCCTACCAGAACAGTGACAGTCATTTGACCGGTCATATGACCGGTCATTCAGTTATTATTTTCTATAATTTTCTTAAGGGTGATTTGAAAAAAATTACCGAAACTTTGTGTACGTGTGATCTTGCATCTCCCTCGCACCTTCAGAAATGATAGAAATATTGGTCACAAATGACCGACAAAAAATGTTTTAGTGTTAGTTTCGGTCACAAATTTCTTGTAAGCAGTATAATGAGTTGGTGGCATAAAGATACACATGTGTGAAAAATGTTGTCAAAATAAAGAAATATTCGAGTCAGTATAGCCAAAAATGCGCTTTCCAGGAGGGTATTTGCATGTGGGGGCTATGCCAAAAGATGAATCGATCATTAGCATGTAATCGATCTTCTTGTTACACAGAAAAAACTGAGTTGTAGAATCAGTAACAAATTTTAGAGAATCAATAAATATTTTGTCTGGCTGAGGACCTACAACGAAAGTTGTAAATTTAGACAAACAATTTTGCAAGAATTTTAGTTTCTGTTAAAAAATTTTGCTGAGCTGGTTAAATATTTTATTTGTTTAGGCGAAAATTTTGTTTGATTTAAAAATCAAATAAAAATATTATTAGAGACTATTAAATAAATTGACTAAAAAAATAAATTATTTTGAACAAGAATTTGTTTGAAAAATTTTTTTTGTTGTTTTTTGTGTGTAGGGTCAAAAAGCTTATTTGTGCAAAATTTTTTAAAAAAGTCTTTAAAATAGCGGCCTGTAGCATGTTCAGAAAAGTACATGGATAACATAAAAAGAGGGACGGACGGACTTCTTTAAATCCACTCAGTTAGTGATTCTGAGTCGATCGGTACATTTGAAAGTGTGTCTCAGACAATTATTTTTGGGTAAAAAGAACATCTGCATATATTTCTTTTAAGTAAAATATTTCTTCTTTTTAAATAAGAGTTCAGTTTCATACTTTAAAACTCTTAGGGTGACCACGGCAAAATTTTAGGAATTTTTTTCTTAATTTTTTTAAATTTTGTATGGCAACCCCAATAGGGGCTGGAGATAGGGGGAAAGTATGTTCTAGAAATATGTTTGGCAGGAAAAAACTAATGGGAGTGTGTGATCTACTTTATTCCTCTAAGGGCGGCTGCGGGGAAGTTGTAGTGGTTTTTATATTTTGTATGGCAACTCTGTCAGGACTTGAGATAGGGAGTAAGTAATTTCCACAAAAATATTTGGGAGGAAAACTTAACTGGCGTTGGTATTACATTTGATCTTTGTAGGAGCACCCTTGAATTGGCGTCGGTCTTACATTTGACCTTTGTAGCAGCACCCTGGAAGCTGTGGGAGCGATTTAAATATTTAAAAATATATGAAATTTTATATGACAGCCTGGTTAAGGGGTGGTGATAGGATGAAGGTAAGTTTTATTTGTTAGTTTTTTTAATAGGAGTAGGTCTTACATTGCACCTGTGTAGTGGCAGCTCCAAAGCTGTTGTAGAGGTGTTTATGTACAAATTTTAGAGAAATAAACAGAGGTAGTTTTAGTCTTTCTCAGACAGTTATTAAGCGATTTTGCCATATATCATCAGCGATTTTTTCGTAGATATTTGCGATCGTTTAATACTACTGACGGGCCTTTGCGACATCGGGAAGCTTTAAAAGGTTGTTTCTATCATAACGCGGACAGACGGACATCGTTAAAACGATTGCTCTACCTATAGGGACCAAGAAAATGGATTTTAAGGAAATTAAAAACGGAATGACAAGACTCTTGTCGCTAATGTAAACGGTATAATAAACTAAAAATTTTCTGAACAAAAAAAAGAACTTCATTTTATTTTTAAGTAGGTTTTTACAAACTATTATAAATTTTTTTTTGCTGCATTGGTTTGATTGGACTTTTTAAAATAATAGACCTGAAATATTGCTTACAAACTTTATTAAACAATTTTTGCCATCAAGTATTTTTATGCTAATTGAACACCCCTACTATGAACACATACATATGTATATTAAAGATAATTTATATAAAAGTACTTACACATACATATGTGTATTCAAATAATTTTATGTGTGACACTTACACGTGAATATATGAATTTGTTTTAGTATAGCTTTTGTAAAAAGTTTAATGAACCACAAATTCCCTCAAGAGATTTATTTCTCCTACCACTTAATGTAAGGAAGTTTAACTATTGTTACCAACAACAACAGTTTGTAATTTAATTTATGCTACAATGGTGAAAATATAAACATTAGACATATTTTTTATGTTTGTAAAACTTAAAAATGTTGTCAACTCTAATTTGTTAAATTTTTTAGAAGAGAAAACAAAACCAATACCACAAAAAAACACTTTAAAGAAGTGGTTTCATTTTGACTTAATATGAGTTGCTTTGTAGGAAGACAAATAAGAGTTCAGGGAAAATAAAAGTCAGTTAGCAAGAATTACTTTAAAATTCTATTTAAAAAAAGTTATACATTTAATTTTTTTTTAATTAAAATGTTTTGTATTTGTTATATAAATTATAAATATTTGTTTTAAGACAATTTTTATTTTCTTTATCAGGCTCAAGTTCAATACTATACTAAATTCTCATTTATTTTCAAATGAAGAAATTAATATTTTTACTTTTTACTACTTTATTAGCGTTAGTTAAGCAAGGAAAATTTTATTGAAAAAACAAGATTTTTACCGATACTAGCCGAGTAGAATGCATTTTCGAAAAACAGCTACGATTTTCATCATCAGTACTCTTTGTTCGGTTGTTAGTTATTAATTTGGTTGTAAAACATCAGCCATTTAACCCACTGATCCATGTGGCGAGGTGAGTCGGCACGAAGTTTTTTCTACTTAAACCAACTAAACCAAAGCTTTTTTCTTTTTTCCATTTCTTATTACTAACGCCATATCTATCTAAGTTTTAACACTAAGTTAATTAACACGCTAATAAAGTAGTAAAAAGTAAAAATATTAATTTCTTTATTTGAAAATAAATGAGAATTTAGTATAGTATTGAACTTGAGCCTGATAAAGAAAATAAAAATTGTCTTAAATTATAAATATTTTACATTTTAATAACTTGTCAAAAAGGCTTTTGGTGGCATTAAGTATCCGGCCAAAATGAAGTTAAATCTATGGTTGTTGTTTTTTAATGTTGTATGTAACATTTAGTTTAAAAATTTTAAATTGTAAAAACTTTTGAAAACCCCAATATTTTTTCAAAAATTCATATTTTATAAGAAATAGAAATATTTTTTCGTCACTACGTTTACTTTTTTTATAACAGCAGGTGGTTAGTTCCTAAAAAATTACTTTGAGATTAAATGACTTTTTATTAAAACAGCTTACACCTGCATGCCATTTTTAATACCCCTTTTGATATGTCTTAACATAGAAGACAGAAAAAAAGCAATTGAAAAATTGCTGCTTAAAAGTTTAAATACAATTTATAATCAAAACAGGCGAAAAAATTTAATTCATAAAATAACTTGGCATTTATTCGCCAGTTAAAAGGAAATGATATTTTGAAAAAAAAACAAGATACGCCCTTTCTATATTAAACCAACCTTATGTATACGACTCTGTCATACTTCACAAATATTTATTTATTAAAAACAATAAAAAATTAATAAATAAACGTTTGTGTATTCTTTAATTCAATATGACATATTGCTACTCTCTAGATACATGTACACAAGCATTTTCTAACATACTTACACACGCATACATAATTAAAGCCATATTTACACCATTTGAGTTATTATGTGAGTTTTACGAATAAGACTTATTTGTTTAGTGTACAAATTGTCTGTTTCTGTTTGTTGATATTTTTGTCTAATCTCAGTTGAAAATAGAACGTATTCTATTATGTAAGCTATTTACCGTCTCAGTTTTAAATGTACGTTTTTAAAAGTTGCTGGATTAAATGCTTGTTTTTGTATTGCCATACACTTTGTATCAGTTTAGCAAATTTTATAATTACCCGACCGAAAACTAATTCCTTAGACGTAATGTAATACTAAAGATTTAAAAGTCACATTGTTTTTTGACACTCATAAAAATTTAAATTTATTTTTTTACACTAAGCCCAGATGAGAACTCACTTGGTGTAAATATAGCTTAAGTAAGCATACAAAAAAAGGAAAAGATTTCGTACGTTGCTTAGATCCATGCTAATTTTTTCATTCTAAAATGCAAAATTTTTTTTTTTATTTTTTATTAAAACTATAACAATCTGTTACAAGAAAATGCTTGAATTAACAAATATTTGAAATTCTTTAGAGATTAAAAAATGAACCATTTTTCGCAAAAAACATGAAAAGGGAAAAACACTGTAAAAGCAGCAAAATTTTTTGCCTTAAAGTTATTTGTATACAAATGTGCTGAAATGTTTTTGCAAAAATATTTAAAAAAAAGACGTTCATATTAAAATGTTTATTCGGGAAAAATCTATTAAATTCAAAAATTTACTGAATATTTTCTTTGAAATATTTTATATTTATTAAACAGTTTAACATTTAATGAATATATTTTCTTCCTCAGAGTTCTACTTATGAATTCATAAGGAAAATGATTGCGATATTAGACTTGAGTATGGCTTTTAACTCTTGCGGCTCAATTTCGAATGAAATTTTAGGAGTAAGTTTCTTGTTTTTTTTAAGGACAAATTCAAATGTAGTATTAATGGAGCTGTGAAACATGTTTCCCAATTTGACGATGCTTGCGTAAACCGTCATATTTTGATACCCTTTTCCATTCCTTTACGTGGTTAAGTAGCTTCAAACTAGACTTAAGAGCACCAGCCCATATCATATATGAAAGTGATATTCCATTTTTAATTAAATATAGGAAAAAAAGTAAAGTAAAAGCAAATTACTTCTAACATTTAAACCATACATTAATACAGACGTTGCTGCAGGGAAGACCATGCATTTATGTGTCAACAGACAACATCAGGCCTTACAGATATCAAAATCTACCATTTTTGCAAAAACCGGTTAGAGATTACCCTTATATCGCGGTAAATTGTGCCTTTCATACTTTGCCTTATAGCCAATATCAAATACGACTGTACTCAAATGAAGACGAATGGAAAATTTTGGACTAAATTTATGTTTAACATTGAAGGTAAATAAAAAGAAAGTATAAAGTAAGAGAAACAACAAAACCTTTCGAAATTGATTTTAATATTATTGTAAATAAGCTCGTCTTAAAAAACATAAGTCCTGCAATATTTGAAAAAACTCGATATAAAAAAGAAAAAATTTACTTATTTTACTTTATAGCCAGTCGATAATAAATTGCATGAATCAAAGAGACATTTGTTTACTAAAGTGTTCCCGTTTTCCTTATGTTAAAATTGCCTTCCTTTTTCCGTTGGGCCGACCTGCTAAAAGTCTTAAAACACTTCACGGTGAAAAAGGAGAGAAAAATCTACAAAACGTCAGGCTTACATCGATAATGACAACTTGGGGGTTTTATCCTAAAGTTAAGCTTATTTCTTGCCCTTAGTGCATTGTCTGGGGTTAAAAACTGTTTAGGGTACATTTAAAATGCTTGTTTGGCATAAATTTTCAAACTCTGTATTAAATTTCTTAGTGACACCTTTAATAATTTCTTGTGAGAGTCAAGTAAATAAAAAATATTGAAAACAAAGAAATTAATTTATGAATTATGAAAAGAAATGGGAAACAAAAAATAATTTTAAGATAAAAATAAGAACAAAATTGTGTTTGAGTAAGCTTAATTTGCTCCATGAGTGGTTGGGGCATAAAATCTAGTCTGTATGTATCATTAGTACGTTGCTGTTGCCCATTAGAGAAAATAACACGGTTCGTCGAAAGCTTTTTTTAAACAATTCAAAGAAATATTTATACGAAAAATTGCTTCTTTAAAAATTTTCCAAAACCTTCAAAAACAGCTGATGTATAATTTTTTATTAAAACTATTTTATTAAGTGTTTCAGCTGTACTTTTTTTGGGAAGCAATTCATATATACAAACAATTTTTGCAGCCATTGGGGGAAAATTTACACATTTCTCGTTCGTTTCAATCACTGCCAAATAATTTTAGTTTTGGCTTGGCCATACTGACTTACATGCGCTGCGCTTAGAGCAACAAATTATGATAGATGTGACCTAGCAAAGGTAGAAAGTCGTCCGTTCGAGTCAGGGATGGGAAAACCTTAGGTAAAAACATGTGCTGAAAAGGAATTAGTAAACCAAATGAAGTGTTTTGATGTTCTACTCCAATGCAACTTTATTTCATTTTTAGATATTCTTCTCTTACACATAACGGAAATAAATTTTGAAAGAAACAGGAAAGATTTAAATATAAACATGAATCCGAACTAGTTTCCTTTGGTTTGTGGTTGACCAAATAGAAAAAAAAAACAAATTATCATATATAAATACAGTTTTCTCGTTAACTCTTTTGCATATATTTCTACAGTTAAACAGTTTTAGTGCACAAATACATATTATTTGCTAACATAACCTGACTTTGGTGTAGTTCTTATACAAAAAAAACTGAGGAAAATGAATAACTCAACTTTAAATAAAAAACAAGAAAAAAAATACATTACTTTGTATAAAGAAATCAGAATTTTTTGAAACTAATTTTCATATAATAAACTTTTTTTTAGTCCAAAAAGCAATGCAAAAGAAATTTAATGCAGTGGTTTTCTGGTTTGTTTGCATAAACCGTGCTTTTCAGATATCCCCACAAAAATAAGTCCTGAGCTGTCAAATCGAGCGACCGTGAGGGCCAATCAACATCACCTTTTCTTGAAATAACTTGTTGTGGAAAGAGGTTTCGCAGTAATTCCATTGTAATCCTGGCTGTATGCGACGTGGCACCTTTTCCGTCATACCACATGTTAGCTAAGCCCAAAGCATGCAGTTGTGGCATTAAAAAGTTTTCATTCATATCAAGATGTCGTCCCCCATAGACAGTTACAGTTATGCCGTTTTCAGTTTCAAAAAGGTAAGGTCCAATGATTCTTCCTGACCAAATTGCACATTAGACTGTCACTTTTAATAGATGCAAGGGTAAATGATGAATAATTTGGGGGTCTCCCATTGCCCAGAACCGCCTATTCTGTTTATATACATTTAACAAAAAATGTGCCTCGTCACTCATTATTAATTATTTTCATGAAAATTGGGGTTGTCATGGGCAAGCTGTAACATCCTATTGGCATATGTACGGCAGCGTAAATGGTCTTTTGGATGAAGCTCTTGTGTCAACTGAATCTTGAATGAAAGCTAAAGCTTGTCCTTGTGCAAAATTGTGGCCAAAGTTGTTCTTTGAATTGATGGATTGTTTTGAACACTTTCTTGAGCAGCAGTGATGTTTTCAGCTGATATTGCAGTACGCTGTTCAATGCTTGGGCCTATCAGCTACACTTTCTCTTTTTTTGAAATCATTAACTACACGATAAATAGTGCGTCTTGTTGCAACGTTGTTTCTACAAAAAATTTTACGTTATTTCTCATCGTTAGATTGATTAAAGATTGATTTTGATAAAATGCTTTAACGATTAAAGCACCTTGGTTTACCGAATACTATAAATTGTTAAGAAAAGTGTTTACCAAAATGGCAGCAAAATAAAGTAGTATATCTTGCCGGTGGACACCCTGTAGTTAGAGTCTCTTGCAACTTTCTGTTTGCAGCAAGGATATTGCAGCAACAAAACTGTGGTAACTGTTAACTACAGAATATTTAGCATCCTAACATTATTTTTAATCAAATGAAGATTAAATATTATCATTAAAAAAAATAAAAGCATTTAATTTGGCAACCTAAAAACTACAATCTTGTCCCAGATGCTTTTTGATTAAATAACTGTTTCTTTTACTTCCATCAGCAGCTTTTTAATTTATTTGTTAAAAATTTTGACCTGCAGTAACAACTTAACTGCTCCTTGGTTTATGGAAAATTTTTTAAAATCCATTGCATCCTCGTTGTATATATATATGTTTTCAGTTGGCTGTTTGATTTATTTGTTGAAAACAGTAATGCTTCAATCGTTTGCTAATAGAAAAGCAAAAAGAAAAATTTTAAATTTATATGATGTAATGTTACAAAAAAAGGATGAACTGAATTTTTGCATCCTTTTTGATTAAATGTTTGCAATTTGTTTCCTTTAAAAAAAGAAAAATTGTTTTTAATGAATAAAAAGTTTTAAAACATAAAAATTGTATTAGATTTTGCTAAGAAGCAAAAGAAAGCTAAAGAAGGGAAACGCTTTCTTCAGAAAGAAAGCAGAAACAAATAATTGAAATTAATTTTAAACCATTTACATCTTTTATTTATTTTGGCCTTGAAAAATAGTTCGCAAACTTAAACAATATTTTAGCAATAAAACGCAAACTAGTATTTTTTTTAAATTTTTAATATTTTTTTAACAAAAATCTTTAACGATTCTTGAGATAAAGGAAATACCCTCAAACAAAAGATACATGCTTACATATTTTGTACGCATACTTAAGATGTCTTTTTTGTAGTTGACAATATAAATTTTTTTTAAAAATCAAATATCAGTGAACAAAGAGCTCAAAAGAAATAATTGGTACAAAGAAAATGTAATATTTTTGGTTTAGCTTTTACTTTTTTCTTCCTTCTTTTTCTACTTTTACTACATTTTTTTACATTTTTTTAACTAATTTAATATAAACTTTAAGCTTTCAAACTTTTTTTACAAAGAAACTGCTTTTGGGACATAAAATAAAAAAACAGTATTTTTTATGTTTAAAAAGACAATTTTTTTTATTTTAGGTCAACCTTTTTTTAAACTTTTTTTATTATTTTTAAAAGTTTTGGGAAAAGCTTGCTTTTTTAGACAGTTTTTGGTTAGATTTTTATAAATTGATAAATTTAAAAAAATTTTAAAAATGTTTCGTAAATATATAACAATAAGTACAAGGACCTTGTTTAAAAAAAACAACACATATTTGTAATGTTTTATTAGATTTGGTTTTTGTTAAGATTTCAATATTTTTTTATTTATTTATTTAAAAACATTAGAAAATAATTATTAATTATTACCTAATGCATAAAGGGCCATGGATACAAGGCCTTAGGCTCACTATTTCTTAAAGAATATTAACATTATATTATATTATTTAATCATATTTCGGTTGGTTGGCAGGTTACGGTTAGTAGTTAACTAACTAAACAAAAAATAAACATATAATATTTTTTTTAAATTTTGGTCCTTTTTTTTTTTGCATATTTGAGATGATTATTCCAAAAATATAAATTAAGGATAACTGGCTCAGATTGTAGTCCGAAGACTCATAAGTAAACAAGATGTACTTTTAAACAATTCTAGTACATGCTTAAATATTTCTAATTAGTTTTTTGGTATGAAATTGGGATTTATTGACCCGATTGTGGTTGCAAGTCAACTAAGTCGGAAAGGGTTAATTTTTAACTTTTTTATACCTTTTACATAGTGACAAGGGTATATATCAGTTTGTCATTACATTTGTAATTTTTAAAATATTCATTTGCGAACCCATAAAGTTTATTTATTTTGGTTACTTATAGATTGGAAAGTCGATATAGCTATGTCCATCTGTTCATGTGTCCATCTGTGTGTCTATTTGAAACCCAGTTTCCGGAGCCAAATAAAGTGGCACAGAAAACGTTTTGGTATCCAACAGTCAGGAATACCCCCGAGACAATTAGAAAAATAACAAATTTTTTAGAACAAAATCTACTAAAATATAAATGACCAATTTCAAGTAAATTTTCGATATGCTATATCTCAGAAACTATATAGCTATTATAGTTTCGACAACAAGTATTTTAGAAGAAGTTGTTGCACAATAATGCCTACATTTTGGAAATAAGTTAGAGGCAGGGGGAGGGATACTTTAACCAATATGTAGATTTGAATGCGAAATTATTCGAAAAGTGTTGAAACTCTGGACCTCAAACCTTCATTGTATTTTGTATTGTACATACAACTTTTACAATTTTGTTAAGTTTTCTGTTTCAAGAACTAGAGTATCTTTTGACCTCAAAACTTGGCGCAAGGTATTTTATTTTTTTATATTTCCGGTCCAAAGAAACTCAACTGGATTAGATGGCTGGGTATTTAAATTAACCATTGTGAAGGGTATATAAGATTCGGCACAGCCGAATATATCGCTATAACTTGTTATACTTCTTTCTGCCTGTTTTTAGAAAGTAAGTCTTAAAACCTTAAATTAAGGACTTTTAGCTGTGATTAAAGCTGGAGGCCAATTAAGTCAAAATATTTCTCTACATATGAAATAAAGGGATATTGATAACGATTTGGACTTAAGGTCACTTCTTATGCATTTCTTAATTTTTTTAGTTTCTTTTAAAGTAATGGACTCTATACCTAGATAAGCTTATGACATCATAATTGTAATATGTACCATTTGAGTATACGGTCATCTATTGATTCATAAATCTAAAGTATGGAAGCTTTTCTTCAACTATATAGAGACAAAAACAACTTTAAAAATATATCCAGTTATCAGGAAAAAATAAAAAAATAGGGGTTCTGATTTAAGATTTTAAAGGAAATAATGTCAGTTTCCTTATTAGATTATTTTATTTTCTTTTTTGGTTTGTCCTTCGCATGGTTATTTTATTTTTCATAAGAATCTTCATTTTTCTCTGATTGTTATTTTGCGTCAAGCACTTGGCCAATAGTTTATTGTAGTCTTACGAAACTGTTTTTTATATTTGTTTAATTATTTTTTGTCGTAGTTGTAATTTAAGTGTTATTTCGCTGAATATTAAATTAAACTTCATTTATTTAATATGAAGAAGTAGTAAAGTTATGGTCGGTCAACCCTGGCAATATTATACCCTACACCACATTTGTATGAGGGCTATATGTAAAAATAGACCGAAGAAAATTTGTAATAATTTGGTAGCATAAATTTAAACATTTTTGGGTTATTTGAGCCATTTAGAGTCCAAAAAGATACTTCGGGGGAGCATTTGTGTGAGGAATTTAAAAGAAAATGGGCCAATTATCACCACAACTAATAGGCTTTCTGTCAGTGTTCAAAACTTATCTGTGCCAAATTTCATCAAAATATCTTCAAAATTGCGACTTTGATTACAACAATTTATGGACAACCAACTGGATGGATGTATGGACGGATGGACACGTTTAAATCGACGCAGAAAGTGATTATGGGTCGATAGGTATACCCCAAGACGAGCCTTATAACATTATTTTTGGGCGTTGAAAACATCTGCACAAACGTATTATACTCCTTCCTACCACATATATGGTGCATACACGTGCATAAATAGAACAATAAGTATTGCAAAAACAGATACACCTTTTACATACTAGTTCTTTTTGGTATAAGTATGTGAATAAGTGTAGCTGACAATGTATGGTTTTGCTATTGCGCACTCACTCTACTCTTATAAACAAATATTGTTGTTTATTGATTTACATTGAGTGGGTAATGTATTTGTTTTTTTTTGTGCTGAATAACAATAGTACCATGCATGTTTTCTTATAGCTGTTGGTACTATTAGTAAACAAGATAGTTTATATAAAGGGTTGTGAATTAAACAAAAATTTGATTTTTAAAGTTTATTGTAGCTATAGTGTTTAAAAATGAGTGAAATAAAAAAAAATTTTTTTTTGATCTTAAGCTCAAAAATTAAGATAAAGTAATATATATTTAATTTGTATTCTTTAATAATTAAAATTTTAATTTAAAATTTGACTTAAATATTTTATAGTAACGATGCAGTTTTAATTTCTTTTAGCTAAATTTGTTTAATTTGTTTAAATAAAATTTAAAAAATAAAATAACTTGCTCATGTAGCCAGAATAAGAAAACACATCAAAATTCCTTATAGTTAACCATCTTTATTTGTATGTATCTGATTTAACGAAACATAAAAAACAAATTTGTTACTCTTACTCTCATTTTACCAAACTACACCCCATTTAATTAGAGAAAACACTAATACTAACTTATAATAAAAACACAAAGCTACTTATCAATACGCACTAAAAGCTGAAAAACACAAACTGGTGTAAACAGATATATCTTTGCACGTCTTTAGTATGATGTCGGTATAAGAGAAGAATAAAATGAATGCTTTTATGACAGTGAAAATGTGTTTCACTTTGAACACTTCTTTGAAGGAGTCGTCGCTTAAATGTACTTCAGATCTGCATTAAAAGCTCCATTTTTTTAGAAGTTCAATAAATTATTTTTATGGCACATTGTTTAAAATTTTTCTTTATATATTTAACATCGTTAACTTTATTACTGATGATAATGTTTTAGAAAGTAACAAAAAGCCGAGTTACTGCTATTTAGGCTCCCATCCCCTTGAGGAAAGCAACTGGTGTCCATAGTGCTTATCTAATTATACCTGTGGGAGCCATTTAGCTAATAAGACAGACAATTACTTGTCATCTTTTTCCCATTATGTCTACCAGTGTATACTTCAAAGTATACTAAGATATTAATGTACTCTTAATGTTACTTTGAAAGTTACTTCAGGCTTTTATTCAATTATTAAGTTTTTCTATGTTCAAACATTATATCTGTTTTTCTTTCTTAAGGTACAAATATTTTTTACGTAAAGTTGTTTATAAAAGTGTAAATATTTTATTGTGTTTATAAACATAACTTTTTTTATTGTTTTTTTTTTTCTTCAAAGCAGACAAACAGGCCAAAGATACAAACGGCACTAAGTATAAAGAAATGATAATAAAAAGTGAAAAAAAAAAACGAAATAAAATGAAATTGTAATAAAAAGTAAAAACAATAATAATTTTATTATTTTCTTCTGCACACACATTTAAAAGAATATCACACATTATAAACATCTTTATGGTCATTATCATTTTCGCTATCATTGTAATAATCATAATCATCATTGTTAGTAGTTTGCAAGTACATTTAATAAGAAACAAAAAAAATAATAAAATTTCTTCGAAAATGGCAGGAGATGTTAGTGCAGCTGGAATAATCATTTAGTACAATAGTAAACGTTTAATTGAATATAAATACATGAAAACTTATTATAATTTTCAATCTTCACTGTTTTGTGGATTCTTTGCATTATGTCCTTTTTAAAATTATTTACCTTTTATCGAATGGAGTTTGATGAATTATGTGCATTATTAGTTTTAATTTTTTTGTTAATTATTTACTGTTACTCTTATATAGTTTTTGTGCATGTTTTTTTGCTAAATATTAATAACATGAACATGAATTGCAAAAGAACCATAAACATGAGAATAACTGCTAGGAATACCATCACTCTTCTCTAGTATGTGTTTTAGTCTGTGACTGTCAGTGTGTTAGTGTTTGCTTGTAACAATCAATGCAAAGTATCATGTTTTGTTTGTAAATTGTATTTTATGAGTGTTTTTAAAATTAAGTTAAATGTATCACATATTTTCTTTTTAAAGTAAAATAAAAAATAATTTTAATTCTATTATTAAAAGAAAATAATCAAATTTTTTTAGAAAACGCTTACTTACTGGAGTGTAAAAAGCATGCTAATGATTTCAATGGAGGATGATTAATTTTTGTAAAAATCTTTTGACTAAATGCATGTTATTGAGAATTAATAAGCATAATTTGATTTGTAAAATGTTTAGAGTTTTATATTTTAAAATGTTATTTTTGGATGGAAAGGAGGTAAAGAAATAAGTGATCATTGTAAAAGATTTTATAAATTTGTTTTAAATCTACCTAGCCGATAGCATGTGGAATTAACGCCTGTTAACTGAACTTAAATTCAGTTTGTTGATGGAGATTCACTAAGCTTTTCAAAAAAGCACAGAATTTACTGAAAGTAAGAAATTAGAGGGAAGAATCACTTAAGTTGTGCTTGACCAATACAGGCTTGTATACCTCAAACTTGTATCCTAGCAATAATTCTGTATGACTTATTTTAAAATATAATAAATTTATTAAAATTTTATATAATTTTGACAAATTTTTTTTAATAAATTTTTTGCTAATTTTAATTTTATGTTTAATTTTGATAAAATATTTAATAACAACAAATATCATGTCATTACAAGCTAAAATAACAATTTTTGACCTTTCTTCAAAATTACCTATTGTGAACTTAATTTTATTTTGCTCATCAACATAAACACATTTTTATTTTTCTGCATCACTGGAGTACATCATAATTTTGGAAACATTAATTCAATAAAGTTAAAAATGCTAGCAAACCTACGGACGATCAAGCGCTGATTAAAACAATAATTTAAGGGAGTTTCAAATTTCAGACAAAGCTGCAATTCAAAAGTGTATATAACAGCTACTCACATTGATTGATTGGATTTATTGGTTGTATACTTTTATGTGAAGGCAAGTGTTTTAAAGCTCGAATGCCCATAACTACTTATGTAAGTGCCTAATAGGTACATTGCGAACCATAGTGTTGATATTACGAAGGCTAAAGATGTCTATACAAACCTAGATTTCTATGTGTTAAAATTTACTAAAAATTTGTTCTACTAAATAATAAAAGAAAAAATTTGAAGCTAAAAAGTTAAAGAAATAATATATTTGAGCTTAGAAGCAATACACTCAACAATAAAGTGCCCTTTTTATACCCTTCACATAACAATAAGTATAAATTTAAGCACAACGGATTGAAATATCCCTGCGAGAATCTCCATTTAACATAAGCAAGATCAGTTTACCGCGGACCTAGATTTAGGCAAGATACTGCAATTGCTCCAGTTGTCTAAGAACGAAATGCATACAAAAAATTTAGCAAATGTAACCAACTTGCAATGCTGTTAAAGGTACTTTTCATGGTAATACATATATTACGACTTGTCAAAATATGTTGTAGAATAATACAAAATCTCATCACGTAAAAGCACAATGTATTGAGTGGGAGCATATACGGATAAAAAATTCGACAAGTGTTCGGTAAATGTTCATTTTCTAAACCAGTTTAGAAACTTACGTATTCTCATCACATCAGAGGTGTGAAAGATTGGTAGCACTTACAACATCTAATTAAGGTGGCTACACTTAATGAAACAATACACCAACAATCAAAATCAAAGCAGAATTTTTTTATGTTGTTTTTGTTAATATTGTAGAACCTTAACCATATGGCGTTACCCCAAAAGCTAACAACCACTACCAACTACCAACATCATCTGCGTAAACATGAAAAATACTTAGAACAGGTTTTTATTCTCTTTTCTTAAACACGGAGAGAATTTCATATTATTTTGATTATATAAAATCTATATACTTTGTTTTACCATGTAAAGCCAACTTTAGCATATATGTATATGGATGTCTTTAAACACCTATTAAGTTTCTGTATGTATGTTTTCAACGTACGTATGCATGAACATGTATTGTTGATTCTGGAACATGTTTGAAAATTCAAATGCAAGAGAGAGTGAATAGTGTTTTTAGGAAAAGACTTTGACAGTTATAGCTTACTATCACTGTTAAAATTCTCGCAAAAACAATTGATATATGTACATCGAATTATACCTGTATATTGTTTTTGCTTAATTTGTTTTATATTGTTTTAAGAGCCATAGTGTGTGTGTTTGTGCGATTGTTGTTACACTTCTTACATAGTAGTTAGGGTATATATCAGGATGTCATTTCGTTTGTAATAGTATCTAATATTCATTTGCGACCCCATAAAGTATATATATTCTGAATTCTTTAATATAAGAAAGTCAATACAATTGTTCAAATGTTATGAGTTTTCTGATTTAAAACCTATGATAGCTAGGTACATTGATCGCCACAACAAATAATTATAATATTTACGGTTTGAAAACAACTTGTCTAAATCAGGTGACTAATGCAAAGGGTATACAAAATTCGGCACAGCCAACTTACTTGCTTAATATGTTGTATTTGATTAAAAATCTGTATTCTTCTTAACAAAACGAATAAAACAAGTGTAATTTTTGAAGCTTCGTTGTGCATGCTTTTTTTTTTTGAAAGTTCGAAAATAATTATTATTTATAGTCTTTGATTAAGACTCATAAGCCTGAAACCTTGTTACCAACATTAAATTAAACATTTTCGGATGTTCTTTTTACGCCGTTACACAGTTTTCCACAAAAATAAAAGGTTAATATATTTGTTTGCAAGTAGTAATTATTTTAAAATTTTTACAGTGCCCAAAAAAACATCATATATTAAAAACATAGAAAAATCAAGTGCTTTTAAAAGTAAGACTTTTGTTGTTTTAGTGAAAAACATTTACAACTTTTATTATTTTCCTTACAGAATTGGCCTGTTAGTCGATGTAAACGATTATAGTTAAAACTAACTATTATCATTTACTTTGGTAAAAAACTTTTAAAATTATTGTTATTATTATTATTTTATTATAATTATTATTATTATTATTATTATTATTATTATTATTATTATTATTATTTTTTTTTTTTTTACAACACATAATTATTATTTTTGAAAAAAAAATCAAATATTACTATTTTATTTTTACATTATATTTTCTAAAATAAGCAAAAATGCTTAAACACATTTATTATTGTAACTCTGTAAATGTTTTCTCTTACAAACTCTCTTTATTTGTCGCAGAAAAATAGCTTAGTAAAAAACTGTTAAATGTTTCTCTTCTTAACATTTTGATTATAAAAATAAGACTTTTCTCGTTGCCTGTTAATGATATGATGTTAAAGTATTTCCTTAGAATTGACTTTCCAACCTGTTTATCCTTAAGGAATTTTCATTTGAATAAACAGTTTGTCTAAGTCTTTAAACGTAAACGTTGGTTTAATTATAGTGCATTGCAATATATTACGCATACGCGTTGTAGTATTCGTTTAATAGTATTGTAATTCAAGTAAATGTTTACAACGGGGCGTATGAGCGATATTTAATATTAAATGCTGCCGTATACGCAGTGTAGTGTTATAAGAAACTGTGAGAAATTAATAAAAATTTTATTTAAATTATAAAAAGTTTAAAGAAAATAAAAAATTAAGATAAATTAAAAATATTTAAAGGTACGAAAATCAAATTATATTGTTGCATTAAATAAAAGGCACAAAATTTCTGTTAGATTAAATGCAATAAATAGTGTAATATTTCCTCAGCTACTGTTTCTTCTTAAACCATTATATATATGGAATTGTATTTTCAGGATTAAATAAATTGTCACCTAATTACAAATGTAAGTGAAAAAAAAGAAATAATATTATTATACATTTCTATTCAAGTTTTTTTTCTTAGTTTTTTAATACAGCGCGTGACTTTTTGTTAGATTATTTTGATGTGTGTGTTTTACGCGTATACCCGTTAAGGAAAATTTCATTCACTTATTTCCTTTTTCATTTACCTTAAGAATTCTTTTTAAGTTTAATATATTACGTTTCTACAGATATCTAAACAAACAAAATGCAGTGCAAACACAGACGACATTTTAAGTTAGAAAACTGTCAGCTGTTGGTTTTTGTTTGTTTCAATTTGTGGCATTTCAAACATGTCTAACAACAATGACAATTATTTTAGTTTAAGTATTGATTCTGTTATAAGTTTGAATGTTTAAGGTTTTAGGAATTTTAGGTTTAAAAAAGTTCTTAACTTTTTATGTAACAATCACATTTGGTAAATTACAGTGTTCACATGGTTTTAATAATTAAGTATTTTTTTAATTTAGTCCTTCTATTTATATTTGGCTTAAAGTTCATTATTTAAATTTTTAAAGCCAGGAATGAAAGTTTTTATTACAGAAGTACCGAATAGGAAGAGTACTGACGAGCAATGGTTGCTGATTTTTAAAATGCATTACATAAAACCTTTTCATTTTTATTCTTATAAATAAAATCTTAAAAGTGTGGCTTGTTGTCATATTTAATAAATATAATATGGTTAGAAATCGTATGTACAGAGGAATTTGGTGAGTTTTTTTATATTTTTAAACTGTGTACCAAAGAACTTTGACCAAAATAAGCAATTTCCGTTTGAAGTTATGCCCAAAATAAATAATTTTATAACGGAATAAGAGTCAGGTTTTTAGATCACACTTATTGTAGCCGTCGTTGTCGTTGTCGTTTTAGTTTTTTTGTATCTTCTATTAAATACGCCAGTGTCAAACGAATATCACCCTTGTGTTCTTTTTGTCAAATTTGACAGCATTCGACACGGCAACGCCAAACACAAAAAGGCTTAATATTGGTATTAAATAAAAGACATATTGTTTTAGAAATATCTTACAAAAGGAAAATAAGCTTACATATCTCTAAGTATCTGGTTTGGACATGTTTACTTATAACCTCAACAACTAAAAGCAAAATCGCTACAATGGGATTGATATTAAAATTGAATTTTTTTTATAAAAGACTCAATTTCAAATAAATTAAAGTCATAGTCACGTTTGCGTATATTTAAAAAAATTTTTAAATTTTTTAATAATTTTTGAATCTTGTAGAATCCTTTTTTATTAAAAGAAACAATGTTTGGGTATAATTTTGTAAGTCCCATTAGTCTCTGGCTTTTTCAATAATAGATAAGTTAATTTTTTTGAGAACAAAAGCACTGTATTACTTTTTTAAAATCTACATTAGACTCTAGGGTCCTTATTCCCTTGCTATTTAAGAAAAATAGTTTTTTGTTACATTGCTTTTAATCAAAGTGTGCTTGAATTGAAATTTTAATTCAATTTTAAATGCCACTTTTAGCTGTAACGATATTTCATGGTGGCAAAAATATTTATTTATTTAATTTCTTTTAAATACGGATTTACATGCTGCTTGTACAACTCTATCAGGTTGAATGTGAAAACTCAAAAATGCAAGTTAAACCAATTTTATATGTTCATATTGCACACTAAATGAAAAATAGTCAAAACCTAAAATCATTATTTTCCATGGTTTTAATTTTACAAAGGATTGTGGTTTAATACCTAAGATCCTGATTGAGGATAAAAGTATCTGAAAAATTGATTTTTTGGTGTCCTTTGTAGATTTGATCTGGGAACCGGCTAAGGAAAAAATAAATTATTTCAATAAACTTTGAGCTGCCACTTTTTTTTGATTTAGGGTGCAATATGTTTGCTGCTAAACTCTGACCTACCTACGTTTAAAATAAAATTATGAAAAACTGTTTCTAAAGGGTTGATAAATGTCACGCCATCTTTGAGCTCTAAATTGTCACTCTAAATTGTCACTAATAATTTAGAAATATTATTAACTAAGAAAGAAAAAAAATGTTACAAACACCTTTGAAATATTGAGAAAGCGATACATTTAATGTGGAAAAGAAAATTTCGCTTAATTTGCAAATTTTTTTTATCAAAAAGTCAAAACACAAAACCGTTTAAATTTATTGATTGAATTGTTAAAGTCAATAAAATATTAAAAAAAATGGCAAAAGTTATTCCCGCAAGGAAAAATATTCACAAATGTAAATGTACAGGGATTTCTTGAAGAGATTTATATGTCAAGGTATTAAGAAAACAATAATGTAATGCAATATGATACACAGGCCCAGCATTTTAATGTTAAATTTGAAGAAAAATATGACACTTAAATGTTGGCGAATTAAAAAAAACTTCCAATTTTATAATGCTATTGCTTTTGTCGGATAAGTTTAAAACTGATATATATTAACAATTTAATTTTGTATTAACATCCATTCAATAGTGCTGGTAATGAAAAATACTTTAAATTCTTATATGAAATAAAAAAAGAAAACAACACGCACATACACACACACATAATTAAAAAAAAACTAAAATACTACCTTTTGTTTCATATTTATTATCATTTTTGATTTAAATACTTATTTTTAGCTCACCAAGGGCGAGGAGTTAATAATAAAAATATAAAAAAAACTTTGTTTCATACAAAACAAAAAAAAATTTAAATATACTGTTTATTATTAAGTACTTAGATGCCTAATTTAAAAAGTTTTACATTTAAATATTTTCAATAAAATTTACGTACATATTTATTTTTCCATATTAAAAAAATTTTTTTTTGTAATTTACTAACGCTGCCTTTTTATTATTAAAAAAACCTGATTTATTTACGCATTTTAATGGATTTTTTGAAATGATTGATATATTTTTGCCTTTACCATAAGTTACGTATCGGCAATATTTTATCAAATTAGTTTTTATTTTTACTACCTGCAGAGAACTGGTGGGACCTACTTCATTGATTAATGAAATCGATTTGTTAAAATTATTTGAGTTTGGTGGTTTTATTTGCTTTACGTTTGTTATGCCATGTTAAACATTCAAGACTGGCTGACAAGTCATTTGCATTGCTTTACCGCCAAAAATTTTCTGTGTTATTTAGGGTAGAAAAAAGTATTTTTTTTAAATAAAAAAGTTCATATTAACTTCTCCATTTATGGTTTTTTTTTGTTGCAAAAACACTTTAACATAATTTTGGTTTTAATTAAAGTTTAAATAAAATCTGCACGAATTTTTTGTGTTATTTATTATGCCATGTTTATTTTGAAACAAAGTTTTAGACAACTTTTTAAACAAATTCATTTATAATTTTTATTATTAAAATTCTGTGGTTTCTCCTTTCTTAAGTTTTCCAGATGTACTAAGTGTTGATGATTTGAATATAGTGAGAGTAAACCGAAAAGAAACCAGAAAATATTATGGGACATTAAAAATACTAAAAAGGTATTGAATTACTTTTTTTTAAAATTTTGTTTATAGTCGTAATACCAAAACAAGTAACAAAGTTATTGAAAAAAATATGATTTATTTTTAAAACATTTTAAAAAACGGCATGCTAAGAAAAAATATTTTATTAAAAAAATCTGTCAAAGAATTTTTGATTTTTAGTTTGTGATTTATGTTTCCTTATTTAGGCTTCTGTAACCCTCTTTGTGTTTGAATTTTAATTTTTATTACTATAAGTACTATATTTTTTTGTCTCCAAGATGCTAAAATAATTTCTGAGAATTAATTAGGCATTTATGATGGCCAAAAAGCAAATCATAAGTATTCTATAAGATTTCCTAGTTTAAAAAATACACATTTTTTTTATCTTTTTCATTATTAAATCTTCACTGCTGCGAACAAATAATACATTTTCAAATCTTAAAACTATTAGTTCAACCAGTGCGAAACTGAAACTTCAATTAAAATATACAAAAATTCTAATGATTTCTCCTGAGGGAAACCTTATCCCTTCTTTTCTAACGATTATGCCCACCATTCAAGAAATTTCGAGTGACCTGATTTGGATGTGTTTTTTCAGCTCATTTACAAGTTTTAGGATTTAGGATTCCGCATTTACCTAAAGCAACTTTTAAATCTTTGTGGATTTTGCTGTTTTTATTTAATATATCAATAAGCACCAGCTATCATTCTTAGAAGTTTGTTTTGACGACATTAAGTTTTCTATCTATTTTCTATTCTAACCAAATAGCCAATGAATTTGAGCATTTTTAGGTTCAATTGGTGTCTACTTCGCTTATGAGGCGACGATCTAAGTAAATGTCAATATTTTTAATCTTAAATTGTTAAGATACCATATGGTTGTTAATAAGAATTGGAATAAACGTTTTTTTGGGTAAATTAAAGTTGCGTTGAAATATTTCGATTTATATATTTTTGTTCCCCATAACAATTTTGACACATTTGGCAACATACTTATAAGCGGTTGATTTCCCGAGCAGCGGGTGCTGATATATTTCTTATACTCTAATTAAATAACTTTCCTAAGTAAGAAAAAACCACTAAATTTGATATCGGGAGGACTTTAAATATTAATTTTTGTAGGTGATCTTGATCTTCAAGAAATTATGGGGACATACCCCTTTGTTACACAGAAATCGTCTACGTCTTCAATTTTACTGTAGTCAGTTGGCAAATAAGTTGGTTTCCCAGTTGAAATAACGTTTGGACACATTTCACACATGAGATCATAAAAAAGCGACCTCTAGGGATAACTAAATGGGGGCCCTATTACGAATAATTAGAGGTATAAACTTCGGTAGCTATTAAGGGTTAACTAAAGGATTTGTGAAAATAAATAAATCAACAGAGATCTTTGTTGCTCGGATGTCACACTCAGAGAGACTACCCGTCCATTTGTGTTTAATTTTTGGTTTGATAAAAAAAGCAGAACCACCGCGTGATATAGTTCTTGGATTCCTTAAAACTTTAAAAGTTAAGCCACTTATTTTCTAATTGTTTCGTATGACATCTTAAAGTTACATGAAATTTAATTTAAAGTGCAACACAAAATATCCAAAATTTTCAGGTGAAAACTGGTTCAAAATTTTCGTCACATATTGCGATCATATACCGACTTGTAAAAAATCTCTTAAATCAGAAAAGTAACTTACAGAGTTAAAAATTTTTAATTAAATAATAAAATCATATGTTGCCGTATGCCTCACGTTTTAGGAAATATTTCTTAATTTCGTCAAAATAGAATTATAAAACTCCTTAAAATTTGTCAGACTTTTTATAGTCCTGATAAAATTTCCGGCTGCCAAGTTAAGTCCCACAAACCTGGGTTTGATATTTCTTCAAAGCCAAATTTACTAAATTTGACAATTCTATTTTTAGCAATTAAACTTATCATAGACTATTTAGTAAAAAAATTCATTCTCAAGCCTTTATTTTGATTTTTTTTTAAAGTTTAAATTAAGTGTTTGCATCAAAAAATCCTTTTAAATAAATAATAATGAAAAACTTAAAAATTTCTTTTGTGTCAGTTTTTACCTAATTAATTGCTCTTAAATAACATAATGCTCTCTCGTTAATCAATCTAACTTGAACCTAAAGCAAAACCTAAATCTTACTTCCCTTTATTAAAGAACAAAATAAACATTTGTTAAAGTTAACATTTTTGTTTAATATTTTTACAAATAATTTAGTATTAAACAGTAGTGTGAGACAAGTATTTTCTTAATCAGTTAATAGAAAGAGACAAGTCCTTTTTTTTGGTTCTCTACTGCCTTTGTTTTATTACTTTTTCTGTTAATATTTATGTATGTGAAACAGTATTAAAATAAGAAAAATGTATTATTTTTGGTAAAAGTGTTAGTGTCAGTGACTAATTGTATTTGCTATAAGAATAATGGTTTTTTTAGGTGTGTAACCGTACATGTGTGTATATACAAATAAGTGTGTACCAACCAAATTGGCCATGTATTAAGGACACGTTTAACGACATTTACAATATCGAAGTTAATTGTAAAGAACATTTTGAAGACAGCCATAACAAGTTGTTAACATTTTTTTCATTTCACTGGAGTCCCAAAAAAGCAAAAAAATCCCTCGTTTTTTTGCATTTTTAGTCTATTAGAGAAGACCGCATTAAAAATCAATGCATTTAAATTATCGTTACAGGCAATATAAACGACAATTTTTGATTGGTTAACATTTGGAAATTGCAAGAAATAAATACGCCATCGTTAAAGATAAATACGTCTACGATGCTTTGGCCAAATGGGTTGTGGGGTTATGCACATATATTTATGTTCATTCATACATATTTTATGTCTAAAAATAATAAGTTAATGTGCTAAGAATAACATCCGGTGAAACAATTATGTACTTAAATGTTTATTTACACATTATTTTATTTCTTTGTTGCTTTTTAGGGGATATTTCGTAAATAAATCACAAAATAAGAAAATTACTTACTTCAGCTTAAAGTGATTTTTTGTTATTTGTTTGTTTGAAAAGCTACCTTGAAAATGTTACTTTAAGAAATTTTCTATAATTATGTTAAAGGTATTGGTATATTGAACACTAAGCAATTTAATAGAAAAACATGTTATTAGCTTTCTCTGAAACAGGTTGAACTGCCTCAACTGATTGGCATCTAAAAATAAAAAACTATTTATTTCAATTTAAATAATATTTATACTTCGACTTAAAAAATATTAAACTTAAAAATGTATTTATTTTTTAAAAGAAATTAAAAAGGCAGAGCACGTCTTAATAAGAGCTGTGACTAAGAGATCTTAACCAAAGGAATTCAATATTAAACTTTGTACTTTAATAAAATTGTTGTGAGATTTTGAAGATGTTTCTCAGAAAAAATCATTGCTTTTGTAAAAAAAGTTTTAAAATAAAAAAAAAACACTTCTCGTCTAATTCAAATAAGCTTTAAAGATCTTTGCTTTTGCCGTAGTACCGATAATCTTTTTTGTCTTGACTTTATTTAAGAAAAATTTTTTGCAAAATATAACTTATATTGTGTTTTTTGGACGTAAGCCTTTTAAAGTTTTTGGGTGCAGAGGTTCTGGTCAACTGCTTTGGTGATAAATGTCTTAAGGCCATGGCCCGGTCAATCTTCAGGGACTCCCAAGAACACTGAACTGGTTTAAAGCAGTTTACGTGAAAATCGGCGACTTTTAATACTGAAAATATCAATGTCACTGGAAACTTCAAGAGCGGTTATTAATGAAACTTAAAAAAAGGATCTGAAGTTTCATCTTTTATGAATTGAAATCATACCAGAACTGAAAGACTTTGATGTACGTACAAATTTTTATTTTTGCACTCTAAGTCTCACTTTTTGAAATGACGAGGCTTATTTTCACCTAAACGGCCACGTCAACAAGCAAAACTGTCATTTCTGATATCCAAGAACTTGCAACCTTCGACTAAAATACAAAAACGGTTGCTTTGCCTCAGAAAAACTGTTTGTTGTGCCTTATCCACGAATGAAATAATTGAACCATTTTTTTTTCGAAAATTCTCGAGGCCAGGCGACGAATGTCAACAGTGAAAATTATTGACGCATGATAAGGGAATTCTTGTTGCCAACCGTGTAAGCTCATCCATCGTTTTTTTTACACATGTGGTTTCACAAGATGGTTCGACTGCACACATAGCTTGAGCTTCGATGAATTTGCTATTGAAAATGTCTCCCCAAAAACTTATCAGTTGCTTTGGGGACATCCCATGGCCAGTAATTTAATAGTAATTTGCACCTACAAATATGAATTCAACAAGGAGCAGTTTAAAAACAAAACTTTCTTCCTGCAATTCTCTTAAGACCAAGGCCTTAGCACTAATAAATCAACATGATTTTACCAAGGATAAATGCAGTGCAAACTACATAGGCAGCCCCTTTTATATCTCTGGATTAAGAATGGAAATTCCTTTCCCAGATTAAATTTCACTCCAAATTGCTCAGATTCCAACAGTCGATATTTTCCATGACCATTTATTCTTTAGATAGTAGTAACTCATGTTTAGGCCCTAGAAAAAAATTGTTTTACACGCTGTCTAAGAATAAGTAATATGTAGTCGAAAACTTGTTTTATATATAAATGAATAGAATTTTTGATTTATATTATCATTATCACAACTGTTATTTCTTGCTATATTGCTTTATACTTAAAAAGCCAACAACACCTCGTTTTAGAAAAAAAAGTTTTCTTAAGTTCACTACACTTAGGGCCACACCCTGGTGTGTAATAAAATTTTTAGTTAACAAAGGACCTTGTGTGTGTGTTATTTTGCTTTCTTTGAAATATTTATATTTTGTTGGTATGTTAATGAACTTCTACTAGCTAGTTGTAATAATCTAGTCACATTAAAATAGGGTGTATTTAGATTTTTCACATATTTTTAGATTTTTTTTTCATTACCTTTGTTTCAATGTTGGGGTAATATCCTTTTACTTATATATTAACTGGTAAATAAACGCCTACAATAAACCGAGTATTATGGAAAACAAATTATCTGATAAATTTTTAAATAACTAAAGCGTGTTTTTGTGTTTAAAGTATTTTCTGGTTGTTAAAGAGAAATGCCAGCCGCTTTTGCTGGGAATTCTAGCAGATGTTTCTTTCCATTGTTAAGGATGTATGATAAAGAAGATTAACACTGATTTAAGATGATTATAAGCTACTTTAAACATTTTTTTTAAATCTTAAACTTTAAGATTTTTTTAAAGAAAAAAACTGTTTTGAATTTAAAAATAAATTTATTAAAAAGAAATAATTTTGTTTTATTTTATTAAGCTTGAGGTCAATCATTTTTGTATTATTTTTGCTTTAATTTTTTTATTAAAAACAAAGGTCGAAAAAAAAGAATTTGAATTAAGTATATACGGGCATATTCGTTAACACTTTTAAACTTTGTTTATTTTTAGGATAAGCTTTAAGATTAATTCAGAGGCAAAAAATTATTTTTTTTTTACAATATTTGTTTCTGTTTTACTTTTTTGAGACTGTGAGCCAAGAAATATAAATTTAAAGATCTATGTAGCCTTTAAAACTCAACTAAGCGGACAAAAAGGACTCTCTTATATTTTTTGGTACTTTTTTTTTTTGATATTTTTAAGATAATGAGCCAAGACATATGAAATTAAGAACATTCATCTAGAGATTGAAAGTCAAGTTAGTTAGCAGAAAGTACTTTTTTGCATTTTAATTAAGAACTATTAACCCAGATAAAATTCGGAAGTCAAGTAAGTCGACAAAAAGTCTTTCTTTAAACTTTTGGTAATTTTTTGCATTTTTATAGATCAATGTCAGCCAGAAGTGTCTGTGGGGGACAAACAAACACACATCGAGCCTGGCATGTTCACAAACAAGTGCAAACAACAAACCAAAACAAAGAGATCATAATACAAAAAAAGTGGTAAAAACATAGGTTGATTTTAAATTGTATATTTAGATAAAACACACAGTGAGAAAGCACTCATATATTTTTGTTAATTATGTTCTCGGGCTGGGTACCATCGCCAAAGACACGTTTAGCGATGATAAAAAAAGTAAGTGAACAAAAATAACTTTTTTATTTCTTTTTATTTTTTGAAATTTTGAGTTTTGATATACCAAATTTAGAATTATTGACCAAATTTAAGTGAAAAAATAACTAAGTAGCCAAGAAGTACTTTTTTGCCAAATTAGTACTTTTTTGAGATTTTTAAACAAGTAAAATTAAATTAGGGTCTATTGAGCCACATAGCGGTCGAAAGTCAGCTAAGTTGATCAAAAGTACTCTTTTATATTTATGGTACTTTTTGCATTTTTTTTTTGGTAATAAGTTCAAAAAAATTAAATTTTAAACTATTGACCCATTAAGAGGTCGGAAATAGTGTTTCAAGGAAAATAAAAACAAACCGGATGTCAGCTTAGTGGACAAATAATACTTTTTTAAAATTTTTTTGTATAATAGGTCTCGAACTATTAAATTAGGACTTTTATATTTCCTGTATTTTTTTTTTGTGTCTGTGAATCATTAAGAAGGACAAACCGCATCTCTTGCAGTGCATAGCCTCTTTCGAAACTTTTTTAATCTTAAGTTTAAAATAACGTTTTTTTAAACTAGAGGTTTTAAATATATAAATTTGTTTAGAAATATAAAGCAAAAATTAAAGCACTTTAAACTAAACAACTTGCTTTATGATGTGAACTCACATTTTATTTTTATGACTGCTTGAGTTTTGCTTCTACGTTATGATAAGTTTTCTCTTAAATTTTTTGTAGGCAATTTGTGATACCCTACATGCACGATAGTAGCGACAGCAGAATACAAAAGATTTTAATATTTAAGTAGCTAGAACAATTGTAGGCCAAAAGTAAATGTCAAATGAAATTCAAATTAAGACACATGTTTTATTAAACTGTTTTCCCTAATTATAAAAAAATTAAATAGACAATTACTTTAAATCTTTAAAATATAAAAAGTAAAATGTTAAAGTTTTTTAAACAACAAATCCAAAATAGGTGCTTTCAATTCGGCAATTCTTAATTTTTTTTATTTATTTACGTTTCTCTTACATAATTAAAAAAGAAACAAAAAGTACACACACATATAACAACATGTATAGCAACACACATACTCACTTACACAATATTTATTACTCTACATGATGGCTTAACTCTTAAGATGTTTCTATAAACTAAAGCTGCAAAAATGTTTTGTTTCACTTTCTAATTCCATTAACATTTCAGCCGTCAGCAAATTAACCCTGTGAAAATTGAGAAAGGAGTTGGGGATTCAGGCTGTTAGGCTGGCAATATCCCATGGCTAATGGTTTAAACGATTAAATTTAATTGAAAGTATATCATGAAGAAAATTATAAGGATAGTGCTTAAGTTGTTGTTGCTTTTGTTGTTGCTACTAATGCTGTTTATATTATTTTTTTACTTGTGGTTTAGGATTGACTGAAATAGGGCTTGAAATTTTTAGGTATCGCACATTTAACCATAAACATGCTCCCATCGCTTCAATATGAAGCATTGGGCCCTGACATTTAATCATAAATATTCACAGCTCAAAGGTATCATGGGACCAACTGGGCTTGAAGACAAGCATCATTATTCCTTAGAAATATTTCATGCTCCAATAGGAAGTGTTTTTCAGTATAAATTAAGGTATAAAAATATTTATTTATTTATTTATGTTTCTATAGTAGCATTTTTAGCTGAGTAGTACAGGTATTTGGAAACAGGATAAAAATATCCAACCTGTTGGGTGTTAGAGCCCTAGGGGCAAACTTAGCCATCACTGGAATAAAACTATGTATGTCAAAACCATTCATCACCACCAATCTACCTTTTAAAACAAGCATTCTTTTTCCATGACCTACTCAGTAGTAACCAGCAAAAACTGCTGCTTCGCCGTACGTAGGTTTGTAAGGGAATATCAAGATGGCAAAGCTTACAAACCTGCTTATGTATGGCATGATATTTGTTCGCGATGTCCCACTTAGTTGCATTTCGTGTTAAGCGCTTATTTATTTATTAGACTGTATTGCAATAATCACAGCCACGTGCACTTTCAAAAGGAGCTATTACCATCGATCAGGCCGAAAAATACGGGGACTTTTTGTTTCCCGTTGTATCATAGAGAACTCTAGTCAGCCTGGAATGGTAACGGTATAGTCTTTCTTTTCGAATTATGGTTTAACACTTTTCCGTTTCTTGCTGAATTATTTTATGTCGTGCCGTACCAAAAAGATGACAAGGTAGCAAAGTACAAAGTTCGAAAAAATTTCTTTACCATATTATAATAATGCAGAGCTATTTGTAATCTCTCCCACCGGCAGGACTATGGTAAGGAAGTGAGATTTAATAGTGCAGCAAAGAAAGAATGTTAAATCTCACTTTTAACCCGACTAGGGATGGGCAAGGCCCCAGATAATGCTTTGGGGAAGGACATATTAACCATACAAGCTAAATCCGATCCTGAATGACAAAAACTGCATTTCAAATCAACAATTCGGCTTTAGAAGTCAACATTGTACCATCGAACAAACTCTCAGGTTGGTGCAGGTTATAAGAAAAGCCTTTGAGGGAAAGAAGTACTGCTCCGGGCTTTTTATCGATGTCTCACAAGCTTTCGACAAAGTATGGCATGAAGGCCTTCTAAACAAACTAAAGCTCAACCTTCCAGCTAATATTTTCAACCTTTTAGAAAAATACATAACCGGTCGACAATTTATGATCAAAGAGGGAAACCAAATAAGTTGTTCCCAACCAATAGAGGCTGGTGTCCCTCAAGGAAGTATACTAAGTCCAATTTTGTACTTGCTTTACACGGCAGATATGCCAACCCATAGTTTCACACACACGTCGACATTTGCTGACGACACTGCTTTTCTTAGTATTCACAAAGACCCTAAAGAGGCTTCCAACCAACTGCAGCAACACGTAACCCAAATTGAGAAATGGGCAAAGTTATGGGGAATAAAGGTAAATGAACAAAAAGTACCCACGTAACTTTTACTTTACGCAAAGAAACGTGCCCTCCAATCACTATCAACAACCATAATGTTCCTCAACGATCTGAGACAAAATATCTTGGTATTCACCTAGATCGCCGCCTTACATGGAAGCCTCATATAGATGCAAAGCTGACGCAAATGAAACTTAAAGCTGCTCAAATCCACTGGCTAATTGGTAGAAACTCTGTGCTACGTCTTGATTGTAAGCTTCTACTCTACAACTCAATTTTAAAACCAATTTGGTGCTACGGTATACAATTATGGGGTACTGCTTCCGCCTCTAACATCGAAAAAATCCAACGCCGTCAAAACAAAATTCTAAGAATGATAACTGGTGCTCCTTGGTATATTAAAAACAGCAACATCCACAAGGATCCTGAAGTTCCACTTGTAAAATGCGAAATCAAGAAATATGTGGACAAGTATTTAAATAAGCTGGAATCACATCCAAATCCGCTCGCTCGAAGCATCCTGCAACATAGTGGGCACACCCGCCTAAAAAGAAGGGATACTATTGCTCTTAAATGAAACCGTTGAAATTAGTTAATTTTATTGTGAGAACTTAAATTTTAGTCTGGTACTGACTGGACTAGTATTAACTACTTAGTTTTAAGATTTGAATACTTATTGTTAGTTCGCCAAAGCGAAGATTCAATAATAAAATATATGAACAAAAAAAAAAAAAATAATTTAAATTAATGTCTCTGTACTATGCCTGTTTTACTAATGGTACGATTTATACTAATAAAACTTTTAAACTAGAAACACATTTTCAGTTTGTTGAGGCTGGTATAACTTTTTTTTATTTCAATACACTATGCCGATCATTTATCCAATCACAAACTTTTAAATATTTTCTCTCTCCCATTTATTTAAAATATTTATTTTATTTAATTGTTCTTTTTTAATGGACATCAACAATTTGTGGTTGTTGTTATTGTTGGTTTATTGCATGTCCTTTAATTTGAACGTAAGTGATGGCAGATATGATAAAAATGCCAATGTTTAATTGACGTAATAAAAAGAAATTTATTTTATAAAAAGTTGTGGTAACTTTTGAACATAGTTTGTGTAAATATTTTGAGGTAAGAGTTTGAACTGGATGAAAATTAAATATAAAAGGGTAGTCAGTAGAAAAAAAGTTTTATAAAATTATTGTGAAACAAAGCTTTAATGATTTTATAAGCAGTTCTAGTAAAACGGCTTCATAAAAGACATTGGGTGCCAAAAAGATTATTTTATTCACCTAGTTTAAACTCTTACTAGCTATCTTAAAATTAGTTTCTTTAACCCCGATTTTTATTGCAAAATATTTTTTATAATAATCAAAGTTTGCTCTTTAATGTTATAAAAAGTTTTAACTTATAAGAAGGTTAATATTTAAATAGCTTTGGAAATGTCTCATTAAATAATTATAACGTTGGTATACTTTATGTGAAATTATGTTTAATATCACTAGGCAACAGCCATTTTGTTATTTGTTTCTAGCATACTTTTTCTCATGGATTTGGACCTACTGAACACGAAAATGAATTTTAAAAATTTTTCTGTCGATTGGTTTGCGAGATACAAATTTTTTAATTTTTTTTTTTTAATTTTTGGAGGTACACTTACTATTTTGAGCATATCTTTAGTCTTCTTTGACCTATTTTATCCTACTACTACTCAAATTAAAGACAATTGAGCCGTCTACAACTTATTCTCAGAAAATTTTCAAATCGGGTTAGTAGTTTTGATGTTGGCGGCTTAAAAAGGTTAAAAAACTGGGTTTTTTTAGTAAAAATGTGGCTGAAAAATTCATATAAAAATTCATATAAAATATAAAACGCGATGTTAACAGCGATTTTAATTTTTTTACGTATAGCTGACACTTTTCCAAAGAAAATAAGCCCTTACTTAACAAAATCTGATGACAAATGGCCGACTTATTATTTTTTTGGTAAACGACCGAAATTCCGCTATTTTACGATTTTTTGATTTTCATTATTTGCACAGCTTACCTACCCAACGCAAACGAATAAATACATTTGAACTTAATTTAAAATAAACAAATTAGTCTTCGTATATTATTTTTTAATTTATTTACAGCACTACATGCTCATACATATTTAAACATAAGGAGACACGGTTATCAATTGCATTTCAAAACTGTCTGTGAAAGTGTAAAGAAGTTAATATTTAGAAAACGCAAGGAAGACAATGAGTAAAAGACTACGTGTGTTCGAGTGTTTGAACGATCCAGACAATTTCTGCAATGTTTGTGGCCAGTTTATAAAAAAAAATCACGCACACAAGTTTACTCCAGCAGTACAATTGCACTATTTGAATTATTTTGGTATTTCACCAAATATCACAGAACCATGGACACCTAAGTCGCTGTGTGATCTTTGCTATATAATCTTAACCAACTGGGCAGCTGGCGGAAGGTAAGAATTTTTATTTAAACACATTATACATAGCGAATATAGTAATTTATTTTAATTTTAGCCGCCATATGAAATTCGATACACCAATGATGTGGAAAAAGCCGCTATGCCATTCCACAGACTGTTATTTTTGCCTCACCACAAACAGTGGGGTAGGAAGATTTTTTAAATGGAACTACGCTCAAGTGGGATCGTTTGCGCTTCCAGTACCACATTCGCATGATGTGCCATATCCAGTGTGCCCTGGTGCATCTCTTCAAAAAGCAGAATCGTCAGAAGAAGAGTCCGAGTCAAATGCAAGCGAATTTGAGCCGGGTGCAAAGCGAAAATTACTGTCACAGGCCGAACTAAACGATTGGGTGCGCGATTTTGGTCTCACTAAGGAGAAAGCCGAACTTTTTGCGTCTCGGATGATACAGTGTGGATTTGTGGCTTCAGAAGTGAAAGTAACAGCGTACAGAAACCGTCACAAGGAGTATGCAAAATTTTATACAAAGAAAGACCAAATATGTTTTTGCAGCGACATTTCAGGCTTGTTCCAAGAGCTTCACCAAATTCACAACCCCAACGAATGGAGGTTGTTTATTGACAGCAACAAAGAGAGCTTGAAGGCAGTTCTCTTACATAATGGGAATGAAAAGCCATCTGTTCCTATTGCTCATGCGGTTCATTCAAAGGAGAACTATGAAACTATGGACATTTTGCTGAAATGCATAGAGTATAGGAAATACAATTGGAAAATATGCGCCGACCTTAAAGTTGTGGCCATTCTGTGTGGACTCCAAGGAGGCTATACGCGACATTGCTGTTTTCTGTGCCTTTGGAATAGCCGCGCTGATGATCAGCATTATATAAAAAAAAAATGGCCGGTACGAACGAAACCTGTAGTTGGAGAAGCGAATGTTCAGCGCAAACCACTAATAGAGAACCGTGAAAATATAATACTTCCGCCGCTGCACATAAAATTGGGTTTGATTAAAAATTTTGCCAAAAAATTAGACAAAGAAGGTGAAGCTTTTGCCTATTTACGGTCAATTTTCCCTTACCTTTCGCTGGCAAAAATTAAAGAAGGAGTCTTCGCAGGACCCGAGATAAAAAAAATTTTGAAAGATGAAAAATTCCCAAAGCTGTTATCACCCATCGAAGCCGCATCATGGAATTCCTTCAGGCTTGTTGTGGAAAACTTTTTAGGAAACAACAAAAGCCCGAATTATAAGGACATAGTTGAGGATCTGGTAAAGAACTATGAAGCCATGGGAGTGCACATGTCACTTAAAATACACTTTCTGCATTCTCATTTGGATTTTTTCCCTGAGAATTTAGGAGACGTGAGCGACGAACACGGCGAGCGCTTTCATCAGGAATTGAAGGCTATGGAACGACGCTATCAGGGCATCTATGACACGGCTATGATGGGTGACTATATTTGGACCCTAATACGTGAGACCGATTGCAGCGAATACAAAAAACAAAGAAGAAGTCAGCAGTTTTTCCACATGGCATAAAATGTACACTTATATCTTTGTTTTTACTCAAATAAATTAAAAAATAATATACGAAGACTAATTTGTTTATTTTAAATTAAGTTCAAATGTATTTATTCGTTTGCGTTGGGTAGGTAAGCTGTGCAAATAATGAAAATCAAAAAATCGTAAAATAGCGGAATTTCGGTCGTTTACCAAAAAAATAATAAGTCGGCCATTTGTCATCAGATTTTGTTAAGTAAGGGCTTATTTTCTTTGGAAAAGTGTCAGCTATACGTAAAAAAATTAAAATCGCTGTTAACATCGCGTTTTATATTTTATATGAATTTTTATATGAATTTTTCAGCCACATTTTTACTAAAAAAACCCAGTTTTTTAACCTTTTTAAGCCGCCAACATCAAAACTACTAACCCGATTTGAAAATTTTCTGAGAATAAGTTGTAGACGGCTCAATTGTCTTTAATTTGAGTAGTAGTAGGATAAAATAGGTCAAAGAAGACTAAAGATATGCTCAAAATAGTAAGTGTACCTCCAAAAATTAAAAAAAAAAAATTAAAAAATTTGTATCTCGCAAACCAATCGACAGAAAAATTTTTAAAATTCATTTTCGTGTTCAGTAGGTCCAAATCCATGAGAAAAAGTATGCTAGAAACAAATAACAGACAAAAGTTTGTTATTTGTGACCTAGTGTATTATAATCATACATCAACCACAACAATCTCCGTATAACAAAAAGCGACTTAACGTTGTTTCAACAAAACGTAATCACATTCATGCAAAACATTATCGTTTGGTTGTACGTAATGGAAAATTTTAATGTTTTAAACGTGTCCTATTATAAATTTGTATTTAAATGTATTTTTATAAAAACGTTCACAAATAATAAAGTTGAAATTCTGTTTTATTGGTAATTGCTATCAATATCAATACTTTCATTAATAGTTTTAACACATGCTATGTAAATTAGTTTGTTTTACATTGAAGTAAAAGACATATAATATCATACTTAAAAAAATTCTCTTTAGCAAACAGAGTGCGTTCAAATACGTAAAATACATTCATGTTTGATTATACTTTGTCTTACAATACATTTCATTTTCGAGTTCCATCAAATGTTAAAACTTGTGCGGGAAAAGGTGATTTATACAAGACCCAAACTAAATATACTCAAAACTTTTAATAGATATAATAATATTTGTGGCAATTCAAACTCAAAATGCTTATTCCCAGAAAGCATTAATAGAGGGGCTGTGGAAAAAAGGACTGAAAAAAAATATTAATGACAGTTGATGGTACAAAACCCCACACATACACACGATTTTGTAAAGGCAGAGTAAAGTTCCAGTTGGTTGCAGCCAAAATATTTATTTTAAAAAGAACATTTGTATGGAGCTTAGGCGAAATAGGGAGTAAACTATCACCAGCTTCACTAGACTTGGCTTCTATAAATGAAGGCTTATTATTTATTAAAATTTTTAAAAGGACGAACTGTCAGCCGGTCAAAAGGTCGAACATTAGTTGCAAACTGATGCCAAGCCCCCCAAGCTCATACAATTTTGTAAAGGAAGAACAATATTTGAGTCAGTTGTAGTCCATGATATTTATTTTGGAAAAAAGGAGTTGATCATCACCAGCTTCAATAGCCTTGGTTTCTATACCTTAAGGCTTATTTTTTTATAAAAACTTTTGTAAAAGGGCGACCTATCAGGCGGGTGGACGTTAATTGCAAACTAAAGGCAAACTTTTGTAACTGTAACACAAAACAAAATACCTCAATAGCCTTCTTAAGAAAGTGTTATTTTAGCAAGAGTAAGATTTAATATTTAAGTCGAGGAAATTAAATTATTTCTGTAATTTTAACCCTTATTTAAAAGACAAAAAAAAATTACCAACATTTTCAAATATTACTCAAGATTTGATAAAGGAATTTTGTTATGCTTAAATTTTTCAAATATAAAAATTAAATTTTTTGAAAATGCTCAAATATTATTTAGAATATGGAATAATTGTTTTAGTCTGTTTATAGGGTTTTGTGCAGGTTTAGTTTTTCTATATGCATTAAATTCGTTCTTACACCAAATCGTTAGTAAATTGTTGTAATACGAAAAAGTTTTATTTTCGGTAGCCCTTGTTATCCAACGGTTATCCAAATATAAAAGAAAAAGAGAAAATCAAAACAGGGGTTTTCGAAGGAACTCTTGAATTTGAAGCCAGGACGAGCTTCGTAATATATGTAAGGAGTTTTTTAAGAAACAACAGAGAAAATAAATGTCTTAAAATAGTAGGGAAAATGCTTCAAGATTTCCAACGACTAGGAGCAAACATGAGTGTCAAATGACTGTGTAATTTAGATAATTTCTGACAATCTAGTGAGGAGCAAGAGAACAATTCCATCATGAAATTTAAACAATGGAGAAAAGATATCAAGGCCGATGGGATCGCCATATGATGGCAGACTACTGCTGGAACTTACAAAGAGACTGTCGTGAAGTAAAATATAGTAGGAAATCTTAACAAGTTTTTTTTAATTCCTTTTACCAATTTTTAAACAAATAAACATACATATATTAAAAAATTTGTAAAATATGTGCTACCACTTAATTGTGAATAGAATTTATGAAATGATATAAATAAATTTTAGCTCATTTTATGAGCAACAAACAAAGTTATCATAATAACGAACATTATTTAAAATTTTTTTCAGCTTAACATTTTAAAGAGTCTTTTAGAAAAAGAAAATTATTTTTTTTTCAAAAAATATTTTTCTGATGAAACTTTCAGTAAAAAACCAAAGTGGAAAGCGTTGCGTTTTTAAGCGCAAAGCTCTAAGGCTCAACTTGCATTCCTAAACAAAAGCGGAAGCCATTGGGGCAGGTTAAAAAGGAAAAGATTAAAAATTAAAATAAAAAAATAACCGGCGAAATAATTTTTGCAAAATTTTACGAAAAAGTCCCATTTTTGGCTTTAATAAATCAAACTGGCATTCCTATTTATTAATTGTTTCCATATTGTTTTCTTTTTAAACTTCAAACGCTCAATCAAAATATAATTGCAAAGCGTTGCCGCCGCGGTATTTAGGTTTGCTTCATACTAATTGTATGAGCATGGGAATTTTTGACAGCTGAAAAACGCATGCCACACTTGTTTAGTCTTGTTTGTATTTCTAAAGTTATAGTACTAGAAAATATTTTATAAGAAAATTTTAAGATTATTTTGTTTTCTATTATCTTGTGTTTCTTTCATATGAATCGGATAACTAGTTCTCGAGTAACTGCCAATTATATGATGCAGCATCCACTTTTTTCATAACGAAAAATCTCAGGATATAGGTCAATTTAATTATTACACAGTGCAACAGTGAAAAAAATGCACGGAATCGAAGTATAGGTTTGATTTTGCCATCAAAGGTTAGTAAAATCCTGTACTCAGTTTAGCCAATTTGACTACCAATTATTTTTTATGGACCCCAAAAGATTTTGAAAATCAGTGCACCACTCAAAAAAAGTTGTCCTCAGTTTTTGGCCAACAGCTAATTCAGACTTTATGATATTGCTTAACTATATTTGGGAATAATATAGAGAAAGGTCTACTAAACAAATTTTGTAAACAATTTATGTGCAAAAAATAGTTTTTTCCTGCTTTTTTTGCAAAAAAGATCCAAACGCGGAGTGGTCTGCTTAAGTGTTGCCCATCACCTTAGCTCTTTTTTTAAAAACAACAAACTAGCACGAGAAAAAAGAAAACTAAAGTATATATTAATTAATTCCCTTCCACTCTTACGAGGAATATAGGACCATTCATAATAGTTTTGAATATCATGTTTTATTTAGGACGGGTGGCTGATTTGGCCAGGGCATCTGATCCTAGTGTTGGAGCTGCCAACAGCACATTCAGGCATTCAGTTGCGCAGGAATTTAACCCGTGCATATAATAGGGGTATACCGCCCATGGTCGGCTGTGCAACTGGATTTTGGATGGCGCCAGTGGTTTGCCACGTCGTTACTAAATTATTTGTATCCAATGAAACAAGAAATCCATTTTATACATTTAAGAAAGTTTTTTTTTGAAGTAGGCATATCCCTGAATTAAATTAAAGAAAACTCTCATACACCATAAAACATTTTTAATTTAATGTCCGTTTTTTGTATTTCCGTTATGACATTTTTTATTTTAGGGATAGCTGGGAAGAGCACAAATCCTTACAATATGTTTAATAAAAATTAAGGTTTTTGCTTAAAGTATTTGTATCAGATTTTAAAAGAAAACTATTTAGTTTTTTATCTCTTATACATTTAAAAAAAAAAGGATATTTTAAAGGTAGCACATCGTTGCTTTTAATTAAAGAAAATTTGGATTGATTTTAAAGCATGTTGTAACCAATGTCTGAAAAGAATTGCACTGAGCTATAAATTTTTATTTTTACAATGAAACATTATTTTAAGGATTTATGGAAAGTACAAAAGTCCTTGCGGTCAAAGTCATCAAATTTTACATTGCGTTATATTTTAAAATATGTGCGCAAAATTTTATTACTTTTTAAGAAAAGTTTTTTTAATTTTTGTTCACTCGTTTTTGAAGAAGTCATATTCTTGTTTAGAATTTAAAGAAATTTGGATAAAACAAAAAGCATTTTATAGCTAATGTTTTTTCTAAACTTAAATAATTTATCTCTTTTTCTTCTTCGTAATAGCCATTTTAAGGATATATGGGAAGGACACGAATTCTTGAAGCTTAAGTTAGGTGTCCTTAAATAAGAGGTTGAGTGGAAAATAAAAAGCATATTATAAGGTCTAAGTTTACCGAAATATTAAAAGGTCTTATATTACATTTTCAATTAAAATATGGATGCCTCATTTAAATTTTTTGAAAACTCCTTCTATTTTTACCCAATTACACTATTTCGTATACGTTCCTCTTCATGGCTTTTTTTTCTGAAACAACAAAATATACTGAATTTTAAGGGGACAATCAAAAGAGCAAGCTATTTTAGAAATAGAATATTAATATTAAAATTTTCAAAGGAAACTAAAAATTAACATTTACACATGAAAATTAAAAAAATGGCAAGAACTTGAGATTTGTGTTTCTGACACCTAGGATAACAGGTTAAAATCGGGAACTGTAAGCAATATTTATTTTTGAATTTTCAATGAAAGTTGTATAAGGGATCATTGGAAAGAAAAGAAAAGTACACCAACTTGATAGTATTAAACTAGATTTTTTTGATAGTTAAGTACTTTTTAAATTTGTGACTTTATTTATTTTCTCAAAAAATAATTTTTTTTTTTTTTTTTTTTTTTTTTTTTAGCGTATTTTTGAACAAATTTTATTTCTTAAATTTCCTTTATAATTTATCAGGCTAATTGGTTCAAGTTTATTGTGATAAGATTTTCATTAAAGAAATATTTAGAAAAAGTTTTGTTTCCCGACACTAGCCGAGTGGAATGCATTTTCAGAGCCCGCTACAACTCCTCATCAGCACTCTTTGTTCGGTACTGAGCATTGGTAGTAAATATCTTCTATTTAACCCAAGTTTTAATTGAAATTTGAATACGGAAATACTAATTTGTATTTTACACATACTCTTTATTAGCAATTGTTAATTCTTGGGTTAGAACGAAATTTACGGCCTGCCATTTTTTTATATCATGGCAACACCTTTTCTTTTATTTATTCTTCATCTCACCACTTTAATTTTGCCTTATTCATCTCTATTTAGATGAGTATTTTTTTTGATTTGTATTTTTTGTCTAGAAATAATTATTAATTTTAATTTAATATGTTTGCAAAACACATTTTAAAAAATAATGATCACTTTTTGACAAAAAGTATAAAAATCAAAAAATGTTTAAGAGTTTTTGAGACATAGTTTTTTTTAAATTATTACAATGCTTGCTCAAAACAGAATTAAATTGATCAAAGTTTTAAACAGTTTTTTTTATTAAATTTGATATCAATATATATTGATAAAAAAACTTATACATTAACGAAAATAGCTTAATATCTTCTGACTTGGGACGCAGTTTTTTTAGGTCGTTAACTTATCTTTAAGAAGTCGAAACTATTTATCAAACCAATAATGTTTTTGATAAAGGTAAAATATTACCTTAAGAAACCATTTCAAAGCAGGTACTTTATGTTAAAGGAAACTTTTCTTAACTTTTGGAATTAGTATATAAATCAAAACCAATATTAAAAAAGTTTGTGTGAGTTCAAAGAAAGGAAATAAATAAAGAAATTAAAAACACATTTGTTAAACCAAAGAAGATATATTTTATTATTTATTTAATCTTAATCTGTACTTTTTTTCTTTGTCCAATGTTTTTTATTAGATTATTAAAAGCATATATTTGTAAGCATGATATTTCAAACATTTTTAATTATACATAGTTTACTGCCTTCTGGTCCTTCTTATTCAGGATTATTAAGTAAAGTTGTATTTATGAGGGCTTTCCTCTTGAAAAGGTTTGAGTGTAACTGGCATGAAACAAGGAATCCTAATTTGTTTACATCTTTTTTTAACAAGGAAATTGGTGTTAATACAACAACCGCAACTGAAAAAGTTTTATTTTTGCCTTTTTTTTATTATAAGCTAAGTGTGGTTTTTCACTTCTGCTCATACAAAACTCTGTATTAATATAAAGTTTAAATTTAATAAAAAGAAAAATAAAAGAACAAACTAGTAACGTAGAATTTTTCATAACCTAACTAACACCAGTGTTGTGGTGTTTTATCCCTAAGGATTATTTTTTACATAATTTTTTTAAAACTTTTTTTTTTATTGTATTTGTGTATTTGCGTTTGGTTTAACATTTTCCGAAAATTGGAAAAAGCTTTTGAATTTTTACTGTTTGACCTATATTTCTGGTTTTATATTTGTGCATAAGTTTAGCATATTTGCACTTTTCTTCCTTTTTCTGTTTCTTTTGAATATAGAGAATAAAGTTTTTTTAATAAATTTTCTTTTTACATTAAAAATCTTGGGTATAAGTACCTCCTTTCACCTTGGCACGGTATGTATAATTAACATTACATTTTTTTTTTATTTTTAATGTTCTGATTTTAATTGCTTATTTTATTATCTTTAATATTAAAAAAACTCTTTTAAATATGATCATTGCTTGTAATAATTAAAAAAAATTACTTGTAATACATTTTTTTATAGAAATTTAATTTATATAAATTTTCTGATAAAATATTTCGTTTTTAGACTTATTGAAAAATTTTAAATAAGTTTTGGTAATAAATAGCTTTTAATAAAAAATGGATTAAATAAAAAACAAAACTTAAAAGTAATAAAATCAAATTTATAACAAAAATATTCAATTTAAAAAAATCGAAAACTTATAGCTGGTCAAGTACGACCCAAGCACAACAATTTTTATATCCACATCATATACATAACGGGCATTATGAGTTTATGCAGATGTTTGTTACGTTTAAAAACAATGCTATGGTACCCAGCTTTAAATATACTGATCAATTTAGATCGTCCACCCATTCAGGTACGAGGTCGTTATTTTGAAGATATCTAAAATTTAAAAAAATTATTTTCCTTTTTAAATTGCAGTCTTTAAATTGTCCGTAACAAGCTTTGTGGCAGCAATGGCTATATTTATTTAAAATAAATTTTATCTTATAGAGCGGGTATCTCAGGCTTCTGCTTATATGTATCTCAGACCAAAGTGGACTAATCTTGTTGATTTGGAATAGCAATTTGCATGGCTTCAAAACTTAGTTAAAAAAAAAAAAGACGAAAACTACTAAATCGTCCTTTTTATCTATAAAGACCCAGTGTTAATTTTCTTAATGGGTTCCCAAATAAATATTGTAGAACTAAAAACAGAATGCCATTTTGACGTTTGTAAAGGATATGCGATCTTTATCAATGCTTCAAAATGACGCCAACAGGTTATTAATCTTTAAAAATAATGAATAGTTTTGCGTTAGTCGTGATAAGAAAATAGTTTTTGTCTTGCTAAATGAAAAAAAAAAAATTGTAGTAAAAATTTTTTGTTAACTAAATCCAACATTCTACTAAACAGGATATATTGTTGATGCTCATATTATTTTAGGAAATTTGTCAAAAATTTTAAATTTTAGAATTAAAAATCCATTAAAAGTTTTGTTATTTTAAAGTAATATTTTTCTACAACAAATATATGAAAGATGCTCATATCCTTCTTTTAATTTTGCTTTTAAAAGGTTATTCTTTTTTTTAATATTAATCATAGCTCTAAGGCATTTTTTGTTAAAAAAAGAAACATTTTACTTGAAACGCAAAAAAAAACAAAACATTCGTTTTTCGTCAAGTAACGAACATAATAACACAACAAAACATTTATTCCGATGACGCAATAAATTTAAACTACTAAAGAAGCACCAAAACTACATGAATTAACTGAATATTCATAGTGCCGAAATAAGCACTTAACATGAAATGCAACTAAGTGGGACATCGCGAACAAATATCATGCCATACGTAAGCAGGTTTGTAAGCTTTGCTGTCTTGATATTCCCTTACAAACCTACCTACGGCGAAGCAGCAGTTTTTGCTGGGTTGCTTACGGACACTCTGAATAAGAGATACCCATAGTCTTGCAAATGTTTTGTTTAAATTTTTTATTTCTGCTAGATAAATTTAAGCTCCAGTTGGTTAGTTAAGAGAAATACTTTTACTTAGAAAACTTTACTTGATATCCGTATCCTTGCTCCAAATTTTCTAAACAAATTTTAATTTTATCTTTAAAATCATCTTTAGTCTCATTTAAAATTTTTTGTTTTTATGAACAACGATTTTTGATTTTAATAAAAATGTTGCATATCTGTCTCTTAAGGTACAGTTAAGCCTGGTTTTTATTAAAGACAACATCTTACTTTGCTTTTCAAAGCTTAATTTCAATTACGTTTCAGTTTAGGCAAAAATGTATGGCAGAAAAAAAAATTCTTGCAAACGTTTTATCAAAATATATATTTTTATTAATTGTTAATTTAAGGACATTTTACCCTAAAAGGAATTTTTCGCTTTTATTCATAAAAAAATCAAATATTGTATTTTAGATTTATTTTAAGCCTCATTGTGATTGTTTTACCTGCAACCCATACGTGGTAGGGGGGGTATCATGTGTTTAGATGTTTGTAATGCAAATAAAATATTGATGGAATTTTAATACAATTTTAGACACATAATTTTTTTCAATTCTGGCAAAAAGTCTATTGTTTTTGGTAATGATCAGTTCATTTTTCGATATAGACCCCATACAAATAACCTCCCTGAATAAGCATTTTAGGGAAAAGCTCTTTTGAATATTATTACATCTACACAAAATTTTTCTTAAACATATCGCTTGCTCAATACTAAAAGGTTGCATGTGCAAAGACGTAGATGTTGAGAAAATCAAATTTTAGATTTAAAATTTTTTCTTCTACTTCCAACTAAATTTTGACAACAAAGTGTAATTAAACTGTGAACGAGTTAAATTCATAAAATATTAAATTAAGTTAAATTTATTTTTAAATCAATAAAACCCAGACACACGTTTTTTTAACAAAAACCTTTGAAACTGAAAATTTCTATTGAAAACAGTTTTTAGTGTAACATATGGACTAGATTTTTCAAACTAATTACAACGTGGCTGATAAAAGCCGCCGCAAAAAACAAGAAAAAACCGCATATTTGTCACCAAGTGTGAGGGCCATTCAATTGACTTAAACCAAAAATATATTTTTGATTTCAGTTCATGTTTCTTATTTGATTGGGGCCACTTTATAGAATTGAAAAATTTAATATTAAAAAATAAAATTTGAAAAATAAAAGTTTTGCCAAATTTTTATTTTAATGATTTAAATGTAAAAATTTTGGGCCATTTTTCCTTTTAAATTTGGCATTTAAATAAAAAAAATAAAGCACCGGAAATTTTAAAAAAAATTTTTTTTTTCATTTTAACTTATTATCAGGCAAAAGCAAGCTTATTATTATGACTAACGCCTTAGGTGACTACACTAATACATACATAGATTATATTTGTGCTGTGCCATTTTTAAACCTTAAGCTTTTTTATTTTATGTTTCTTCTTTTAAAAGTATTTCCTTTCTTATTTCCTACTTTTCTTGCGACTGCCGCAAAAAATGAACCCCCATATTATACTTCATTGGTTGGTGTCTCTCTTTTTGAAAATTTCCAAAAAAAAATTTAGAAATGTTTTTTAAATCTACAAGATTAATAAGTTAACATATTTCAAAAACTTATGAAAAAAATTTACGAAAAGGATAAAAGAGAACATGAACCTGAAAAAGAACTTTCTTACAAATACAAAGGATTTCAATAACGACTGTTATTTGTTTTACTACATTTAAAGGAAATGTTTTCCTGTTGTTGTTGTTGCTGCTGCAATCGTTGTTTTTAAACCTTTAATGTATTTTGCTGTACTTTTATTTGTATCACTTTTAGATGGCTTTTAAAGATTATTTAGATTGAAATTTCCTAAAAACAAAGTTATTCACGATATACATATGTATGCCATTTAAAATACTTACCCTCTAGGGGCTTAAATTTCTTTAAAGTCTTAAATTTTTATTGGGGTTTAACTTTAGAAAGTATTAGTATCAAATGTTATTGTCTCTAAAAAAGAGGAAAAAAAGCTTATGAAACACCTAAAGCCTTATACAAGCATACAATCAAACATGTATTCAGTTTTTATTTTTGATATTTTAGAAGACAATAAAGTTGCAAACGAATTTTTAATAATCATAAAAGGGTTAGATGTTGCTTTAAATAATTAAAGAAACCTTTTATACCTCAAAGCACTTAAATTTGCTTCTTCAAACATATAAAATTAATATTTAATAGAAAATATATGTTAAATCATATACAAATTATTTCATTCATTTGACACACATGGTTCCTTTTATTTAAGTTTCTTTTTTTTGCTTTAAGTATTTTTATAAATCTATTAAGTCATACCAGGCCAGATTATTCTTGAAGCGAATACTTCTAAAACCACAAACAAAGTTAAGTTAGTCTCTGTCATCTAAGGAAATTACAAAATTTGTTTAATTTATGCATGAACATAGTTTAAGCCGATGTTGAACTATGATATACTTTTTAGAATTGTAGGTAATGTAAGCTATCGGTCTTAAGCACAATACTGGTTTTTTTTCTTAAGTCTGTCTGTCAGCCGTCTTGTCTCTTGTCTCTGCTTCAATGGTAATGTAATTCCTTTTGAAAATTAGCAAAACTTTGCAAATGGGTACCAAAAATTTTTTTAGCAAAATTAGGGCAAAAGCAGTAATATTTATCATATATTCCTCTTAATTAAATATTTTAGCAAATTAGTATTGTAGTTAAATCATATGAGTTACATTGGACAATAATTTAAAGTAAAATTCTTACATGGATGTAAATTTGTATTTTCTATATACACTCCTTTTGGTAAATTAATATCCTTGCTTCGAAATCAGTACGCAATCTAATGTTTATGGTCTAAAAAGCCTTTTAATTATAGCGATTGAAATTAAATTACCTCCTTAAATGATTAAGGTTTGTCTGCCCGTTCGTTTGGTGTTTTTGTGTTCTTTTAATTAAAAAACATGCCAAATAGAAAAAAAGTTCTAAAAATTTTTGAAAGCTGTCAATTAACACAAAACTAGTTTTAACTTAATAATATAATTTAAGTACACTTGCTACTGCATAAAAATATTACATATGTACCTAGTCTGAAACAGCTGAACAAATTGTTTTAAAAAAATATTAAAAAGGTTAGAAAAATAAATGCTGTCAGTATTTTTTATAAAGATCAGTATATTCCAGTTAGCAGATTTTTAATCAGTATACCAAATAAAAAATTAGTGCATATGCTGATGAATTCAGTTCAAATGGTCACTTAAGCTAAATAAAACTTTTCTTTAAAAGAAAAAATACAAATCTTAAGCATAAGTATGGAAAATTTATATGAAGCAATAAGTTATCTAGAAAGGCAAACATGATTTTGACTAAAACTGGAGCAAGAATATTTAAATGTCCCTCTTGTTCTTAAAAAAACAATATTTGCCTTGAAATTAATTAAACTGCTGCGGAGAAATAAAAAAATTATGTATTTTATAAAAACATCCTGCGACAATAAGGCTAACTCCTTTAAGCCATGAAGAACTATTTCCGCTTCAAAATGGAAAAAATGCACACAGAAAACTTTTACTTTACGCAAAGAACTGAGCTTCCGAAACCTTATGGTTCTTAAACGATTTAGAGAGAAAATCGTTGGCATTTATTTGGGTCATAACTTCACACTGAGGTCATATTATATGAAGTCTTGACACAAATGAAACTGAAAGCAGGCCAAATTCATTCCTGTGTTTTATTGAGATTGTAAACTTCAGCTCGAAATCTTAATCTTCGAAACCGTTTTGGTTGACTCACACGTTGAAAAGAAAAAGACACTGTTGCCTTTAATCAAACCGCTAAAATTGACGATTAGTTTAATTTGAGAACTTTGGTTTTAGTCTGAAACTGACTGGACTTATGCGCTGCTTATAGAACACGAAAAGCGAAATGTCTTGGACGTTTTGTATGAAATTTTTTATTGTAACAAAAACAAAACAATTTCAAAACGTCCAAGCCTTTTTGCTTTTCGTGCTCTATAAACAGCACGTAAGACATTTTTTATATTCTTCACATAAGTGATAAGGGTATATATAAGTTTGTCATCCTTTTTGTAGTTTCCTTAATATCCATAAAGTATATATTTTCCTATATATAGGGAATCGATTTAGCGATGTCTGTCTGCACTTCTGAACTTTTTGAAGTTCCCCGATGTCGCATAGACCTGTTTGCGATTTTAAATAATTAAAAATACCTCCAGAAAAATTGAAATTAAGTTAAATCACCCAATTACTGACGTAGATATAAGCCAAAACCCAAGACTACCTCTGTATATTTCTCTAAAATTTGTACATAAAAACCTCCACAACTACTTCGGAGTTGCATCTACCTGGATGCATTGTAACACCAACTCCCATTAATTTTTCCTGCCAAATATTTTTGTGGAACATACCTTCCCCATACCTCCAGACCTTAACAGGGTTGTCATACAAAATATGAAAAAAATTTGGTAAAACCCGTACAACTTCCCCAGAGTCCTCCAGAGAGTTTTCATTCCAAAACATATTCCTAGAACCTACTTAATTCCTAAGGGCGTTGCCATACAAAATTTACAAAAATGATGTTAAAACGCCCATAGCTTCCCCAGAGTCGGTCTAAGAAAATTAAAGTTTGGAACCGCCCTCATTAGTTTCCCCTCCCTAAAATATTCCTAGAACATACTTCTCCCCTACCACTATCGCCTAAGGAGGCTGCCATGCTAAATTTTGGAAATTATAATAAATTTCCTCCTTAGCTTCCAGGGTGGCCGTGGTTAGGTCAAACTTAGGACCCCAACTTATTTTGCCTTGAAGGCATTTTCCTAGAATAGGGTAAGGTAAAACAAGTAAGAAGTAAGGTAAAAACCCCTACCCGTTGAGAAGCGTGTACAAGATTTGGCACAGTCAAATAGAGCGCTCCTACTTGTTTTATTTAGGATTTAATAATTTTTTTTAATATATTTAATAGCAAATTCAGTTTTTAAAGAGACTTTGACTGCAGGACACTGTAGCTGCTTTTTTTAAAATTTATTTTGCTTAACTCGTTATCATCATTTAAGAATTATGTAAAAATGATGAAGTGTAAACAATAACACTTAAACTAAAACCAGACAAACTAAAATCAATTTGCGATTTTGAAAATAAAACAAATTTTAAAGCATAAAAATATATGTTTTTTTATAGAAAGATGTCATATTTTCTATTTAAATTTCCAAAAATTAATTTTAAATTAACGAATATTTTTTCTTATATTCTTTAATCTTTCGAGGTTATAGAAATTATTTAAAAGCTGGTTTAAATAAATAAACAAATTTTATTTAAACCTTTTTACACATATCAGTTTTAGTTACGAGATTTTAAATAAAAAACTTAAGTGTATAATATTTTGAAGCCATTTGTCTTTTAACTTGACACAATTGACATTAACAAGCTAAAGGCTTACCTTCTAGTGAGTTTGTAGTCTGCCGTCTGCATAACAAAATAAAGTTGGGCCAGAATCAAAATTTTGGCTTTAAAAAACAAGATTATTTTAATTTTATTGGTTTAGTTGATAAACTGTTTACTTTAAAATTGGTATGGGCTCTTGGCTTCCTTGAAATTTCTCTTGTGTGGCCTAAAATTTTTCTTATAAAAGTGAAAACTAACTTATTTAAGATGTTTTTCACATAAATATTTGCAAAGCCTTCAACTACAATTGATAAGGGTTAGGCATATGTGAGTTTGTCATTCTGTTTATATATTTAATAGAAAAATTTTGTAAACCAAATTTGTATTACTTTAAATATAAACCCTTTATAGTTTATTTAAAATAAAGTTTAATAAAGCAAATATTTTAACTTAATATCTGTCAGATTACTGTTGTTTTTTTTTATAACAGAAAATTTAAATAAAACTTATGATAATTTATATTTTACGTTTTAAAACATAAAACACATAAAACATGAAGTTAAAAGTGTTTTACCTTGTCTGCCTGTCAATCAATTAGGATTCATAGATTTTTTCATTTCATTTGTATTCATTTTTGTTTATTCTTCGACTATACCCCGGCTTGTGTTTTGCTTGTGCTGTCATCTCTCATACCGTAACAGTTGTTAGGAATTGTTGGTTAAAACTGAAGCAATCAAAAGCATAGAGTGTAATAGAAACAAAGTAATCAATGTGTTACTTATATGTAGGTGCAATATTAGTTTAAGTTTACGTTTGGTATATGGGTTATTTATGTTTAAGGTGCTCCAATCCATTTTTATTCAGCTTAAAAAATTCGTTAAAAAAATACTGTTTTTCATGTTATAGTTTTCATTTTACTTAAAGATTCCTGGCAAAAAACTATACCTTTTTTTGTTTTAAATATATTTCATATTTAGAGCAAATATTGCTTTATGAACTCACGGGTCAATTAAAAGATGTTATTTTCTTTACTTTAGTTTAACGTATGTTAGCGGGATTTTTTGAAGCTTAAGCTTCCTTTTAGTAGTTTCTGTTTCCTGAGTGTAGTGTCGGCATAATAACATTTGGCAGTATAAATCTATAGTAAAATTTATTATTAAATGAAAAATTAATTAAAGCCTCCTTTAAAACTTAATTCAAAAAATCTCTGTCCTAAAAATGCGCTAGGAAATGTAAAAATTTAACTTTTAACTTTACCTTTAAAAGACACGAAAAAAGTCATTGTAAATTAAAATCCCCCATTTACAAAAATATCACAAGGCTTGTTATAAACTGTAACTATTGGATTGTGGTTTTCTAATTCTTTATAGCAGAGGGTACGTCAACAAGTTGAAATTAGAAAATCAACTTGTTGTTGTAACCCACTCTACAACTAAAGCAGCTATTTTATTAGTGCAAAGTATTAGATTTCAATCGAGACGTACTTAGGCAAAGTGTTTGTAAATAAAGTATTTGTTAATAAAGTGTTTGATTGTGTGTTTGCTTTTGTGTGTGTATTTGTGCTTAAATCTGTCTAATAAGCTTTTAAGCGTTTTTGCGTCCCTTACAAATAAATAATTAATCTAATGCCGTTAAGTAGGTTAAAAATATTAATTTTGTTGGGAAATAATTTTCCTTAAATTTTCATAATAAATAATTAATTATGCCTTTGATTGATGGTGAATCCAGCAAATTGCGTATAGGAACTTTAATTTGTTAAATATTATTTTTGTTGTGTTCGCGCAATTGAAAGTTTTTCATTATGAATATTTTAAGACTATTTCTCAAAACTTCTTTATAAATAAATGTCAAAAAAGGTCTTGGAAATTTTTAAACTGCTAACGACAATTGTTGTTGTAGAAAAAATCCCGAGTAATATTGAAATTAAGAGATAATAAAAATAAAAAATAAATTAGAAGCTGACTTCCTCTATTAAATTTTAGAAATGCTATTTCTTAAAGTTAAAAAAAATTAAAAAATAACTTTTTGTTCGCTAAGCTGACTTTCTAGTTCTACATTTGCCATTTGTTTTTTATTTTATGCTTCTTGGCTGATTACCTAAGAATATCCAAAAATGTGAAAAAAGTAATTTTGATTCCATTTTCTTTTGTGAATGACAAGTATGGGCAAATAGTGCCTTATTTCACAGTTATAGACCCAAAATTTTATTAAATGAAAGAAAAATGAAAATAAAGAAATTTTCCTTCATTCACTTGGAAATGTGGCCTCTATATGGGTCAACAGTAGTCCCTAAATTACAGGGTAAAAATTTAATGAAAGGCAAAAGGGATCAAAAATGTAAAAAAGTAACTTTTATTTATATTTCTTTCCTAATTAGTTAAATATTTACAAAAAAAAGATTTAAAAAAAGTATTTGATCCTTTAATTTTACCTGTTAGGATACATATTTTTAAAAATATAGATAACATGTTTTTAACATTTTTCAAGTCTTGTCGAATGCAATTTGAATTATGTTTGCAGCTCAACTGTTTTAGAAGTTACAAAGTGGACCTAGGCAGCAACAAAATCGAACTTTGTCCTGCTTTGCTCTTTTGGGTTAAACATTTAAAATAATAAAATGTCTGATATAGGTCCATTGAGTTTTTGAGCATTCCTCTGACAAGAGCCAGGAGGCGTTAAAATGGATGCTTTAACATCTGAGCATCGTCAATATCCTGGGTAGAGAACAGTGACGAATTAATTAAGCAGTTTAAAGTCTCTAGTAATTTTTCTTCTCTGGAATGCTTTCCGCTCTAGGGTTTTAAACATCACACGTCCTATATCTTTAAAAGGGTTTTTAATCCACAGATGTAATATTATGGGAAAACATAGACGTATTGGCCATACTGGCATCTTTCCCAGATCAGCGGCATTTTTTTAATTACGAAGGATGGATTTCCAAAGCTGCGACCATTAAATTTCCTTAGTTAGTTATCCTGGATATTCTTTAGGTTTTTTTTAAAGATATAATAATTTATAATATTCACTTAAATAAAATAAATAAGTCTTATTTAAATAGTTTATGTATATCAATTCAGCAAAAGTCGGCAATTGTTTTCTATCATAACATGCATTGTTTTAAACATACAGACAGCATTGACACATAGCTGCTTAAAAGGAAAACAATTGCTTTGATATTTATTTAAAATACAAAAAATAGAAGCATGACTAGGATGTATTGTTGTCAAGATGTGAAAACATTTAAAGCAGGAAGACCAAGATGCCTGACATATGTATCTTCGGATATGTTGCTTTTAACGTTTTTCATTAAATAAAAAGATTTGTTTTATGACTGACATGCTGATACAAAAATAGAAATTAAATGTTGCTTGATTTATCTCAATTTAAGTTGTTGCAAAACAAACATAAAATATTATATATTTAACAATATATTTTTTCTTTTTATTTGAAAGAAAACTTTACATCAAAAAAAAAAATTGTTGGAAGTTAGAATACTAAGTTCTATTGTCGAATTTGTTTTTATGCTAAGCAAGGTGTACATCTGCTTGCCATGGTAATATCCTAAGCATAAAAGTTTTTTGTATTAAAATTTATAAATTAAAAGCACTAAAATTAATATTTATTTTTATTGAAAATAAAAAAATAAATAAAAGCAGTCAATAACTTTGTAATCAACAGTTTTTTTGTCATATAAATATATTTTCCTAGTGTGAACAACTAAATACTCTGGGCAAATTCATATGAAAAATATATATTTAATGTAATAATTTCTATTGTTTTTGTTTTCAGTTCATCATTAAAATTGTAATATCTGGGAATAAAGTAATTTTTCTTATATTTAAGTAAAGTCGATACTAGCCGAGTGTAGTGTTATTTCGAAATTAGCAATGATTTCTCTTTGGCTAAAAAATGTTATTTAGCTGACAATTAATTTAATTTTATTTGTTGGTGCTTTTTTCAAAGTCGGAAATATTGTTCTCAAGGTGTGATGAAGTGTGACAGCATAACCATTTTAAATCTAAACCCGATAATAAAAACACAAAAAGGACTTGAATTAAGCGACATTTTTTTTTACAAATGCTTAATATAGTTTAATTTTGGACCATTTTTGGCGACTTTTTCGTTGTAAAATCAACAAAAAATTTTTTTGACGTTTTTTGATAAATTTTAAGGGACCTTAAAATACTAAAGTTTTTCGTTTTTTACTTAACTTCTTTATTTAAGTTTTATGCCAAACACTTTTTAAATAAGAATGTACTTATAATGGATTTTAATAATTTTTATTTGAAAATTAATTATTAACAAGTCTTTTTTGTATCATTGAAATAAAAAAGGAAGGACCCTTAATGCTGCTATGCGTATGCGTAATATATAATTCATTGGGTTATTTAAATACTTCATACGCCCTAGGTAAGCTTATTTACTGCTTTTATTACTTTCTAAAGTGCTTTTCTAAAGTTTCCTGGTTTCCTTTGCTTGAACGCCCATTGAAGTCACATACAATTTTTTTGTTTGAAGTAAAAGCTTATGTGGATGCTGTTAGTATAAATCTATTTGAGGCACTAGCGAATATATGTAGTGTTAAGGAGTTATTTTTATTGGATATAAATACAAAAGTTATACCAGCTTTTTTTAGCGACAAGTCCATTTAAAATATATTGTTTGTAGCTAAATATCTTTACATTCAGTTAGAGACCTACTACACTTTAAAATGGGGAGATTTTATTTGTAAAATGTACTAGGGTTTTAAAGGGAAAATAAGTTAATAAAATTTGAATTTTAATGATTAATTTATATTTAAGTTTTCTATTAAGTGTTATGGCTTAACAAAAGTAGTATTTATAAAGATAAGGTTTATGCAGATTAAAATGACTAGCTTTAAATACTCTACATATACATTTTTGGATCCATTGTGTTACTTGATAAGACAAAACCTAAACCAGGTGAACCCAATTCAAAAAATTCGATTAAATAGCCTTTAGAAGATATCATAACTAGACAGGCTATACTAGGATATTTCTTAGAAAGGGTGCTAGCGGATTGAATTTAAAATAGTGCCATTTGTGAATTTATACAAATTTACAAAATTTTCTACAAATAATATATAACACAGTCTTTTGGTAAATGCCAATATTCCTTTTCTATCAATTCCATATAATGATGAGATTTTTATTGTTAAATGACATTTAAAGAAGTTGATCTACGACTATAAAATGATATTTTTTTATTAAGCTATTTTCCGTTTCCGTTTTCTCAGAGCCTTAACTTACGTGCATGCGAAATTATATGACAATCGGATTTGAAATTCTGTGCCATTGTTTTGCTTCTTGTTAACAATATCCTTAAAAAAGCTATATATGTACTTATATATATATGTATCTCTTAAAAGAGGTGTTTGTAACGTTCAGTATAATAAAAATAGATAAAACTTTGGGAGTAAGCAAACCAAAATTGATCCAAAATGAACATTTGATGTATGGGAATAAGAGTGTATCCAGAACACAATTGTATGTAGAAATCATTTTTAAACTAGTTAAATGAAAAAATGCTAATTTTTATTATTTTATTTATTTATTTATTTATTTATTTATTTATTTTATTCAAATTGCATACAACAAGAAATTAATCTTTTAAATTACAGTATACAATTTTATAATGGTAAACAAATATCATGACAGTAAAGGTTATATAAAACAATATAAAAAATAAAACTATTTATAGGAATTACAAATTAAAAAAAAAAAATACAATAACATTATGACATTTCAGAATTTGAGAATAACATCTTTTTAAATTGCATGGCGTTGCCTATAGTTTGCAAAGGGTTTGGTAAAGAGTTCCACAGCCTAATCGTATTTGTGAAGAACTGCCACTCAGATATTTAAGTCCGATGTCTGATTTGAATGATTTGTTTTCCTCTGTTTGATCTTGCAAATTGTATACGATTAAATAAGTAGGTTGGTTCGTGAGTGTAAACAATTTTGTGCAATAGAATTAGTGATCTAATTTTAAGCAAGTCTATTATGTCAACTCCATATAGTGACTTTGAATACTGAGAAGTTCCATCATATCTTCTAATGCCGTAGACATACCGGAGAATCGCATTGTACGCTACAACTAACCTGGCTTTACTTCTTGAGTCACAGTAAGCAAAAATTTCGCAGCTATATAGAATTTTAGGCATTAAGAACGTTTTTGCGAGCAGCACACGAACATTAAGAGGTGTAACATTCTGTAATGGATATAATGTTCTTAGCATTAAGAAAATTTGTCCGGAAATATAATTAGTGTGAGTATTCCACTGAAGTGTATTGTTGAAGATTACACCAAGGTTCTTAGTAGATTCTACAATCGAGATCCTTTGACTTCCTAAAGTAATCGGAACATCAGCAACAATACTTTGATTTCGTTGGGTTACAAGCATGCATTTTGATTTTGTCGGATTAAGGTATAGCTGGTTTGATGTCGCCCACCACTGTATTTTCTCAAGGTCCTCATTAAGTTTTCCAATGCCATTAGTTAGAGAGCTTTTTTTACAATTTAAATATATCTGCACATCGTCAGCATAAATGTGGATATCACATTGTAGTAGACAGTTAGGTAAATCATTGATATATAAAGTGAACAGCAATGGCCCAAGGATCGACCCCTGTGGTACTCCTTTAGAGACGGGCAGGGGAGAAGATATGGTTTCACCTACAGATACAGACTGGAATCGATCAGACAGATAAGTTTTGATCAGTAATGTGGCAGTTGAAGAAAAATGAAAATTGTGGCGTATTTTTTTACAGAGGATTTCATGATTAACAGAATCAAACGCTTTGGAGTGATCAAAAATCACCAAGAGAGTAACACCACCATCGTCAATGTTGCATCTTATATCCTCAGATACACTTATCAGCGAAGAAACACAGCTATGACCTGCTCTAAATCCAGACTGCTTATTAAAAAGAAGCTGGTTATTATTTAAATATGTGCTCATTTGGTTGTATAGCAACCTTTCAAATACTTTTGAGAGGAAAGGAAGTATTGAAATAGGGCGATATTCATTTGAGGATTTATGTACAGGAAGGACTTTAGCATATTTCCAACAGCTGGGGAAATTACTGGTGGTAATTATGGTGTTAAAAATATGCTTTATATAGCGCAAAATTTTTGGTAGCAAAAATTTAATAAATTTGGGATGGATTTGATCCATACCAACTGCATTCGAAGTCACTGAATTACAGCAAAGATAAACATCATCTTCAAACACACATCTGAACTCAAAACATAGTAAGGAAGGCGTTTCTGAGGGTTGTTGAAACGGTTCAAATGTAACATTCGTAGGCACATTAGACGGAACGTTTATAAATGATTAATTTAACGCATTTACATCAATTTCACATGATGGAGTAGTTTCATTTCCAATGCCGATTTCGCGTATGGTTTTCCATTTGCTTTTAGAGTCTACAGCATATCTAAAACGATTTTCATAATACGTAGTTTTAGCATCATTAATAATTTTATTGACAAAAAGACATGCTTTGCGGTATTCTTCAAATAGACCAGAAGTTCTGAACCTTTTCCAGCGCTTATAAGTACTGTCACGAGCTTGAATTTGCAGTTTTATGTTATTATTAAACCACTTTTTCGCAGTTCTGTTACCACGATATGTACGCAAGGGCACTGAAATTTTAAGCAAATTAAGCAAATTACTATTAAAGAACTGGAGCTGTTCATCAGCGGATGGCATATTGTAGATACTATTCCAGTTTATTGAGTTGTAGCATTCTTCTAGCAAGTTATATTCAATATGACGAAAGTCTCGAAAAGAAGCTGTAGTTTCGACCTTATGAAACTTAAAATCGTACGAAATAAAGATTACTAATAAAATAAAGACTTAAATTTTTTATAAATATCCTTTTCAAAGTTCTCATAGCTGATTGAAATAAAATCAATTCATAGTTTCAAATTTTTTAAAAATTTTTTGGCTGCAAGTGTGTGATAAAAAAAACATTTTTTTTTTAAATACTATTGTTATGTTTGTTATGTCTGTTATTACACTTTAACTAACCCTTGACTTTAAGCTGTCGCTGCTAACAAATAAACGTTAAATAGATTTCTGATTGTGGCAGCTATATTGATTTAAAAAATTTTTGCTTAATTTTACAACCAGTTGATATTTTCTTTTTAATATACATTTTTGACAGCTGCTGTTGCAATTGTAAAATATTTAAAAAGAAGGAAAAAACTAGTCGGTCATTAAACTGAAATTACAAACTCATTACAAATGCAAAACCATCAAACTTTTTTGTTTTTCTTTTCTTAGACACTAAGTTTTAAACAGATTGCAGAAAAATAAACAAATAAAGACATAAAAATTAAACGGACACACACACAAACTCAAGCATTTAAGTAGCCTTAGAAGAACAGCAAAATGTTTATTTCAGAAGTTATTATATTAACATTAAAGAAAAATTATTAGATGTTCTTGGTTTTAATGCCGAATCTTACTTACTACTCCTTAAATCCGTATTTAAAATATTGATTTGTTTTTTTCAATAAAAACATTGTAATTAAAATATTTTGTGAAAGTCAATGGTTGACGGGCTGTAAGGGTTAGGGTAAAAAATTTTATGAAAGCCAAACAGCTTGTATGGGAAATGTGGACTAAAAACCAATTAGTTTGCGTTCATATAGAATCTAATATCTGTTATACTTTGAGTTTATATAAGAAATTATATTCGTTGATTTAATATGGAGTTAACTTTTCTAAGGAACTAAAAAGTTTCTTTCATTCCAGTATATGTTTGTTTTTGTAGGTTTTTTTATTAAAATGACTTCCCATGTATGAACTTTGTGGGAGCTTTTAATCAAGTGCTTCTTATGCAAGAACTTCAATTTATATTCAAAGACTTCTGTTTATCTCTAATACAAAAGATATTTGCTATTCAAACAGCCATATATCATTATTTGGGACTGTAGTCGACCAGAAAATCTTTTTTGTTTTCAAATTCATCTGTTGGTAAAGACGTGAAGGTACCTATTGTTTGTAGTATATTTTGCAAACATGTATATGAGTGTTGAGTTAACGGTAGAGTTAAACATTTTTAAGACAATCGATAGAGATCTGTAATGAGTTTCCGCGGCACCCTGTGCATGGCTACCTTGTCTTGTTACTGTGTTTTCTCGTCAGTCTAAGATTACATTGTACTTTTGTACGTTTATATGAACAGCCAATAGCTTAAGACGTAAACACGGTAGTTTAAGTTGTTCATGGGTGTAAAGATTTCGCGCAACTACGCCGGCTATAAATATCCCACTGGTAAAAAGCTGTTTACATGCGAATCCGCGATTTTAAAAACGCAAAAGAGCAGCCTCACTGGGACTTTCAAAAGTGGTTTTTCATGAAATATTAAAAAAGGATTTTAAAGTTCCATTCATTTAAAATTCAAATTGTGACTTTGGCTTACGAAAAAGTTTTTGTTAAACGGTGTTAAAGAGTTTTTGTACTGTAAATCCCATTTTTTTAGAACGACGAGGCTAATTTTTATTTAAACGGCCACGTTTACAAGCTCAACTCCAAGTGCCCGCAACTTCCGGGTAATATCAAAAATCATTTCATTGTCAAGGGTAACTGTTATGTGTGCCTCATCCAAACATGAGATAATTTGACCATTTTTTTGAAAATACGCGAGGCCAATCGACGAATGTCAACGCTTAAAATTATCAACGAACGCTTGCGGAAATCTTTTCACCAAACCTGGGAGCTCATCCATCTGTGTTCTTACACACGAAGCTTTAATAGGATGTGGTGACTGTACACACAGCCAGAACTTCGGTGAATTTGTTTGGGAAAAATTTTCACCAAAAACTAATCTCTCGCTTTTAAGACATCCCATGGTCATCAAAGTGTCCCGATATAAATCCAATGGATTTTTTTGGGGCTTCCTTAAACAGCAGGCTTAAAATGGCAACTTCTTATCTTTTTTTGTGGCTTTGAAGAAAATTATTCGACGAGAAATCGGCTTAGTCGAACCAAGCTTACTGCAGCGTGTGGCGCAGAACACAAGACTCCGTTTAGAACTGTATGTTACACTCGACTGAAGATATCTGGATGACATACTCTTTAAAAAATAAAGTCTGCATTTCTATTCCATGATTTAATAAAACTTTGTGTGAATTATTAATTTTTTTATTTGAGTTTGAAAACATAAATCTGCCACCAGACACCCTAAAGTATTAAAAAAAAAATTTCAAATTACTTCCAACTTTTTTTCAGAAAATTGGCATGATTGTGATCAATTAATTTTCTTTAATTTTACATACATAATAAAAAAATTTGTCATTTTTAAATAAACCAAAATTATGACACCGTAAAACCTGGTTGGTACTACAGCACGTATAAGTATTATTTATCGCATTAAGAATTAAAAATAATCATACGCTACCGGATAAATTTTTATTCATACAAAGGATTGAAAATTCTATATACTTACTGCCTGAATTATTATGACAATTTTTAATGAAATATTTTATTTGCTCGCTAGTAAAAACACTGGAAAATTTTGTGCATCTGCAATCTGATCAAAGGTGATATGTCATACAAATGTTCAAAACTTTTAAAAATTACTCTTAAATTTTAGGAAAATATTAATGAACATTTTTGATGTTTGTTTAAGAAAGAATTTAAGTTGACAACGAAAATTTTGTTACTTTTTTATTTACTTAGAAGCTTAAATTTATTAAAGAATTAAGAAGAAACAAGAAGCTTGTGTTAATGCACATACATCCGTGTACGATTGTTTAAGTTAAAATTTTGGTAGGAAATAAACAGATGTTTAGTATAAAATTAAAATAAAAAAGAAAATAAAATATAAACCAAAAAAGCTTTAAAGAAGAATACCATAATTAGTTTAAATAAAATTAAAATGGTTTAATAAAACAAATAAAAAACCTACAAAACTTTTTGAAATTTAACAGAGACATATTAAATAACTTAATTTCTCTTTAATATCCTTAAAAAAAGGTCTTATTTTAGTTAAATTTAAAGTTTTTGTTTTTATTTTTTGCTTAAAGGTGTGTAAAAAATGTGGATTTCTGTTTTGCAGGTATTCTTTTTTTATATTTGAAATGTAAATTTAGATAATCTTGGCAAAAATGTTTTACTTTTAGAGATTTTATTTTTTTTATACGACAGATAATGTAAATCCTGAACAAAATCAACAACAAGAAAACGTATGTAAATTTAAAATGTACAAGTCGACAGGTCTGTATATTTGCATAAATGCAAATTTTGATAAGCCTTCAAAGTTAATTTAATACATTTAAGAAGAACAATAAATATTTCATGATAAAAAAAGCTGTCTGTATTAAGACAAATAAAAAAGAGATAAAAAAAACAAACTGAATTAAAGTGAGCAAATTTGCATGTGAAAGGTTTATTATAAATATCTGGGAAACTAAGTCGGGAAAGTTTTTCTATAATTAAAGGAATCATTTACATTTTAAGCTAACGTCTTTCAAACTTAATCTAAAAAAGTTTAAGAAAAAACAGGTATAATTTAGGGAAACAATTAATTTATTTTAATATGTAGAACCAAAATATGGTGCATTTTTAAGCAAAATTCAAATTTTTAATGGGGGACATAAAAAATCCAAAGTTTTACTTAATACACAGCATGCAATGTTAAATTAATTTTTTTTGTTACCAGCTCGATTAAATTCAAAAATTAGGGTTAAAGTGTAAAAATTTCTTAAACAAATTATAGTGTGACTGTTCTTCAATACAAATAGATACATAAAAAAGGATGTTTCCCTCAAGGTAAAAAGCTAAAATAAAAAATCCAAAATAAAGCTAAGAAAACTTTTCAAAATGTAAGAGGGAGTAAATTTACTATTACAATTTTACTTTGCAAGAGAAAAACAAACAATGTTTTGCCAAAGAGATATTTTCAGCATTCTAAAATCACTTTCAAGATTCTTCTCAAAAATCACAATTGCTTTTGTGTGTCAGTAACTGCATTAAATAAATAAACTAGATATTTACTTAAATAAGCAACCATGCACATGCATTGGTGTGTAAAAAAGGTATGTATTTATAAACATATCGCTCACTTGCCAGAAAAACATCATAATTCGAAAAAAGCCACTTCGAGAAAAACCTGTTTATATTTTTGATTTGCTTACATTTTCTAAAAAAAAAAAATAACGGCCTTTTTTTCTTTAGACGCAAAAAAGGTAATTTTCAAAAAATTTTTTTTGAGTTATGACGTTTTTTTGGTAAATAAGCGTTATATATGCTTACATAGTAAAGCATGTATGTTGTATAATGCTGTGCTTGTTACCTTCAGGGCGGTTAAGTAAACTGACAAAGCAACTAAACTGGAGTATATTTTTATTTTGTTTGGTTGACAAAATTTTAATTTAAACATATTATGGCTGCCTTTAAATAACAAAAAATATTTTTAGCGTCAACTTTTTTTTGAAATTTTTTAGTAACTTTTCCGGTGATATAAGTTGTATATTAACTCACATATCTGCCATTTTGTGTGCTGAACAAAAGTTATCCTGAAACAAGTTGGAGAGTTTAACCTGCTCAAACTTCAGTATGGATTCTTTTTAAAATGGTCCTAAAGAAAACTGGTCCTGAAACACATAATGAAAAATAGCCTTAATAAATAGTAAAAATAGCTCTAAAAAATTAAGTATTTGTGAAATGAAGGAAAAAATTGCCCCAAAGTAAATCTAAAATATGTTCCCCAGATTTTTTTTACTGACAAAAGAATTTTTCCCGTTTTGGGATAATTTTTTATTCCTAAAATAGGGATTTATGATTTTTGTAATTGAGGTCATTTTAATGCAGTGTTTTGGGTCATATTTTGCTGGAGCTATTTTTCATTCTCATATTTCTCATAGTAACAGAAGAAAAAGGCAACAAAATTTAAAAAAAATGGGGCGCTTTTAATAATAAAAATAAAAACAGCAGAAGTGGCACTTAATTTTTATGTTGTTGCTTTCAATATAAAATTTTGCGTCCATTTTTCTTCGGGGCAATTTCTTAAGGAGCCTAAAAGTACTAGCATGGTGAAGTTTATGAGAAGGTTAAAAAAAAGAGAGGAAGTCTTGTAAAGTTTGCCATTTTAAGGTATAACTAGAACTGTTTTTATAAAAAGCATAGAAAATTTAAGAAATTTACAAGGTTTATTACTTAAGAATGATTTATTTTTAATAAAAAGTTTTTTAGACGTGTTCTCTTTAAAAACAGGATATTTTGTACAAGTTTTTTAATATATCTTACTGCTTTAACAGTATGTTATATGTTTGGTTTAATATAATCGATGGTTTGAACCATAGATGAGCAGAGGCTACAGCCCGACAAACCTTACATATCAAAGCTTAAAAGTGCAACATCAGACGAACGATGAAACCAATTTAAAGACCCATTTTTTGATTTAATTTGGCAATCAAATATTTGACTAAACAAAGTAAAGGGGCAAATAGGAAATCTGGGTGAATGCCTACTACATACAAGAGGTTAGACTCTTAACGAAAAAATTTTTGTTTCTTTTTATTTTTACTAGTTTCCTAGAACTACTTAATTCTACAAACTAAGGGATGTAACAAGCAATTAACTCGCCATGTTTTTATACTTTTTTATTTTAAAATACAAACAACTGGACAAAAGTACTTTTTTACATATTGAACCAGGTCTGAACTTAGGTCAACAGCCTTTAATTTAAATATTTTAACTCATGGAAATTCCCAAAAAACTCAAAATGTAAAAAAATTTACTTTTCGACCACCTAGTTAGTTGTATTTTGCTCACATTTTGGGTCAAAATTAATTTGTTTCATAATTCTAGATTTTAAATTAAAAAAGAATGCAAAAAACCCAAAAGTGTAAAGAATACTTTTTTATCCCTTTGTTGAAATTTAACCAGAATATAGGGTTGCTAAAGGTAGACCCAGCCAACTTTTACAGTAGCTCTCTTGGATGAAGATAAGCCGTTACTTAACACTTCTTAAAAAAGGAAGGAGACCAAAACCTGCAAAAGAATGTCAACCTTCAAAAATATTAAAAATAATGGAAAGAGAAGCTCATCGCAATTTAGAACATATTTTTTTCAGAACCTTTTTTGGTATGAGAGTTTTAGAAAATATTTAGATATTTAGACCTATTTAGCTGTAACCAAAACTTAGTTTATCCTCGTTTGGAGTCAAACAACTCAAAAAAATATATGACGGTAGATCACTTCTTTTGTTTCAATGAGGCATATGGTGAGCAGAGCTATTTGTTTTTCTTACTTTAATTCTCTTAGGGTTTAAATTTCCCGAATTATGATCTTAGTGAATCTGCACACAAAGGAGGGGGGGATACCTGAAATCTTAAATTTGAATCCCTAGATATACACGTTCAATGTGAACAGTCAGTCAGGCATTCAGCTAGTTAGTTATTAACATTTTTCCTTAATATACACAGATATTTGTAAATAGCTTAGCTAAATGTTATTCCATAATTTGTATGCATAAGACATTTATAACTTAAGGATAAGTATCTAGTATTTAATTGGGGCTGGACTTAAAAAATTTTATTGGACTATCCAAATAAGGTTTAATTAGAGGATTTAAAAAAAATTATATTTGCACTTTGACCACATTATCAAATATAATCACATCAATACAGACAGTCCCACAGACACAGTTACGATGAGTTTGTTTGTATGTGTTCATTCCAATGTTTAATAAGGGTCATGAAGAGCATAAGAAAAGAGTTAAACATGATTTTATTGCTTTGGCTTAAACTAAAGTCAATTTTTATTCTTTTTAATGCGGGTTAGATTTAATTTAATTATGTTACTTTCATATGTTCTTGTCATATTTTACTTTTATTTTAAAGAAAATTAAAAAAACTTTTGCTTACTCCTTCGTATAGAATAAAACAAAAAACAAAACTACAAAAAGTTGCAAAGTGAAAAGGTTTGCCTTAATATTTTAGAAAGTTTTTTTTTAACAAATAGTTTTGAAAATTGTTGCTAAACTAAATAACTTCAATTGCCATCTTACATAATTTGTTGCCTTCGTCATAACTTTTATGCTCTTCCGGTGTATATTTTTTTTTGTTTAAATAATTTTTAACTTTTTGAACTATTAACAAACATTTACTTTAACAACTTATTAAGTTGTTTCATTAAAATTCTGTTATAATTTTAACTTTTCAAGTTTATTTGTTTTTTTAAACTTGAAGCAAAACCTACGTATGTACTTGTAAGTTGTCATCAAAGAATATTACTTAGTGTTTTTTTTGCCAATGTTAGTTATTTCCTTTACCAATTAAGTAAATATATTGTCAAAAAACAAATTACGTTCAACACATCTGCTCAAACTTAAACACAAAGTAATTAAAAACTAAGATGGAATTGTGAATGAAGTTAAGCGAGTATTTAACAGCAGCGAGAAAAACAAGTGAAATTAACAAAAAATGAAAGCAGAATTTCTAACAAATTGGTAATCTCAGGAAGCTCAGAAAAATCATTAAAAATAAAAGACAAAAGGCCTTACAATTTAAGTTAAGGCTCTCAAAAGTTTTGGAAATACGAATACCATAAAAATACAACAGATGTATTAAAAGGAGCCTACAATAATAAATTTTATTAAACTACTAATTTAACAATTAGCTGAAAGAGAATATGAGCTCCACAATCCTGTTAAAGACTAGTGCTGAAAAAAAATATATCTCAAACGCCCCAGGAGAATTTGTTTACCTTGCTTCATGGCGCCAGGTTTCAGCAAAAATATGTTTAGTAAAAACTTTTACTTACGAAGTAAGTAAGTAAATGAATAAAATCGCACAAAAGGTATACTACACATATGTATGTAAATAACTGCGGCACTTGTAATTCACGCTACTGTATATATAAAAATGGAATTTTTGTTTCTTATAATAAAAGTCAAATTGTATGGAAAAATAAAATATTTTCAACCCCAACCTCAACATGTCTCAACTTAAAATAACATTTTGGATTTAGGTATGGGTTTCGCTTGCTATATTTAGTGTAAATGTTAATTGTTTGAGGGGGGTAAATTAAGAATAATGAAAACTAATAATAAATAACTATTTTTAGAAAGTGTTTTCATGTTAAGTTACCCATTTGTGTATAAAACTTTTGAGAATATATGTTTTAGTAAAGTAAGACGCTGTTAACATTTTTGACAAAAAAACATTATGAAGTGAGTTGGAGTAAAATTATTTAATTAAGAACCAGTTTTACCATTTTTGACAAGAAAAGAAGAAATAAAATAATACTTTTTTTTAAGATAAAAAAGAGATTTTCATTAAGAGTGCGTTTTTAGATGCTTTCTTTGTTTAATGAATATTTGAAATTTTTTGAATTTGCTTGAATTTTATTATTTTAACTAAAAAGGTCTGGAGCCGACGCAAGGAAATCTTGAAAATTTTAAGATTTAAATATATTTTTAAATTGAGGTACTAATTAATAGCATTTTGTTAATCAGAAATTATGTTTGAAATCGGCGTTGTCTATATAAAACAATCTATCTTAACAAGCAAAAGGTTACGTTGAACTTTTTAGCCTTTAAGTACACAAAAATATGCCTTTGAAGAACTAAGTATTACGCTAACCCTAAGATTCCAGCTTAGCTAATTCAATGTTATGATTCCAAAGTTGCCTTATCCTTTCTGGCGAAGTCTGCTGAAAGCACTTATTCTTACCCGAATAATTCTAGGCTTTTCAGTCTCTTGCCATTTATCTTTAAGATCTTGGACAGGATTATGGATTTCCAAATCAAGGATAATAAGTCAGTTGGGCTGCTCCATTACAACCAAAATTGCTAAATGAAAAGAACATCATTTGAGGTGGCATTTCAAACAGCGTCTTACAGAAAAGCTTCTTTTGATATTGCAAGCGTTTAAAAATATGTGAAGCGTAGCATGAATTAAAAGATCCCAAGGGGTTAAAGGCTAGTTATCTGCTCTCTTGTAGTGCAGAACTATGCAGAAAGAGGAAAACTGGTCTACGGACCACATTGATAATATCTTTAACCCATTTTAAACTAAAAGGAAACACAAACTACTTATGTGTGGTAGAGGAAAGTAAGGTCTTGCGGTTGCTCAAGATGGGGGAAAGGGTTAAAATTCATCATCTTCAAGGCGCTGTTTGAAAGCAAAAAACTACAAGGCAAAACACTGGCTCTTATGCATATACATTGAATTTACACTGCTTATCTTACTTTATGTTATACTTATGTTGTGGAATTCCCTGTAATAATGTAAATATGTCAGTGGAGAGGAAAAAGGGATCAGATCTGCGCCTTTGCTTGTGTCTTAAAGCTTTCCTGCTGGCTGCAGTGTATATACATATGTATAAAAGGAATGCATTGATATATGTGTAAATTTTTAATTCGTCAACAATCACAACGATCCCATAACTCATTGGTTAACTGAATGATATGAGTCAATTGCGTATTTACCGTGCTCGAGATCTAAGGGGTCAAATGATAAAGGGAGCGGACAAACTGGGCCAATAAGCCTATGTATTGAGTGATAAAGATTCTGCTGTGAGTGTCAAAGACAAGGAGGTATTGGTGTGTATTAATACGTAAAGATGCTTTTGGATTATGTGAAGGTGTTACCTAGGGAATAGGGTTTCTACAATCTTTCTATCGTCGCAAAGAATCGAAGAACGTAATTGGGGAAAGGAAAATGAAGTAATTGTTGATTCCTAGCGAAGAGAAAAACAGATCACAAAATTTTTTTTGGCTGGCCAGTGACTACGGCTAGTTTTGTGGTGTAACGGAGGATAAAAATGCTGTGGGTTTAACACTCTCTTAGTACTTAATAAAGGAAATAATACAAATTTGTTGTAAAAATATTTTTCGATCAGCCCTGAGCTGCATGGAACCTTCTTGTTATACCCTTCACATAGTGATAAGGGTATATATCAGTTTGTCATTCTGTTTGTTATATATTTATTATCCTTTTGCGACCCCATAAAGTATATATATTCTGGATCCTTATAGATAGGGAAGTTGATGTAACCATGTCCGTCAGTCCGTATGTTGAAATCAATTTTCCGGAGTCAAATAAAATGATACGGACCAGTTATTGGTGTCAAACTATTGAAAATATCCTGGAGACAATCGCTGATTAAAATCAGCAACACCGGCTCACTACTGACTTAGATATAAGCGAAAACCCAAAATAACCCTTTTTTTGGACAAATCCGTGCATATATCCCTATATATCTAAGTAAATATAGTCACTCTTGCCACAAAACTTGGCACGGATACTTCTAAAGTAGGGACCTCAATAATATAAAAATTTGTTTCAGATAGGGTCAGGAAAAGCGGTATTTTTCTTACAATTGCACAATTTTGGGGAAATATTTTATGCGCTAAATTGTGAAAACTACAACAGCTATCGACTTCAAATGTTTTATAAAAAATAATTGAATAATAAGACCATCATTATGAAGAAAAATTTTTTTGGGTGGGGGGTGAACAAGTGGTAGCTCCTATACAAATTAACAATTTCTTTTAAATTTTTGATACTCTATATCTCGGAAACTACAACAGCTATCGGCATCAAATCCACTACAAAAAGTAATTCGACAACAAAACCAACGCTTAAAAAAAAAAAATTTTGGGTGGGTGGTAAGCAAGGTGTAGCTCCCATACAAGTTAACAATTTCTATAAAATTTTCGATACGCTTTATCTCGGAAAATATAACCGCTATCGATATCAAATGCTCTACAAAAAGTAATTATATAACAAGATCCACGCTTTGAAAAGGTGTAGCTTCCATACAAATTGACGATTTTTATGAAATTTTCGATACGCTAAATCTCGGAAACTATAACAGAAATTGGCTTCAAATATTCTGCAAAAAGTAACAGGATAATAAGTCCTACATTCGAAAAAAAGTTTTTTGGGCAGGGGCAGAAGAAGGGGTAGCTCTCATACAAACTGTCAATTTTTATTTAAAGCTAGAGAAGTGCAGGGGGACTAGAACATCCCATAAAAATTTACAACTTTTATTAACCTTTTAATATGAATAATGTCGAAAACTTTTATAACTGTCCGCCTCAAACGTTCCTCATCTATTTTTTTTTATTAATTCGAACGTTTAAATTTTGTAAAGTTTTCTATGGACTTCAAAACTCGCTGGGTATATTAAAAGATCAATGTGAAGGTTATATAAGATTCGGCATAACCGAATATAGCGCTCTTATTTGTTTTTGATTTTGGTTGGTATGGTATGGTTCCACAAAAACTAGTGAAAACCCCTTTGAACTTTAATTAAAGCTGACTTTTGCTGAGGTCACTTTGGTGATAAGCTGGTAATTAAAGTTTCAATGCAACTGTCCTTTAAGCAGTGGTTTAACCAAAGATCTTGTTTTTTTATTGAAATATATACTCTGACAAAAAAAAAGGCACTGACTTGCTTAGTTAAGACGCTTTTTCACTAAAGAAGTCTATAAAAGGAAATGGGTATCGAAAAGGTATCCAGCCATAGATATTTGTATTGGCAGCAATAGCTCAGTATTTACTAGAAAAATGATTTGCCAAAAAAAAGCTTGACCGAACTCTTCAGCAAAGAATATGTTTATCAATCATGAATAGAAATAATTCTTAATGTCATGCATTAGAAAATCGTAAGCAATGTTTGCGAAGATTTTAAGATTAAGAATTTTCGGCATTGATAAATAAATAATATTAAAATGATTTAATATAATGATATAATTTAATATTTTTTTTAAACTTTATTACAGTTTTCTTCGATTTACTTTCTTATTAGTTGTTCTTTTATAGTATTTTTGATTAAATTTAACTTCAAAATATTTTTGATTAATATTATTACTATAAAGGGAAAATTTTATTAAACAAGTTTTTGATTAATTCTTTACTATATTTTTTGGCAAAATAATATTTTGAAAACTTTACTTTAACAATGGCCAATATATTAATACTTGTGTGACTTATGTTTCTCCTAAATAAGCCATCTCTTATAATAATGCAGAATTTTTTATTTTTTCTTTCAAAAAACTTCCTCTTTTTAGTTTCTTTGGTTAAACTTAAGTTAAATTTAATATTCTTACATTTGATCACGTAGAAAAAATATTATTCATATTACAGGGCTAAAGAACGAGTGGGTTGCAAAATAAGTTGTAAATTCTTCTTTACTCAATACACTTGTACATGTACCTTAAACACACTAAGCTGTAGATATATGTGTAAGGGATAACAAAATCACACTTTAAACGATAAAAACCCCATTAATGTGATTGAAACAACAAAATAATGTTGTTTTTCATATTATTTGGTTTAAATTTTTTATTTTTTTTTTTTGATATGCATCACTCAAAACTCAACCATTTAAAGACAATTCAATAACAGCAAAAATACTTAAATTGAATTTTAAACACAAAGTAATTCAGATAATCAAAATAATGCAGAGTTTTACCCTTTTTGATCTTTTTGTTAGAAAATTGAATCAAAGGAATCAATTTTTCCTGAACAAATAATAAGCTTTTTACTACAAAGTTTATTTTTGTTTTTAAGCAAGAAAAGTTTTTATTGTTTTTAAGGAATTTATTAAGCAACATTTCGTGATGATAGATTTTTGTAAAAAATTTTGTCAAAACAATTTACATAAATTTTAATATAATAAACTCTTAGAATGAACTTTTTATATATAAAAGAGTTTATTAATATTGTATTATTTGGAGATATTTTTTTAATTTAATTTAAATATTTTAAATGGAACAATTTAAATTGGAAAAACTGCTTTTGCATTTTTAAAATTTATTATGATTTAGACCAAGTACGTGAGAACAAAACTTTTTAGACCCATTGCGAACATTCAGCTTAAAAGGTAAAAGTAAATAGGAGAAAAAGAGCAACATTAAAAAAATTACTTCTAGCACAAATATAATTCATTTTATACCCTCCTAACGAAGGTCCAAAATTCCAAATATTTAAACTTTTTCTACTTAATTAAACATTAGCTAACGTTGCTCAAAAAACTTTTTCTACATTTAATGAATTATTACTGTCCGTTGAGGGCCTAGTAATTTTATTTACTGTCTTTAAATAAAAGGTTTATTAAAGAGTCCTTATAATATGACTACTTATGTACCTTTAAGCAGGATCGCAAAAAGTAATTATTTACGAAAGAAAAAAAATTAGGAACCAAGGAAACATAAGAGAGTCAAGTACCCCATGCTTATGACGTTTAACTAGGCTTTTTGAAAATCAAGTGCTTTTTATATTCACTTGTTTTTGATTTTTTTTTTTCAAAAATAATTGTTTTTTAAAAATATCAAAAATTATTATAATTGATAATTATAGAAATTGAAAATAATTTTTATTCCTGAAAAATAACATCAAAATGTAATTAAAGGATTCACAAGGTGTTCTATTTTGTCGTATTGTCATAATGTTATAAAATTTCACAATGGCTGTGTTGTCTTGCATACAAAAATACTTCTTTAAAAATATTACGTCGTTTAATATGCTTTTTAAACTGTCACAACAACTTCACCCATGCCGAGTGTCCAATAATTGTAAAGGCATTTAAACCATTGTTAAATTTTATAGCAATATAAAAAAAGGACAAATAGAACACATTGTGAATTACCAAAATTTTTTTTTTATTATTGTAAAAAACTTGCTGGAGCACGTTGTAAAGCCCCACCATACAAACGGACTAATTAAGCGAAATTTTCAAAACAAAAAAAACCATTGAGCAGCCGATAAATTAATCGATGCATATAAAATCTGTAACAATATTAAAAGAAAATATTTAGGGGATTCACAAGGTGTCCTATTATGTCTTATATATTATGTTTCTATATAAATGAAATACATGCAGACAGAACATATAACCTATATATAAAGATTTATAAGGAGTTCTCTTATGTAGAGTTTTGTAACTATAATACTGTGTTCATAATTTAGAAAAAACTTTTTTTATTTCTTTTATGTGGTATTATATATCATATTATTAATTATATTTCAACCATAAGATTTCATTAATATTCTCTTATCCACTCTACTTCGGTTAACTGGACTTTAATATTATAAGAAGTATAAGAAGAACTTTTTCCTTTTTTCTAATATTTATGGTAATTTTATTACAAAACTTTTTAAACTTATTATACCCTTCACATAGTGATAGGGTATATATCACTTTGTCATTCCGTTTGTAATTTCTTTATTATTCATTTGCGACCCCATAAAGTATATATATTCTGGATCCTTATAGATAGGGAAGTTGATATAGGCATGTCCGTCTGTCCATCTGTCTGTCTGTCTGTGTGTCTGTCTGTCCGTCTGTTGAAATCAAGTTTCCGGAGTCAAATAAAAAGATACAGACCAGTTAATGGTGTCAAACTAGTGGAAATATCCCGCTAACAATCGCTATTTAAAATCAGCAAAATCGGTTAACTATTGACCGAGATATAAGCGAAAACCCAAAGTAACCCATTTTTTTTAGGACAAAATCCGTGCATATATCCCTATATATCTCAGTAAGTATAATCACTCTTGCCACAAAACTTGGCACGGATACTTCTAAAGAAGAGACCTAAATAACGGAAAAAGTTTTTTCAGATAGGACCAGGGAAAGGGGTATTTTTCCTACAATTGCACAAATTTGGTGAAATATTTTATACGCTATATCTCGTAAACTATAACGGCTATCGACTTAAAATGTTCTACAAAAAATAATTGTACGCAAAGACATACACTTTAAAGAAAAAATTTTTTGGGTGGGGGCAAAAATAGGGGTAGCTCCCATACTAATCGACAATTATTATAAAATATTCGATACGCTATATCTCGGAAACTATAACAGATATCGAAATAAAATGTTCTACAAAAAGTAATTGGGCGAGAATGCCTACTTTAAAGAAAAAATTTTTTGAGTGGGGGCAAAAAAAGGGGTAGCTCCCATACAAATCGACAATTATTATAAAATATTCGATAAGCTATATCTAGGAAACTATAAAAAATATCGAAATAAAATATTCTACAAAAAGTAATTATGCGAGAATGTCTACGCTTTAAAGAAAAAATTTTTAGAGTGGGGGCAAAAAAAAGGGTAGCTCCCATACAAATCGACAATTATTATAAAATATTCGATAAGCTATATCTAGGAAACTATAAAAAATATCGAAATGAAATGTTCTACAAAAAGTAATTATGCGAGAATGTCTACGCTTTAAAGAAAAAATTTTTTGAGTGGGGGCAAAAAAAAGGGTAGCTCCCATACAAATCGACAATTATTATAAAATATTCGATAAGCTATATCTAGGAAACTATAAAAGATATCGAAATGAAATGTTCTACAAAAAGTAATTGGGCCAGAATGCCTACGCTTTAAAGAAAAAATTTTTTGAGTGGGGGCAAAAAAAAGGGTAGCTCCCATACAAATCGACAATTATTATAAAATATTCGATAAGCTATATCTAGGAAACTATAAAAGATATCGAAATGAAATGTTCTACAAAAAGTAATTGGGCAAGAATGCCTACGCTTTAAAGAAAAAATTTTTTGAGTGGGTGCAAAAAAAGGGGTAGCTCCCATACAAATCGACAATTATTATAAAAAATTCGATACGCTATATCTCGGAAACTATAAAAGATATCGAAATAAAATGTTCTACAAAAAGTAATTGGGCAAAAATGCCTACGCTTTAAAAAAAAATTTTTTTGAGTGGGGGCAAAAAAAGGGGTAGCTCCCATACAAATCGACAATTATTATAAAATATTCGATAAGCTATATCTAGGAAACTATAAAAAATATCGAAATGAAATATTCTACAAAAAGTAATTATGCGAGAATGTCTACGCTTTAAAGAAAAAATTTTTTGAGTGGGGGCAAAAAAAAGGGTAGCTCCCATACAAATCGACAATTATTATAAAATATTCGATAAGCTATATCTAGGAAACTATAAAAGATATCGAAATGAAATGTTCTACAAAAAGTAATTGGGCAAGAATGCCTACGCTTTAAAGAAAATTTTTTGAGTGGGGGCAAAAAAAGGAGTACCTCCCATACAAATCGACAATTATTATAAAATATTCGATAAGCTATATCTAGGAAACTATAAAAAATATCGAAATGAAATGTTCTACAAAAAGTAATTATGCGAGAATGTCTACGCTTTAAAGAAAAAATTTTTTGAGTGGGGGCAAAAAAAAGGGTAGGTCCCATACAAATCGACAATTATTATAAAATATTCGATACGCTATATCTCGGAAACTATAACAGATATCGAAATAAAATGTTCTACAAAAAGTAATTGGGCAAGAATGCCTACGCTTTAAAGAAAAAATTTTTTGAGTAGGGGCAAAAAAAGGGGTACCTCCCATACAAATCGACAATTATTATAAAATATTCGATAAGCTATATCTAGGAAACTATAAAAAATATCGAAATGAAATGTTCTACAAAAAGTAATTATGCGAGAATGTCTACGCTTTAAAGAAAAAATTTTTTGAGTGGGGGCAAAAAAAAGGGTAGGTCCCATACAAATCGACAATTATTATAAAATATTCGATACGCTATATCTCGGAAACTATAAAAGATATCGAAATAAAATGTTCTACAAAAAGTAATTGGGCAAAAATGCCTACGCTTTAAAGAAAAAATTTTTTGAGTGGGGGCAAAAAAAGGGGTAGCTCCCATACAAATTGACAATTATTATAAAAAATTCGATACGCTATATCTCGGAAACTATAAAAGATATCGAAATAAAATGTTCTACAAAAAGTAATTGGGCAAAAATGCCTACTTTAAAGAAACAATTTTTTGAGTGGGGGCAAAAAAAGGGGTAGCTCCCATACAAATCGACAATTATTATAAAAAATTCGATACGCTATATCTCGGAAACTATAAAAGATAACGAAATAAAATGTTCTACAAAAAGTTATTGGGCGAGAATGCCTACTTTAAAGAAAAAATTTTTTGAGTGGGGGCAAAAAAAGGGGTAGCTCCCATACAAATCGACAATTATTATAAAAATTCGATACGCTATATCTAGGAAACTATAAAAGATATCGAAATGAAATGTTCTACAAAAAGTAATTGGGCAAGAATGCCTACGCTTTAAAGAAAACATTTTTTGAGTGGGGCAAAAAAAGGGGTAGCTCCCATACAAATCGACAATTATTATAAAATATTCGAAACGCTATAATTCGGAAACTATAAAAGATATCGAAATGAAATGTTCTACAAAAAGTAATTGGGCAAGAAGGCCTACGCTTTAAAGAAAACATTTTTTGAGTGGGGCAAAAAAGGGGTAGCTCCCATACAAATCGACAATTATTATAAAATATTCAATACGCTATAATTCGGAAACTATAACAGATATAGAAATGAAATGTTCTACAAAAAGTAATTGGACAATAAGGCCTTTGCTTTAAAGACAAATATTTTTGAGTGGGGGCAAAAAAAGGGGTAGCTCCCGTAAAAATTAACGATTTGTATGAAATTTTCGATACGCTATATCTCGGAAACTATAACAGATATCCACATCAAATGTTCTACAAAAAGTAATTGGAACACAAGGCCTACGTTTTAAAGAAAAAAATTTTCGGATGGGGGGTGAAGAAGGGGTAGCTCCAATACAAAGTAACAATTTTTATAAACTTTTCGATACGCTTCTTCTGAAAAACTATTACAGCTATCGACTTCGAATATTCTACAAAAAGTAATAATCAAATAATTCATACATTTTGGAAAAAAAGTTGAAGAAGAGCAGCGGGACTAGAACATTTAATAAGTTTTATTAACCTTTATATATGGATAATGTCAAAAACTTTTAAAATTTTCGACCTCAAATCTTCTTCATCAATTTCTATTATTCATACGAACGTTAAAATTTTGTTATTTTTTCTATGGGCTTTAAAACTCTCACAAGGTTTTTTATTAAATTACTTGCAGTATAAAATTACTCGGCTGGGTATATTAAAAGACCAATGTGAAGGGTATATAAGATTCGGCACAGCCTAATATAGCGCTCTTACTTGTTATATTTTCTGGTTTCTAATCCATTGGTCTTTTGTTCTTTTCCTTGCCCTTTACATTGTGTTCATTATTTGCCTTATTATTAATAATTTTTTTCTATCAAGTAAAAAAAGACTACCAGAAAGCTAAAAAAAATTATTTAAAAGAGAAACAAACAACAATATATTTCAAACAGGTAGTCTGGTGTTGTTTTTAAGTTTAAAAGCAACTGTGTTGGGATAAAGAACGAAACCAAATTAGGAAGAAAGAGTTAGACGATACCCTGTAAAAAATTGGAGATTACATTATGAACAATGACTTACTTTCAGGGTTGCCAAGCACATGGCAATAAATAGTTAGAATACCAATTAGTAATAAAACTTATTACCTAAGTTACAAAATATTGTCATAAAATTTTTAGGAAAGTAGTGGGTGCTTAAATTGTTTTTAATAATTTATTTTTGAATTATGCAAAAAATAAAACTTTGTTAAAAATTTATTACAAAAAGTATTCTTTTTTGTGATAAAATAGTACTTAAAGTAAAAAAGTACATTATTGCATTATTATTAAAAACTAATTATTTGAATCTTATAACTTGTAAAGTTAGTTAAATTTGTAATCAAGCAGTTTCTTAAAAAATTCTCAATTCTCGGTTACTTTTTCAAATTTTGTCTGCTGGGAGAAATGCTTAATAGTAATATATCGATGATATTCTTTAAAGCGGGTGTGATCGTTTTGCTCAAAGTTTTACTCTTTACTTAAATAATTTAAAATTTAAATTAAAACAAGGAAGTGAGAAAAGATTAAAAGAATTTGTTTGATCCTATCGATAGAGTTAGAACCATATATAAAATAAAAAAAAAAGTGAAAGCGCTACATTCAGCTGTGTCGAATCTTATATACCTTTTTCAATATGTAGATGGTATGTATGGTGAAGGTAAAGTGTAATTATGTTCTAGAAATTTGTTTGCAACAAAATTTGTTGGAGCCAGTCCAAAATTTGACCCATCCACATGTACCCTGGAAGCTGTAGATGGGGATTCATACCAATTTCCCAAACTTTGTATGGCAGCCCCCATATGTAATGGATATTATGGGTTTTTATTAGGAGAAAAAAATTAATGGGAGACGGTCTTTCTTTGCATCCGTGTAGGGGCAACTCCTGGTTAGTAGAGGTTTAAATATACAGATTTTTGAGGAATGGACAGATGTGATCTTTATTTTTGACTCATATCTTGGTCAGTCATCTAGCGGTTTTGCTGGATTTCAATAGAAAAATTTTCGCAAGTATACATGCTTTGATTTAAACAAATTAATAAACAGACAGACATCGCTAAATCAACTTTCTTATCTATGAGGAACAATAAAATATTTACTTTATGGGGTAAAAAAGGTTTGATAGCGAGCGAAGGTTTGTTTTTAAGCAATTAAGATCATGAGCATGATGCTGACAAATCATGATTTTTGCTAACAATGACCACTTGAAGATTGCGACAGGTGTGACTTTACAAATTTAGTTTTTTTTTTAAATTTAGACTTAAAAACTGTGTTATATAAAATACTTAAAAAAGCGTGCCTAGCTTTTTAAGCTTTGCGGTAGTTTAAAGATTAAATAATATATGATAATTTCTTTTTTACGAAAAACCATTTTTTTAAGAAAACCCTTTTAAAAATGCAAAAAAAAAAAATAAGTAGGCGTAAAAAAACAACAGATAATAGTATTTTTAAAATTTAAAAAAATAAATTAATATAAAATATGAGCCAATTTATTTATATTTCGATTATTTTCATTTCCTTTAAGATATATATATATATATTAATCGACTTTGTTAAAAAGAAGAAGGCGGGTATTCCCATTGTAGGCTGTTTTACGTCCTGCTATAGTGTATTTTAGACAAAAGACCGACATACATATATTAAAAAAAGATAATATTTATTTTTACATTTTTATTTTTTTTCCATTTAGATTTTTTTATTATTACTTTTTGGTAAAAAAAATAATTATTTTTAAAATGATTTTTTTTTGTAGAAAAAAAAATTAAATTAAAATTAAAATTAAATTTTAAATTAATCTTTTTAAAAGTCAATCATGATAATAAACATTCTTATTTTTTCCCCTTTTTTATATTTAATAAAAATATAACTATTATTTTGGCAAAAAAACCCGCAATCAAAAAATAAATCTTATATCTTCACAAAGAAATAAAAGTCCAAAAATAACTATTATTTCTTGACAAAGAAAAAGACCAAAAATAATTATTATTTTTTGAAAAAATTAAAAAGCAAAAATTTTAAAAGCACTTGATTTTAAAAAGTCTAGTTTAATACCATCAAGATAGTATATCTTTACTTGACTTTCCAAAATTCCTTTGTAACTGCTTTTCTTCAGTTTAAATTTCAATATAACTATTATCACAGGGACTGACTATTTACCTTAACTCTACTTGCAATTACTCTCAGCCCACCTTTTACACTAATTAATATTGTATGCATCACTTAAAGCTTTAAGTGGCATGTACAAGTTTTGTGTTTTATATTGTAAAATTTTCTTTTTACTTTTTAACTGAAGATAAATAATTTAAAGAAGAAGGACATTCAGTTTAAAAGAATATTCATACTGCATCAAGAAAATTAAAGGAAGAAAAACGAGTACTTTGTTTGTTAATGTAGAAATAATTATTTAATCTTCAATAAAAATAAAAATTCATTAAAAATTAAAAATGTTAATAAATGTATTACAACAACTATAGAGTTCTTAAATTAGTTGAAATTTAATAAAATATATATTAAGGTAAAATTCTGCTCATAATTACGTTATTAATTACCAGTTTTATCAATTTTATTATTTTTGAACACTAATTAGTTTTACTCTTTCTTTTCTTTCCAGTGTACATTTGCTTGTTCTTATTGTATGGTGCAATCTTGTATTTTCTTTTCTTTACTATTTTAACTTTATTTTTCCAACTTAACTTATGCTGCTATAATTTGCAATTCCAATATCTTTGCAAACATCAGCCGTAAAAACAAGAACAGCAATAATATTTACACTATTTGTAATGGCGCTGTAATGTTCAACATAGTAATTAACAATTTGTAAAACAAGTCTTTTTCTGAATAATTAACTGAAAATTAGAATAGGAAGAGAAAGTCAAAACAACAATATTAAGCAATATAATTTTTTTTTCTCATTTCTTTAATTGTAGTTCTTTTCAGGCTTAAATTATTACATTGATTTTCAGTCTATAAAGTTTGATAAAAGTCGTGTTAGTGCTTGGTTTTGAGTTTTTTTTTGTAATTTTTAATTGTAAAACAATAGTTTTTTAATTATTTATGATTAAATTTTAAATTTGCCTCTGTTATATGGTTGGGCATAGGGGTAAATGCAACTGGTTCTTACGCTAGTTCGTTAGTAGATTTCAAACAGGATTCCTGAAATTAATTTTTGTATAGAGTTGCTTTATAAGTTTTAAAATTTTCATGATGATTACCATTATCTAATTGAAAAAAATAGAAAAAACCTTTAAAAAAAAGTTAAAAATATAACCAAATAATTTGATTTTGAAGTTTTTTTGCATACGTGCTTACATATATACGAGTATAGGTAAAAAAAACTTATTTAGAAAAAATAGCCTGTAAACTGTTTTCACATTAGTGATAAAGGTATTTATAGGTTTGTCAATCCATTTATACTTTCTTTTATATCCATCTGCTACCCCATAAAGTATATTTTATCTTGGTCCTAAAAGTAGGGAAGTCAGTTTAGCGATGCCCATCTGACCGTCTGTCCGTTCGTCAGTTTTATAGTTAAAATAACTTCTATAAGCCCTTCAATGCTGCATAGATCCATTGAAGATAACAAATTATCACAATACTTGCTAATTGCTACAGAAATCCAATAAAATCGCCCGATGGCCGACAGAAATATGAGCCAGCAACACAACTACCGCTGTTTATTTCTCTAAAATTTGTACATAATATTTTATAAACGGCCCCGGAGTTGCCCCTACACGGGTTTATTGTTAGACCGGCTCCCATTAATTTTTCCTCACAAACATTTTTTGCGGAACATATTTGTACTCTATCTTCAGCCTCTTACTCAGTTGCAATAAAAAATTTGAAAAAATTTGGACAAAAATACCTTAAAATTCCCCGGATTTGCTCTTAGAGAGATAACACGTATTACAAGCCCCCATTAGTTTTTCCTCCCAAAATATATTCCCAAAACACACTTAACACCTATCTCTAGTATTTTAGGGGATTGCCATACAAAATTTACAAAAATAATGTATAATCGCCAGAGTCGGCCTTAGAGAATTAAAGTAGAAAGCCGACCCCGAATAGTTTTCCCTCCAAAATATATTCCTAGAAAACACTTACCCCTTATCTCCATTGCCTAACGGGGCTTTTACACAAATTTAGGAAATTGTAATAAGTGGATAGGCCAAATGTAGGAATGCCACCAACTAATTTTTACTTTCAAGCTTTTTCCTAGAACGTACTTGTAATTTGAAATAATAAAGGTAGAACCCCAACAACTTCCCCGTAGTCACCCTAAGAGGGTTAAAAATGACACCGACCTCTATTCAAAAAATATAATTATTTTTTTTATATAAAAAAAATCTGGGGGTTTCGACATGCCAATGTTCGTAACAGCCGAATATAGCGTTCTTACTTGTTTACATTTAAGTTGATTAATTAAACGCTTCACCTGTTTTGTTTCCTTCACTTTTCTGTTATTTTTTAATGAAATAAATTGCAAATTGATTTTTTATCTAAGCATGAGGATTTTTAAAACATATAAAATTTAAACAAAAAAAAAAGAAGAAATATTCATCGTTTGATATCAAAAAAAAAAAAAAAACTACACTTTTTATTTTGGTACTATTATTTATTTAAAAAAAAAAAACTAAAAAAGAAATACAAGGCAAACGTTACTTTTTTGTTTAATGGTAGTTTATTACAAAGATAATTGAATTAGTCATGCTCAAATTTAAATTAATTTTTTAAAAATACATAAACAATAATTTTTGCAAATAAAATCTATCAATAAGGTTAAATATTTTGGATAAATATGAGAAAATAAAAACAAAAATTTTTTAAATTTATTTAGCATAAAATTTAAATTATCAAGGAATCAATTTTTTTTTTGTAAGACTTTTACTAAAAAAAATTTTTTGTAGCATTGATCACTATGAACTATTTACATATTTTATTAATTATTAAAAGGACATAGTTAGCAAAACTTTTTTAAGATTAGGGCCCCTCTGTTACAGTTTTTAAGGTAAAATTCTGAGTAGAAAATATGTTATGGTTTGGTCTACTTTTTGAAGAATTCCCAGTCATTTTATAAATATATTTTTAAAAACAAAGACAAAAAGCCATAAATACCATAAGCCTTTGTAAAGGCAACTTAATGTGTAAAAATAAAATGAAAAAAAAAAATTAAATTGAACAAGTAGAAATAAATATGCAAATAAGTTTTTGTATTTGTTGTTTATTAAATAATCTTTTTGCAAAGCAAAACCGCGTTAAAGTATCATTAAAAGGCTAAGAAAGAAGAAGCCATTTTTAATACCTTCTTTTCTTAGAAAATTAAACCACTTTTATAAACTAGGGAAATTTTAACACCGATAAAGAAGTGACGATATTTTAAAAAGCCTGCTTTGTTAAAATTGTTCCTTAGGTTTAATGCAAATTTTAGTTCAGCGCCCCAAATAAACTTAGAAACAAGTTTCAGCTGGTCCAATCCAAAACCGTGTATACTTGTGTAATAGTTATTTTTTAAACTCCACTCAGCATCACTTCCTGAGTCAATTTAAGCGTGCTCGTACATCCGTCCGTCTAGCTGAGTGTCTATTTATTACTGCGAACACGCTGTAAGTTTTTTTGGTGACGATTGGTCAAGTTTTTGACAGAGCTCCCATAAAAATGTACTCCCGGAACAAGCATTTTGGGCCATAACTTACTCGAATATTACTTTTTTTTTGAAAAACTTTTGCACATGTATCTAATATAACGCCACTAACTAGTATACTGAACAAAAATATGATCGCTCCATTTTTTAATATAACCCCCATAAACATTTTCCCTTTTAATAAGCATTTTAGGCTATAAATTGCAGTAAAAATTCTCAATTTTGACAAAATTTCGTGCATGTGTCTAATTTTATGTACTAGGCCCATTTCTCGGTATATATCCCATACAAATGCCCTCCGGGAGAAGGTATTTTGAGATATATAGAGATGGTTAGAATATTATTTCATTCTTTCAAAATTTTGTAAACGTGCTTATTCTTATGCCACTAACTCTTATTCAGAATACAAATATTATCATTTCATAAGGCTCCCATACAAATTTGTTGTAGGGTATAATATGGTCGGGCTTGATCGACTGTAATTTTTTTACTTGTCTTTTTTTTTTTTTTGATTTTTTATTCAACTACAATTATTTAAAAAAAAATATGAAATTTAAAAAGCAATTATTATTTTTTGACAAAGAAAATATAAAACCCAATCGAAGTGTTATTTTCATAAGAAAAAAAATCAAAAATTAAAGATTTTAAAAAGAAGATTATTTCACCCGTACTTAGACTAAGACTTGAAGTACTGGGTACCATCTGTATCTTGATACCTCACTTAGGTTGGTTTATGTAAAACTTTCTAGAAAAAAATGCTTCCTTGTAAGTAAAGCACAACATTTGCAGAGAAGAAAGAACACCATATTTTCGTTTTCCTTATTCCCAAATCTACGAGGATGGTCATTTAGCACATTGATCTTTCAAGACCACCGTTAACTTTGATATATCCTACCCATTATGCCTTATAAATTGGATTGTATGCTTTCAATTAAAAAAAAATCACATCGTGTTTTAGACCCTTCACGTGTCTAGACTTCGATGTCCTCTACTGTAAGCTTATTCTAGTAATTTTTTATAATCCTTTTTCTAGTTACCTGTTGACGAAAATTCTAATATTTCCATGAACATATCTGCCATAAAGAAAATTGCATACCTTTTATATATGTACATAAAAAGTAAATAGTAATGCCTAATATAAACTCTATCCACTGTGGAAAGGATATGAAAAATTTATTCTAGGATCCTGTGAATAGGCGCCGGTACCAATGCCCTTTCCTTTATATTATCCCCATACAACTCGCTTCTGGATGGTACCAAAAAGCAAAACTCTTTTTTAAAATCCGTGAATGTTAGTTATCCTATTTCTATTAAATTTTGGGTTATTTATTTTCCTTAAATTTATAAATAAACAAAAATATATTAGACTGATGATGATAAAACCGCAAAAAAATTTTAATTATTTTTATTTATGGCCCTGTGCTTGCATCTTATTCAATATAACCTGATCAAATCTAACGTTTTTGGGTAAAGAATTTAATAAAAAATGAGCAACCAAATTGTTATAGTCATATATGAAAGTAGTGATGCATTCTAGAACTTAAAGCGTGTCCTTAAATAATAATAAATTAATATAAGTTTTTTACGTTAAAACTTAACATAGAATTTTATTTTTAAATCTCTTTAAAAACCTTAATATGCTGTCTACATGTTAAGAGAGGAACCATGTTCAAAATTCGGCTCTCTTTCAGTAATTATTTACAGTTCCTTGTATTGTTTTTGTCTTTAGAGAAACTTAACAGTAGAGACTAACAGTAATGTTATCTAAGGAGCGAAAACATTATTAAACAGAACAAAATTAGGAATAAAGCATCCTGCTTGTTGCAAACATCAACAGTAATTTTTCAACCGTAACGAATAAAACAAGGATATCAGTGTTGTAAGGCGGACAACTTAAAGAAAAATATTACGTTGATAAATTTAATTAAAAGATGCCGCATAAATAAAACAAATTTGTGATCTGAACAAGCTGTTTTCAATATATAAATAGTTTTTTAGCTTCTTAGATTTAAAAACAAATTTTTATTTTTTGAATATACATATAAGCAACACAAAGGAGTAGTGCAATGTTCGTTAGTAGAAAAAAATACATAAATAAAAATATTTATATCTAAGCCTCAGTCTTAAAAAAGCAGTTGGTACTTAAAAAAATAAAATTATAAAATTTACCACAAATTGGTCACTAAATGTATACCACAGTGTTGAGTATAAATAAAGAATAAATCAAAAATTTGCTGAATACTAAATTGAAAAGAAGTTTAAAATTTTTTAAGGGAAATTATTTACAAAAAAATAAGGAAATAAAACAAAGTAAGAATCCTTTTAAAATAGCTACATATAAATTGACGAAATATAATAATTTAATTTTGAATTTGTGTTACAATATTTTCCTGTCAACACTTACATATAAATACATATATCGTATGCATATCTGTATTTGTTTGTATAAATTTAATTTAAGTGTTAGTCTTAAAAGCTTCAAAATTGGCCCCATGTGTATGTCGTTGGCCAATTTGTTGCATGCAACGATAATCATGTTTGGCGGAAATTAAACTTACGTGTAAGTGCTAATATTTTATTTATTTGATTGTACATTTGACAATGACAATAATTTATTTTATTTATAAATATTACCAATTTAATTGGAAATGTTTGTTTTTCTGTTGTATATTTTAAAAATGTAATTAGAATTTGTAATCACAATGATAGCAAAGAAATTATAAATAATAAATATTTATTTTCTAAATTGTAAAAGCAAGTGCCTAACAAGTAATAAAATTTAAAAGAATTTTTGAATATATAAAAAATCTAGGACTTTATTTTTCATAAAAATTTGGTTTGAAAATATTTTTTAAGAGTAACAAATATATTATAATTATGAGACTAAAAATTTCGAATATATTGTTTGTAATTTCTTAAGTTTTTACAAAAACATTAAAAATTGTTCAAACTGTGACACTCGTTTTCAGATTATGGTACGTTTTAATGCAAAATTTATTAGTCAAGGGGGTAGAGTAAGGGATGACCTTTTTATTTTTATATTAATTTTTTTTGCGAATGATTTTACTAACATTGTTACAATGATATGTTATTTTTTAATAAATATTAAATTTATTAGTCTTTTGAACCCTTTTAAATATTAAGCAGCCGTGAATTTGAACGTAATAAGCTAATGAACAATTTCTTTATTGAAATCTTTTTATTATTACTTTTTTATACTTAATTTTATAAAAATGTTTGGATTTGCCCTATAATACCAATTTTGTTTTCATAAATAAAATAATATTTTTTTTATTTTGACTTTAAAAAAATTTTAACTAATACAGAATTGAAAAATTTTAATTTCTTACATGTCATGAAATTGTATGTTTCTGGACAAGATGTCTAGAAGTTGGCTCTTCTTTTTGTCTCTGAACAAAAATTTCATAAAAATAATTCCATGAAGAATTTTCAGCGCGTAAGTCATAAAGGTTTTTCGACCTGGAAATTGATGTTCTTTTTATTTCAAATTACATGTTTAGATGTAATAGAACAGCAATATTGTTAAATTGTATGGGCTATTTCACGAAAAGTGCTTTTAGCGACAGAAAACAAATATTTTTAGTTTTGATTAAAAACGATATCAAGGGAAATGAAGATTGTGTATTAATAGAAAAAGTCACCTCCGTCACATTTTCCCCTTTTTTTTGACTTTTTTTTATAAAAACTAAACGTTCCATGCAAAGGAAAAAACCTAAACTATAAATTAATTCAATATTGTTATATAAAATTTATCAGAATATAATCTCGAATTCGAACTAAAAACCCGCAAACATCGATTGAAACATTAAAGACGATTGCGTTGCTCCAGGGTAACTGTCTGGTGTGCCTTATCCACGCATGAGATAATTGGACCATTTTTTCGAAAACTCTCGAGTCGAATGTCGAAGGTGAAAATTATCGATGCATGATAACGGAATTATTTTTGCCAAACCTGCGAGCTCATCTATTGTTTTCTTGACACATATGGTTTCAACAGGAGGGGGCGACTGCACACCCAGCCAGAGCTTGATGAATTTGCTTCGGGAAAATTTCCCCAAAAACTGATCAGTCGTTATGGCCAGAGAGGTCAATCAATCTAACTTACATCGATTTTTTTATTTGAGTACCTTAAAAAAGAGTTTAAAATGAAAATCTTCAATCTTTTGTGGCTTTAAAGGAAAATATTCGCAGAGAAATCAGCTCAATTAAATTTAGTTTACTGCATCGTGTTACGTAGAACACAAGGCTCCGTTTTGAACAGTGTGTTCAACTCTTCGGAAGATATCTGGGTGATTACTGCTTAAAAAAATCGCATTTACATTCTATTTAATGTCCTTAATAGAACCTTGTGTCAGTTATCATGTTTTTTATTTAAGTTTAAAAATATAAATCTGCCACCAGACACCCTGAATTTTTGCGAAAAATCATAAATATTGTATCCCTACAATGATTTAACATAAATTTTCTATGTTTGCTAAATATTAAAAATGAGCTCTGAAATGCAGTCAAGCCCTTTCTAATATGAAATTTTTAATCAGGTTTTTATTGTAGCAAAGAAAATTTAAAAAAATCTTCCATGCAAAAATTAAAAATTTTTTAATTTAATGTAATCGCTTTAATTTCGTTCGAAAAGAATAAAAAAAACTTTTCGTATAAAAAACGATTCTAACATTAATTTAATATTAAAAACGCCATTAAATTTTTCAAGAACATTTATTTCCTTATTATAAAAGATCGTAAATTTAACAACTTTTGTGCTACTCTTTGAATTATCTGTGAGCCCAGTTAGATAAATAAGCTAACTGTAACCTGTCGGATAACTTTCATTTCTGGCATAATTTTATTACTTGCTGTCAAATTATCTTTAGATTTTAATCTAGATGTAGTAAAAAAAAATATAAAAAAAAGGTTTTAGCAAGATTAAAATTGATATTGTTTATTTGTATTGTATTTATTACCGCAAAGCTGTCACCTAAATAAATCCAACTTTTTTATGGCTGTCTCAGTTACTTAGGACATAATCCGATTATCTTCTTCAAAATAATTTAAAATTTTAAAAAGTTTATACAAACATTTTTTGTAATTCTACTCTATGTTAAAAAAAAAAATAACATTAAAGTTTCAGGTATAAAAGTTTTTAATTCGATTGAAATCGCACTTGCAACCTAAAAAAAAATTCTAAGACAATGAGAATATGGTATTGTTTTAAAATAGTAGGGTTGTAAATTGTAAGACTAAGCAAAAAGAAATTAAATTGTTTTTTTTAAACACTCAACCCGAAGTCCAGAAATTAAAACTTAGTTAAGTTAAAGAATTTCCATGCATTTTACCCCTCCATTATCTGAAGGTGACCATAAATTTTCTTTGACTTTGCTATTTTAAACAAAAATTCTATTTGTGTTCATGGCTATATGTGTAAAATTAAACTTTTTCCTAGAGTCAGATTGAACGTTCAGAGTTTTGTAAAAAGTTCGGCCGAGTTCGGGGTTAAATTAGATAAATAAGGGAAACTCCTGGATGTAACCACTAGTGTATAAACTTTTGTTTCAATTGAGTGAACTTTCATTCATATTTTTCTTATAAAATAATTTTTTTAATTAAAAAATATTTATTATTGTTGGTTTTATAAAATTCTTAGTTTTGTTGACATTTCATAAATAAATGAACTATTCGAACGTGAAAACCTTTTATCAATAAAACAGTGAGCATTCGGTTTGCGGTAAAGTTGACCGAACCTTAGAAACTTGGCTGAAGTTCGGATTAGGATTAGGTTTGGTTTCAAAAATGCTCCTCATGTCGGGCTCTACCTTTTTGCTTTAAAATGAAACACAAATTGGAGTTTAAAAAATTACACGCAAACAAAAAAAATATGGTTGAGGTAACCATAATCTAAGAGTATCATGCCATGATTGGGTTATATGATTGTGGCCAAACAAAGTAGTGATTTGCTATACTCATAGTTACTGTAATAGAAATAATTCTTCATCCCTATATTATGATTCCTTATTATTATAACGAATAGGTTCTATATATGCAGCCATTGTATAGTATCATACATTATGCCTTGTAACCATACTGTGATTAAAAAAATTCAAATTAGTTTCAAGAATGGTCTAAGTAAATACCAGCTGGTAAAATATAGTTTTGAAACTATTCATTACTTATAAAGAAAACGTATTATGGTTAAATTTCTAAGAGCTTTGCAAGTGCGCTTTTCGTATTATCCCATTTTTATTGGCCGATTTTTCTTAAAATCTCTTTTTGATGAACATCCTTTGCAAAAGTGTGACGCAACAAATACTATGAATAACATTATTTTATGTCCAATTAAAAGTATGCGTTAAACGATAAGAAGATGATTACCAAAATATTTTATCTAGGATAATATTAAAATATGATAACTATTAAATTATGCTGACTAATAGGCAATTACATAAACACACGTTCACACAATGTTGGTTTAAGGTCTTTACATGAAACCTATGTAAATATTGGTTGTGTGCCTCCAGTTATGAATAATTTTATGATTTAAGCTTAATTTGTATTCTGTGTTGTTCATCCTGCACAGTGTAGCGCTGTTATAAAAAATCATTTTTTAATTTTTAAAAGTTTTAAGTACATGCGAAATAAAAAATAGATAAGAAAACAATGTTTTAAATTAGTTGGGTAAAACGCATTTTTTAAGATTAAAACTTATGAAATGCTTATGAAATTAGGCTTAAAAATTTAACCTGCTTCTTTTTGGCATGTCGAATAAAACAAAATGTGAATTTTATATATATTCTTCGTTTTCGACTTTAACTACGCATCCATACACAAATAAGCATATCAGCTACCTTAGTTAACATTTTTAGACATTTTTTTAGCACTTTCCGACTCTAATTCGTTTTTGAGCCTAATAATGGTACATTATTTGTGACTCTTCTGAATGGTTCATTTATTAGTCGCCCTCCAGATAAGTTTTTTTTAAGAAACTTGTAGTAAAGCTATACTTAAAAAATTATTGCGGTAAATGACTTCAAGTTATTTAGGAAGTATTCCGTAAAGTTATTTTTGAATGAAAAAACTGTTAAATTTTAAAAATAAATTTTTCTAAACTAGTTTGAAGAGTTGTTTAAAGCTTCAATTAACAAAAATACTGATTTTCAGTTAAAGTTAATTTTGTTAGTTATTTTGTTGATATTTTTTTCTGATACTTCTTCTTATGCTGTAAATGACAGAAAATCTAGTTAATTTCTTAGAGTTAATTTTTCAATGCCTGAACTTAAATGAAATATTATGTTAATTTTAATGAGTATAATTTAAGAGGGTTTTAAATGAATATACAGTTATTTTAAGTAACATATTCAGTAGATTTTACACACATATTTTTTTAAGTGTAAACTATATCACATAGACTTTCTGTATAATTAACTTATGGTTGCGCACGTTCTACACACTTAATTTTTCCTTTTCTAAAAAAAGCATTTTGAGGAATTCCCTTTTGAGCATTTTTCAGTCCCTACTTAGTAAGTTTAGTGATTTTGCCCCTAAAAATCTTCCAAATGCACATGATTATTTTCGGGGTAATTGTTGGCTAAACGGTTGACTAAATTTAACACTAATAGCACTTCCTCCTACCTTATACAAACATTGCTTTTATTCACGAACTTGTTTGGTTTATTATCAAAATAAAAATAATTTTTTATGTTAACCCGGGCTATTTTTAACATCCGTAAGTTTTACTTGAAAGCATTTAATTGTTTTTACGTGATTGACTGACTAACAACATCCGAACACACAAACATAAAATGTTTTACACATATTATATGAGAAAGAGGCATGAATATTTTATTTTCTCATTTGCATAAAATGATCCTTTCTGTAAAACAACAAGTTAATGTAGTTGTTTTAATTTTACAATTTGTAATCAGTACTTTAAGGAAAACCTTTAACAAGCTAATGGTATTATTTTGCTGCTGAACTTTTTTTGTTTGTAGAGTGGATGTTCAAAGGACGATTTCATACAAATTTGTTAAAAAAATTCCGCTTTTTAAATAAAAAGATACATTTTACTAAGGCAAATAAAGTAAGACTAAAATAAAGCAGATTTTTCAAACTGCTCATGGAGTGTTGTTTTCATAAATTTCTCATTTTTTGCCCCAAATTTTCCACAAACAGTTTTTGTTAGGTCTGCAAAACAATTTTTTTATTGCTTTGTATAAATGCTCAAATCCATTGGCACTCAGTCCATCAATTTTAGGCCAAATGGGACCATTTTAGTGATTAGCATGTAGTGGCTGCTGAAACTGCCCAATAGTGAAACAATTAGAATATGCACGCAGAAAAATCCCTTTAAAAATGTTGTGAAATATTGAAAACATTTTTGAAAGTAGTGGCAAAACACGTTTGAGAACATATTTATATATGTTTTCGTATGAAAAAAATCTATAAAACCATTTTTTAAATTTATAATTAAATTATTTCCGGAATGATATTTATTGTGAGGCGACCAAAATTAGTAAAATGGAGTGCTTGAAACCCAAAAATATTTTGATGCTGTTAAGTTCTATACAAACAATAAGAAAAGTTTGCTCATGCTTTTAAGGTCTAAGCAAATATGTAAAAAAAAAAATTAAAAAAAGTTTACCAAAACATTTAGTACAATATTATTTTGATATGGCAACGCTTTTTTTTGAAAATTATAAAAAACCACTTAAGGTGGGCCTAAATTAAATTTATTGCTTTATTCTAGAGTCAGCTCACAGAAAAATTAGTTAATTTTTAAGTTGCTGCATTGAATTTAAAAATTTTTCCGAAGAGCAAGGCAACGAATCCTTGAGATTAATGTAAAAAAATTTTAAATTTTAATTATATGTTGGAGTTTGTAAACTTGTTAATTTTTAATTTTTTTTTTACTTCCCTGAAAAAGTAAATTTTTAAAGAAGGCGTATCATAATTATAACAAATTTAGACAGGTCACGAGTTATTTCAATTTCATTAAGTTATCGTTTTTGTCTCCTTGTTTTGGAAATTTTCATTAAGAGGAAATATATGAAAAGGACGCGATTTATGGGAGCTTGTGTGTTATTATTTTAGGTTTTAATTATGTTTTATCAATCAAAGTTTTTGTACTTAATTAAAAAGGCAATATTTTTTTGCTCGTTTTTAGTTTGTGTAATAAAGGACACTATTGAGATAGGCGTATCCTTGCTCGGAATTGAAAGAAATTAAAATAGCATGTTACATCTAATGTTTGTACAAAGTTTCAATAATCTATGGTTTCTTTCGTCTGCAATACTACAATTTTTATTTTAATGATATATGAGAAGGACACGAATCCTTGGAGTTTAAGTGATAAAATTTTAGGGTCTGATCATATTTTACCTGTTAAGTATGTGTGTCAAGTTTAATTTCTTTATAAAAACTCCTATTCTTAGCCACTAATTATATAAAATCACTTTACAAAGAGGTGTCATCATAGGGTTGCAGTAGGTACATAGCGGTAATGGTTGATGGCTTATATCTAAAAGCATTTGCAGGAAAAAATTTTTATTTGGTCTGATGCTCGTCTCAAAATGCGTTTAATGATAATAAACGCATTAAAAATATTTAAAAATTCGTTTAAACATTTTCATGTTTGACAAATAAATGCACAGCTGTATAGCGCTTCTTTACATGGGCTGTGTAGAGAAGAAATAATTCAACTTAAAGTTAAAAAAATAAAACATTTTGCCCACAAGCATACACCAAATAGAAGGCATAGAGTTTAGGTAATGTTTTTTTTTCATAAAACAATTATTGCAAAAGTAAAATATGAATTATTTTCATATATTTATTATCGAATCGTCGCATATGGCGAACTAATAATAAGTATTACAATGTAAGTTGATTCCAGATGATTCTGTTTGAGCATAATTAGGATCATATATAAATGCCTTTTATGCTGTAGTATTTTTATTCATTCCCACAGCATGTTCAAACCAGCACAGTCTTAGAATTTTTGCGTTAACGTCGGCATACAGCTGATACAGCTTTTGGTTCGTGCGATATTCTCCACCTTAACGATAGGTCAATAAATGTATATTGTTAAGTATTTGTCTCTCAAAAACTCCAAGACCACCTTCAGCTGCTTAAGCAAGTGCCAGGGCTTTCGCTTTCCATTGATAAGCAAGTATAATTCTTTACTTTGTTTCTTAACCTATTTTTTATTTGTATTTGTGGCGGTTTTGAAGCACACAATTTTCTGTACTTCCTCGAAGGTAAAGTTACGAACGTTAAAACCATTAACAAAGTCTGGTTTTTGTTCACCGACAAACCCGTTTGTGACTTATCGGAATGTTTATCTAATGCGGTCAATATCCTTGGCAGCATGTATCTTTTGGTAAATATTGTGCTGCTTCTATTAACTGCTGTGTCACGCACGATTTTCTTAAATAATATTAAACAGGTCGGAGGTTACCTTTCACCTTGTTTGAAGCCGCTTTGTGCAGTAGTCGACTCAGGAAGATCTCTAACAATCTTCACGGATGATTTTGTGTCTATTTAAATCATCCCGCATAAATTGATCAATTGATATTCGCTTCGGTAAAATGAGTTGCTAAATCGCCCCACAGTTGCTTCACTCTCCTGCTTACAAAAAACGCGCACGCATATTCAAGTCTCTTTGGAGGACAATTGTAGTAAATGCCCCTTTTTTTATGTTCTGAATAAACCATGCCCATTCTGTTGCACCTCTTGGATGCTATTAATATCTGACTTGTACTTATTAAGTTTTTCTTCCAGTTGGAATAACTGATCAACGGAGTGAGTTTTTTCATTCTTTTGTTTTTTTCAAGGTAATAGTTGTTTTCAGAGAGGAATTACGGTCCACCGACCTGATCTATTTTTTAAAATCCTGGAAAGTTATTAACGGCCCATGTTAGTTCACTCCTTCAAGGAGTGTTGGATAAAGTTTCGCAGGTGGCACCTCTTGCAATTATGTGTCTACTTAAGGTAAAGGATGATTGAGATTATTACTAGACTATGCTATGCTGAAGCCGATCTGAGCTATTGCTTGGTATCCAACAACTCCTAAGCCACCCGAAGTCTAAGGTAAATTATTGGTTACTTAATCTACGCCAATATAGAAAAAAAAACTTAAAGCACCATATTCTGAGGGGTCCTCTGTATTTTTTCCCTGTTGCGCTGTGTATTTGTTTTTTATTATAACTAAGCAAAAAGGATGATCACACCATAAATTAAACCAAAAATATAAAAGGCTGATTGTTTACTCACAAAACAATTACTTAAGCTTAGCAAAAATTAAGCGAATAAACTGTTTCCTAATTAATAATTTTTTCCTTCGTAAAAAAACATAAGTTGGACCTAATTTGGAATTAATTTAGACTAATAAAAAATCAATTATAAATAAAACCACTTAATTTACATATTATTTTACACGCAAAACGAACCTTATTTTTGTTTATTTTTTATTGCAAAAAAAAAACACCATTTAAAATCCCTAATGAGTCTTAAATTAAATGATTTGTATATTTTTTTAAATTTTCTAGCATTGCAGGTGAGAGTTTTATACTTAATTCTAAAGTCTTTTTGATTTAAAAAACAAGTAAGAGCGCTATATTCGGCTGTGCCGAATCTTATATACCCTTCACATTGGTCTTTAAATATACCCAGCCGAGTAATTTTGTACTGCAAATAATATAATAAAAAACCTTGTGCTAGTTTTAAAACCCATAGAAAAAATAACAAAATTTTAACGTTCGTATGAATAATAGAAATAGATGAAGAAGATTTGAGGTCGAAAGTTTTAAAAGTTTTCGACATTATCCATATTTAAAGGTTAATAAAACTTATTAAATGTTCTAGTCCCGCTGCTATTCTCCAACTTTTTTTCCAAAATGTATGAATTGTTTGATTATTACTTTTTGTAGAATATTCGATAGTCGATAGCTGTAATAGTTTTCCAGAAGAAGCGTATGGAAAATTTTATAAAAATTGTTAATTTGTATGGGAGCTACCCCTTCTTCACCCCCCATCCGAAAATCTTTTTCTTCAAAGCGTAGGCCTTGTGTTCCAATTACTTTTTGTAGAACATTTGATGTGGATATCTGTTATAGTTTCCGAGATATAGCGTATCGAATATTTTATAATAATTATCGATTTGTATGGGAGCTACCCCTTTTTTTTGCCCCCACTCAAAAAATATTTTCTTTAAAGCGTAGGCCTTCTTGCCCAATTACTTTTTGTGGAATATTTTATTTCGATATCTTTTATAGTTTCCGAGATATAGCGTATCGAATATTTTATAATAATTATCGATTTGTATGGGAGCTACCCCTTTTTTTTGCCCCCACTCAAAAAATATTTTCTTTAAAGCGTAGGCCTTCTTGCCCAATTACTTCTTGTGGAATATTTTGTTTCGATATCTTTTATAGTTTCCGAGATATAGCGTATCGAATATTTTATAATAATTATCGATTTGTATGGGAGCTACCCCTTTTTTTTGCCCCCACTCAAAAAATATTTTCTTTAAAGCGTAGGCCTTCTTGCCCAATTACTTTTTGTGGAATATTTTATTTCGATATCTTTTATAGTTTCCGAGATATAGCGTATCGAATATTTCATAAAAATTGTTAATTTGTATGGGAGCTACCCCTATTTTTGCCCCACTCAAAAAATTTTTTCTTTGAAGTGTAGGCATTTTTGCCCAATTACTTTTTGTGGAACATTTCATTTCGATATCTTTTATAGTTTCCGAGATATAGCGTATCGAATATTTTATAATAATTATCGATTTGTATGGGAGCTACCCCTTTTTTTTGCCCCCACTCAAAAAATATTTTCTTTAAAGCGTAGGCCTTCTTGCCCAATTACTTTTTGTAGAACATTTCATTTCGATATCTTTTATAGTTTCCGAGATATAGCGTATCGAATATTTTATAATAATTATCGATTTGCATGGGAGCTACCCCTTTTTTTGCCCCCACTCAAAAAATATTTTCTTTAAAGCGTAGGCCTTCTTGCCCAATTACTTTTTGTAGAACATTTCATTTCGATATCTTTTATAGTTTCCGAGATATAGCGTATCGAATATTTTATAATAATTATCGATTTGCATGGGAGCTACCCCTTTTTTTTGCCCCCACTCAAAAAATATTTTCTTTAAAGCGTAGGGCTTCTTGCTCAATTACTTTTTGTGGAATATTTTATTTCGATATCTGTTATAGTTTCCGAGATATAGCGTATCGAATATCTTATAATAATTGTCGATTTGTATGGGAACTACCCCTTTTTTTGCCCCACTCAAAAAATTTTTTCTTTGAAGCGTAGGCATTTTTGCCCAATTACTTTTTGTAGAACATTTCATTTCGATATCTGTTATAGTTTCCGAGATATAGCGTATCGAATATTTTATAATAATTGTCGATTTGTATGGGAGCTACCCCTTTTTTTGCCCCCACTCAAAAAATTTTTTCTTTATAGCGTAGGCCTTGTTGCCCAATTATTTTTGGAGAACATTTCATTTCGATATCTGTTATAGTTTCCGAGATATAGCATATCGAATATTTTATAATAATTGTCGATTTGTATGGGAGCTACCCCTTTTTTTGCCCCCACTTGAAAAATTTTTTCTTTATGGCGTAGGCCTTCTTGCCCAATTACTTTTTGTTGAACATTTCATTTCGATATCTTTTATAGTTTCCGAGATATAGCGTATCGAATATTTTATAATAATTGTCGATTTGTATGGGAGCTACCCCTTTTTTTGCCCCCACTCAAAAAATTTTTTCTTTAAAGTGTAGGCATTTTTGCCCAATTACTTTTTGTAGAACATTTCATTTCGATATCTGTTATAGTTTCCGAGATATAGCGTATCGAATATTTTATAATAATTGTCGATTTGTATGGGAACTACCCCTTTTTTTGCCCCACTCAAAAAATTTTTTCTTTGAAGCGTAGGCATTTTTGCCCAATTACTTTTTGTAGAACATTTCATTTCGATATCTGTTATAGTTTCCGAGTTATAGCGTATCGAATATTTTATAATAATTGTCGATTTGTATGGGAGCTACCCCTTTTTTTGCCCCCACTCAAAAAATTTTTTCTTTATAGTGTAGGCCTTGTTGCCCAATTACTTTTTGTAGAACATTTCATTTCGATATCTGTTATAGTTTCCGAGATATAGCATATCGAATATTTTATAATAATTGTCGATTTGTATGGGAGCTACCCCTTTTTTTGCCCCCACTCAAAAAAATTTTTCCTTAAAGCGTAGGTCTTTGCGTACAATTACTTTTTGTAGAACATTTCATTTCGATATCTGTTATAGTTTCCGACATATAGCGTATCGAATATATGATAATAATTGTCGATTTGTATGGGAGCTACCCTTTTTTTTTGCCCCCACTCAAAAAATTTTTTCTTTAAAGTGTAGGCATTTTTGCCCAATTACTTTTTGTAGAACATTTCATTTCGATATCTGTTATAGTTTCCGAGATATAGCGTATCGAATATTTTATAATAATTGTCGATTTGTATGGGAACTACCCCTTTTTTTGCCCCACTCAAAAAATTTTTTCTTTGAAGTGTAGGTCTTTGCGTACAATTATTTTTTGTAGAACATTTCATTTCGATATCTGTTATAGTTTCCGAGATATAGCGTATCGAATATTTTATAATAATTGTCGATTTGTATGGGAGCTACCCCTTTTTTTGCCCCCACTCAAAAAATTTTTTCTTTATAGTGTAGGCCTTGTTGCCCAATTACTTTTTGTAGAACATTTCATTTCGATATCTGTTATAGTTTCCGAGATATAGCATATCGAATATTTTATAATAATTGTCGATTTGTATGGGAGCTACCCTTTTTTTTTGCCCCCACTCAAAAAATTTTTTCTTTAAAGTGTAGGTCTTTGCGTACAATTATTTTTTGTAGAACATTTTAAGTCGATAGCTGTTACAGTTTACGAGATATAGCGCATAAAATATTTCACCAAATTTGTGCAATTGTAGGAAAAATATCCCTTACCCTGGTCCAATCTGAAACAATTTTTTATATTATTTAGGATCCTTCTTTAGGAGTATCCGTGCCAAGTTTTGTGGCAAGAGTGACTATACTTACTGAGATATATAGGGATATATGCACGGATTTTGTCCTAAAAAAATGGGTTACTCTGGGTTTTCGCTTATATCTCGGTCAATAGTGAACCGATTTTGCTGATTTTAAATAGCGATTGTTAGCGGGATATTTCTAATAGTTTGACACCATTACCTGGTCTGTATCTTTTTATTTGACTCCGGAAACTTGATTTCAACAGACGGACAGACGGACATCGCTAAATCGACTTCCCTATCTATAAGGATCCAGAATATATATATTATTATGGGGTCGCAAATGAAAAATAAAGAAATTACAAACGGAATGACAAAGTGATATATACCCTTATCACTATGTGAAGGGTATAAAAACACACACACACACACAAACACACACTCTCTTTTAACTTGAATACCACGATTGATATAATTGTATTTGAAATTCCCTTTCAACACACTTAACTTTTAAAGTTATTTTAAGTATTCAACGCGGATATTAAGCAAGAGGTTTAAACAACTAAAAATTTTATTGTTAACTTGTGTTGGAATTAAGTTGTTAAACATGGTTGTCTTTATTACATCTCTTTTACCATTGATTTTACCAAAAGCATAAATTAAAGTTAAAATACATTTCATTGAAGTTAAAGCAACTTCTTAATACCCTTAAAAAAGTGTTTACCTTTTCTAATTTTAGCTGTGAGTAGAAAAATACAAATTTAAGGTTTGATTGTTTGCCCGTCCTGAAAAAATTGGAAATAAGCAAATGGTTTCTATAAATTAAATCAATAAAAATTGAATCATTTAACAGACGCACTAAACTAGACAATTTAAATCCACTTAAATATATAAATACATCAAAAACAACTTATTACAAATTAAATCCTAAGACAAACTCAACCTTTGCAGAATAGCAATAAAAGACTTAAGTAAACTTTTGCCAAAAATTCTTTCCCAAAATAAAGGCTTAACAAAAGTGTTTTTGTTGGTTTCAACAAAAAGTAACCTCAAGGTATTAAGATACAAAACGCCAAAAGGTTTTCTGGTAATTTATTTATATTCCAAAAGTAAACAAAAACTTTAACAAATTTATCGCACTCGTAAGTTAGTATTTACATAAATTTACCTAATATTTATGTAATTAAAGGGGTCGTTTTGACACTTAGGATTATGCAAATTTTCCCTGCTTAAAGTTTAGAAAACATGCTTACGGCCGGTTACCCTTTTGTTTCAACTACGAAACGGAAACCAAATTAAATTATGAATATAAGTAATTTTGATATTATCGTTACAAATTAAGGACATATTTTAGGTAATAATATTTATTTTTAAATTAAGTGTCAAAAAATATAAGCTAATTGCCGTTTTAAAGCATACAGTACCGTGCAATTTAAAATCTTTTTAGAATTTATAAATCTGCTTTATATATTTTTAATTTTTATATGCCTTGCTATAATAGCTAAAAGTGTATGCATTTGTTAGACAAAAATATATGTTGAATACTTAACCGCGCTGAAATTATTCTAAGTCTTGGAACGATTTAATCGTTGAATCAGTTGAATATTTTTTTAAATATTCCTTTCTACTTTAATTAATGGTTTAAAGTTTCGATGTAAGTAAATCTTAAGGAAAACATATAACAAAGCAGGCCTATTGTCACATTTTCCTAAACCAAACCCAAACCCACAAATATTTTGTAACCAGAAACACATTACCTACTGTTACCATAATTAAGACTTTAAACATCTTTTTTATAACCAACAAAATTGTTTTATGTAACAATATAATTCAGAAAGTAATGTTTTTTCTAAATTAAATCTAAATAAAAAGCTCAAATTTGTTGTTTTTAGAAAAGAAGAAGTATTTACATCACATCACCCATAATCTTATATTACCAATTTTTTTTTCGAAATAATAAACTTCCTATATATCTAATAAAAAGAAAATTAAACCTTTTTCAAAAATAAAAGTAAAAAAAGAAAAGAAAATATAATTCTCATCTTTGTTTGCATCAACAAAAGAAATAAGAAATATTTTTTATTAATAACATAATGTATCACGTGCAGAACACTCTATAAATGTCTGGCAATAAAAATTGATATAAGTGGTGAATGCCAGTAAATTTTTAACACATTTTATAGAATTTATATGTTTTATGTTTGTGTTAATGTATGTTTGTGCAAATGTTACCACAACAACAGATTTTTCTTTTGTTTACTTCAAGTACGAATTTTTAAAAGCCCTTCAATCTCAGGCAAAAGTAAAACAATTTTTTAGGTGTTGCCAAGCTGCGTTGACCAAAATTGTAAAAGAGAAAAAATATAACTGTTAAAAAAGATTTTGAAAATTTCCTTTTTATTTTTTTTAGTAACAAGTAAAATAGTTTGAATGTAACGCTACTGAATATATTTCAAACTAGAAAAAAATTTATTAAATCATTGTTTAAAGTAAAAACAGACAAACGAACGTTCAAAAAAGGATGAAAATATTAATTTGAAAAACGACTAGAATAATTACTTACTGGTAGTTTCTTTTATTTTTTGTATATTGGATTAATAAGTTCGCACCCTTAAGAGTTTCAAAGATATTTTAAATTAAGTACTCCTTTAGTAGCTGGCTTATCATAGTCAGTCTCTCCATCTATCCATTTAGCTGAAGGTACATGCATCCTTTTGATAAAAAATTATTTCTAAAGATGCTTGCATAGTATTCTAAAGAATTACAATTAATTTACCACTAAATCTGTGAAGAAATATTGGTATCAAGATGTGGCTGTGCACGCATTGACCCCCTTTAAAAATAAATAATGAAGTTAGTCCTGAAATACTTATTTCCTAATTAAGTTGCCTTCTACGGTTATAGACCATAACGTTTTGAACTGGGGGTTCTAGTCTATAGCCATTTTGATAGTTTCGTCTAGCAGTTTTTTGAGATTGTACCCAATCTAATAACATTATAACCTACGAATTTATAATAGAATGGGAACTTGCTGGTGGTGTGCCAAGGATTTTATGAAGGACACTATTTACAAAGATATGAATGTTGACAGTGTATTAAGGTACATCATTCCAAATTGTGTCACCATAAAGTTATGGTACAGTTTAAGTAGTAGAACAGAATTGAAAATTCCATTTGTTTGTCTTGACTGGCCTTATCTGTACTTTACGTCATGGGATTACACACTGCTGGTTGTATCGGCATAGGGAACAAATTTGATTGAAATAATTTTATATAAAATATATAGAAATATTCGTTAACATTTTTGCAATAATCTTGTCAAAGCATTACTTTAGAAAGTCCACGTCTTATCTTCATAATCTGTATCTACTGTTCCTTGCAAATTTTAGATACTTAAAATTGTTTATTTGGGCTGGTAATACCATATATGTGGTTGGGGTATTATGGATTTGTGCAGATGTTTGTAACCCAGTTTTAATTATAACAATCAACTTGAGTCTACTAAGGCATGTTCGTTTGCCCATTCTGCTAGAATGTTTTCTTGTGAAAACAGTATACCTCACCGAAGTGTTGAAAATTGTCATTATAAACCCTCTCTTTTAAGGTATCCCCATAAAAAATCCATGGGAATTAGATCGAAAGACCTAGGTGACCATTAGGTGTCCCCAAAGCGACTTATCAGCTTTTGGAGGAAATTTTCCCGAAGAAAATTCCTCGAGCTCCGGCTGCACGTGCAGTCGCCCCATTCTGTTAAAACCATGTGTGTGGAGATTACGATGATCAAACTCGCAGTTTTGATAAACAGAATGCCGTAATCATGCGTCGAAAATTCACCATTGACATTCGTCTCCTGGCCTCGAGAATTTTCGAAAAAAATGGTTCAATTATTTCATGTGTGCATAAGGCATACCAAACAGTTGCCCTGGGGCAATGCAATGGGTTTTGATGTTTGATTTAAGGATTGCGGGTTTTTGGAGCCCAGTAACGACAGTTGTGCTTGTAGACGTGGTTGTTTAAAGTGAAAATGAGCCTTGTTGTGTCAAAAAGTAGGATAAACAGTGCAAAAACGTTGCAACTTCGTTTCATAAAAATTTTTGCGTATACCAAAGTCTATTTTTTTCAATTCTTAAACGATTTGAATTTTAAAAGGATGAAAATTTAGATACTTTTTTAAAACTTAATCGATAATCGGTTTTGGAAGTCCTAATGAGGCTGCTTTTTTCCGTATTGACAGTCGCGGATTTTTACGTAAACTGATTTTAACCAGTTTAGTGTTTTCGGGAGTCTTTGAAGATTGACTGGGCCCTGGCCGTGGGACATTCATAGTCAAAGCAGTTGTGCGGAATCGCCGCATCCACGAACGAATTATATATATACTCAGTCTATCACGTATTTGTCGAATACCAAACTTTGAATAAAATTGTCCACAAGCAATTACGTAAGAATCATTACTAATAAGCGCGATGCCTACTCGACTACTGCAACATCGTGACTGATAAATCCGCACAATCAATAATTCCAACGGCGCCACCTTCCCTTCGAATTATGAATTTGCCACCAGAAATTCATAATTCACACTGTAGAAATATTTAATTTTAACACAAATAAATAGTTCAAATATTATTATAGTACACCAAAGTCCTGTATACTAAGAATTATAATCTTCTTTTATTTCTTTACCTTTTTAAAAAACCTAATTATTTTGAATTAAGCGGAAGCCGCTACATTAGGAATTTAAATTGAATTTTTGAACTGCTGGCAACATTGCCATCTATTGTTAAGGAATCAAATGTGGGAAAATACAGATTATCACAATAACAACATACTGATATCACCATGTTATGTTTTTTTTACAAATTGTTAAAAATTTGGAAAAAATCGACAAACATTTGGAAAACATACAAAAAAAAACAAAACATACGTTGCGTGCTGAAAATCCGTATTGCTTTAACGATTGTATACATACCTTCATACATTTATTGTGTGTACGTAGACATGATTACAAACTTTAATACAAATAAACCTCTGCTTTTACATCCGTTTGTCCATAGCTGCGGAAATTCAGTTTCTACATTAATATTATTATGGACTTGCGTTGAAATCGTCTTCTTCCTTGTTTGTCTTTTAAATGGCCACATATTGATAGAGAAAACAATATAACTTCTTTGCTTAGATATATGAACCCCACTTAGCATTTAGGTATTTTATTGTTATTAAGCATGTGGTTTCTTAGATTAAAGTCCTCTTTAAATAACTATATTTCCTTTGATTATATTATGTGTATAATTCTTTAAATTTCAGTTATTTTCACATAATGGCTGCCAAATGTAATCTATCTTAATCGACTTCCAAACAAAAAAGAAAAAAATGGTAAATAAAACCTTTATAAGAGGTAGAACTAGGTTTACCAAGCAATTTTGAACTTAAAGGAAGCATGAAATTTAAAGATCTTAATTTCCTTTTTTTAACGGAATTCATATAAGGTTTCCTCGGATGATACTTTAAAATTATTTCCGTTGCCACAGTTTTTTTAAATAGTTTTGATATGATTGACTTATATGGAAATATCAAACGGATTGAAGAAAATATTGAAAAGAACCTTTTTTTTCTTAGGTAGATGTACTTTAAAAATTTTATAGGGGGGTGAGTGGGGGGGGAAGCTATTGTTTTTCTTATCGAGGTCTTGTTTTTGTTTAAAAGCATTTATGTTGTTTTTAATAACGATTATGTTTTAAAACTGATGTCTTTGTTTTATTTGTATCCTTAAGTATCTAAATTTTTATGGGATTATGTTTAAAAGTGTTACACCAACTCAAAAACTCTTAAGCTATCAAAATTATTTTAAGGTTTTAAATTTTTTTTTTTATGTTTATTTTCACTAGCATAGATTGCCCTTAAAATTATTGATTAAACACCATGAAAATATAAATGAGAAAAAGAATGAAAAAGTCTTACAATCAAGTGACTTGAGTAAGTTGTTTTTATATCAAACATAGTGGGTTTGTTAAAATCCCTTTATACTCCCATTAACTCCCATAAGTATTTAAGATTTCTCACACCAAAAATTGTTTGAAATAAAATGAGGTTCTGCCTTTTCCGCTCAAGCAAGTCTGTGTACGTTAAAACTTATTAATGTGTGAACGTAAAGGAAGATAAGCGTAACATAAGAGTATTTCTTGTTTATTCGATTAACAGTTGAAAGGTTTTTTTATTTAATAAAATCAAAATCTATTGAGTTTTTAAAGTTTTCATACCCTTAACATAGGTGATAAGGGCATATATAAGTTTGTCATTCCATTTGTAATTTCTTTGGTATCCATATGCGACCTCATGAAATATATATATATTTTTGGTCCTTGCAGATAGGGAAGTCGATTTAGTGATGTCCGTCTACAACTGCCCCGGTGTTGCTCCTACACGGGTTCAATTTAAGAACGACTCACATAAATTTTTCCTCAAAAACATTTTGGTGGAACATATTTGTACCCTTTCTCCACCCCGTAATAGGGTTACCATACAAAGTTTAATTTTTTTTTAAATTTTTTTAAACCGCTTCCACAGTTTTTAGGGCGCTTCTTCAAAGATTAAATATGAAAACGACCCCATTTAATTTTTCTTCTCAATAATTTCTGTTGAACATATTTACCCGCTATCTCCAGCCCCTAACAGAGCTGTCATACAAAATTAAAAAAAAAAAAATTAGGGTAAAAACCCCTACAACTTAAACGGAGTCACCCTAAGAGGACAAAAATGCATCACATACCCCTATTAACTTCCTCTCCAAACATATTCCTAGAACTTACTCAACCCTTACATACCTCAATCGCCTAAGGAGGCTCCCATACAAAGTTTGGGAAATTGTAATAAGTCCCACCTACAGTTTACAGGGTGACCGTGGATGGATAAAATGTAGGACTGACCCCAACTCAATTTTCCTTGCAAAGATTTTCTTAGAACAAACTTACCCCCTTTTTCCGCCACCTAAGGGTATGCCATACATAATTTGAAAACACAAGGTAAAAACCCCTAAAACTTTCCCGTGGTTACCCTTAGAAGGCTAAAATATGAAACCGGCCCCTATTTTAATATTTAAAAGATTTCATAAAAAAATGGATAATAATAAAAAAAGTTTGTAGTTTCAAAAGGGAAGGGTATATAAGATTCGGCACAGCCGAGTTTATCGGACTTACTTATTTTCAATTGTTTTTTGATTAGGCTACAGCTACAGATAAAGTCCTTCGTCTAAATAATTGCCCTTAAACCAATAAGATTTTTACAAATTAAAAGAAGAATATTGGGGAAGTATTTTTTATGGACATATGCGTGGTTTAGTAAAATTATGGGTTAAACTATTTAAGACTTCTTCAGTTAAGGATTTGGTAAAAAATCATTAAAAACCCAAATATATCGGTATGTAACGAACCCAGGTCATGTCGTTTGGCTAATATTTTTCTGTTTAATCCAATCATCGGAAATGCTTTAATGCTTCCACATGGCACACACCAGCTGCTGCAGGCTTTTTACCAACGGTTTTTTAGGTCATATAAGCTCTACACTGACATACCCGTTGTGTTTGTAACCAGAATTCCATTTTCATCTCAACACGAAATTATGACAAAAGGCGTCGGCTAAATTTTCTAGCGTCACGTCACTTCTGTTTTACATAGCTCAATCTTCTCGCATTAACTTTATTTAGCTTCCAGGATGGCTTACACTTTTTTTCAACCATTGAGCCAAAAAAAAGAGGATTTCGGTTACCAACTTCTTCTTCGGCGGCTTTTCCATCGAGCTATGTATGTGTTTCCATTGGTCTCTGATATAATCATTGGAAGCTGGATTTGGACATGAGATGTGAGTGCAGTTCTTGAACGTCTAGCTTTCTCTTTTTGTTCTTATCTGTTCACGCATTTGGTGTCACTTAGCTGAGAGTGTACTTTTGTTGATACAAGTTAATGGTTCGGATATATGTTTGTAGCTTAGAACGTCCCCACGTTTAATGCGCAGGGTACATGTCTTTTGTTTATCACAATATTTTCATCTTTTTGCTCAATATTTTTGAGTTTCCAAAAAAAATGTATTTGAGGTTTTTAATATAAAAATCCTCAAAAAATTCGATTTTTGGGGAAAGGATAATTTTGTTTTTTCTCTCTATCTTTTTTTCTAACAAAATCGTTTCGAAGTCGAATATCCTTATTTTTTCCTGCAATTTTTTGTCATTAAAATCTTTTAAGAATATGGTCACTTTCATTTTCTAGTCCGTCAGCGTATAGCATGGATCAGGCTGATAAAGAAGACCTTGGTGTTGAAGCGTATATATGCCAGCCCTTAATTAACTGGTTGCTTGGTCATCTAGGCTGCATCGCAAAAATGTTCGAGGTATGAGTGTAAGATAATTGCCTTTGCCTTTTTACCTTTTCCTCTAAATATTTGCAAAATAAAGTCATATATGAAAACACAATGTGACTTTGATTTTTTTTACTTATCTTTCGACGGAAAGCGATTTAAAGTTAATTTGTGTTAATTAAACTTATTCAGATTTTTGCATGGCCAAAGATTGATAGCTTAAATGCATATGCTACTCTATTTATGTGATGTAGGGTGTGAAAAAATACCTTTCTATAAGTTTATAGTTATTGGAAAAAATGTGTTACACTTGATGATTGATGGTTCAAACACTAATAAATTGGATTTAAGGATTTTTGTTTAAAAAGGAATTTCTTGTTAAAATTTTATGATACAATTTTTACTCAAACACACCAACAATATTTATGTGCATTTGTATGTGTGGGCGAATAAATATTTGTTTCATATTTTATGAGAGTAATAATTTTCAACAAATTCGATAAAAAAAATGGTTTTATTTTTAATAAATTATGATGATGTGGCACATGCTTAAAGATTTCATAAATTGAGATTTTAGTGCAAAGTTATTGTGCTGAAATTAGGCATTAGGGAATGCTTTTTATATAGTTAACCCTAACAAAAAGTAAACTTTTATTAATGTATTTTAACAAAACTTTCTAAGCATACAATTTTTTTTTTATATAAAAGCAAAATCTGATTGATTAAATGATTTGCGATTTTATTTATGTTAAATATTAAATGCTAGAGAGATAGATTTTTGATACAGGGTTTTAAAGAAACGTTTTTGACTTTCTACAAAGCAAACAGAATTTGAATTTTTTATTAAACAAAATAAATGTGTCAAACATTTCTTATCCTCGAGTTTAAATGTTTTTTTATTAAACTAATAAAAGTCAAACTTTTCTTAATTATTTCTGTGCTTCATCGCAAAATCAAGATTTTCGATTTTTTTGGAAAAAAGTTTTAATATGGTTTCTAGCTTAAAATACTTTTAAATTTATTTAGAAAATTAAGGAGCTACTCTTATATATATTTATATTTAAATAACTTCACATACTTAGATACTGTAAATTATTTTTTTAAGGAAGAAAACATACTTAATCCTTTGCTTTAAAGCAAAGTTAACATTTTATTCTACTCTACTACTAAACAAATTATTTAAGTGTTATTTAAAACAACTGAATCTAGGATTTGAGCCAGAGACTCTTCGAACCTGAGCGTGCTACATCTAGACCACAGAGACCCTTTATTCTTAAATGTAAATATGTACATATACATTTATATAAGCAACAAGTTTTTCTGCTTGGGTTTTTAAAGTAATTCGAAAAGACTTGATTAAAGAAATTCTAAATACGGATCGCTCTTAAAAATTTCAAATACGATTTTCGATAAATTCAAGATGAAAATTCCTAATTTAGGAATGTGTTTTTTATTTCTGTGTACTTTGTTTAACTGTTTCTTTATTTAAAAACAACAATACAAAACACTTTTTTAATAACTTACAGCCTGTTACTGTAATAATTTTCTGGGTTTATTAGAAGCTAAGAACCTAAAAAACACTTGTCGTCCCTCATAAGCTAACTGACCATAATAAAAAAGAAAAATAAAATAAGTAATCTTCAAAAACAAATTTATAATAGAAAAAAGAGAAATAAAGTTGATGTATATTTTCATATTATGGATGATCGAACATAAATATGCATGTGTTCAGACAGTTACTGGAAGGATGTAAAATATTTATAACAAATTAATAAATATTTACTATTTTTATATACACTACATTGTTCCTAAGGGTTTTATATATGAGTCACAGAAAAATAGTTCGTTCAAAAATATTGATATGAGCTGCTTAAATATACAAATTGATGTGTTAGTTCCTATTTGGTGCATTGAATATTAAAAAAATAAAGCCAGAAATTGATTGTAAATGATTACTGATACCTTCTATTTGAGCTTTTGTGAATTTTCTGGCATCTTAAATATATTATCAAATAACAATTTTACAATTTACTGTAAGCTTTTCTGTTAATTATTCTTTTTTTTGCGATATTTTCAATCAAATGCTAATCTGTACAAAAGTGTCCATTGGCATTAAAAAAAGTTGAGGGGGAAAGAAGAGATAAAATTCAGGACAAAAATGTTTAACTTTTGTTATAGAATTTTTCAATATTTCTATCTAAATAGTTTAACAGGTACTGAAATATAAATGTCAAGAAGCATTGCATAGTAGAATATTACGGTTTCATATTAGGATAATGTTGCGGCTAATGCTTACTTTAAACGAGTAAAAAGGTTTCCTGTGATGTTCCAGGCAGATTTCAGTAGCCCAGCAAAACATTACTTTAGCGCCATTGATTTCTATGTTTATCTGTTTGTTTCGCCGGCTTCACATAAGATCCTTTATGCTTTAGGTTATCGCAATAGAACCATTTTTATGGCAATAAATACTTCGGCTCGAAAATGATTTTACCTTAATAGCACTCATGCAGCATTCCGAATATGCGAAATTTCTTTTTATTAGGTGCAGCCTTCATTTACCCAATTTAACTGCCTTTAGATGAATTCTGCTACTCTCAAATGCTTTAAGATTATTACTGGGGTAGCTAACAATTATTTTTAAAGCTCCTGTTGAGTTTAACAGCATTCTTAATTGAGTAATGCTTCTAATACTTGGTATTATTCGCCTGGGCGATCTTTGCTTTTGCAGACGATTGTAATGCCGAAAGTTACCAGCCTGAATTCTTGAAGTACTTTATTTTATTTTGTTTATTTTATTTTATTTTATTTTATATTATTTTATTTTATTTTATTTTATTTTATTTTATTTTATTTTATTTTATTTTATTTTATTTTATTTTATTTTATTTTATTTTATTTTATTTTATTTTATTTTATTTTATTTTATTTTATTTTATTTTATTTTATTTTATTTTATTTTATTTTATTTTATTTTATTTTATTTTATTTTATTTTATTTTATTTTATTTTATTTTATTTTATTTTATTTTATTTTATTTTATTTTATTTTATTTTATTTTATTTTATTTTATTTTATTTTATTTTATTTTATTTTATTTTATTTTATTTTATTTTATTTTATTTTATTTTATTTTATTTTATTTTATTTTATTTTATTTTATTTTATTTTATTTTATTTTATTTTATTTTATTTTATTTTATTTTTTTAAATTATTTTATTATTGTTTTAAATAAAGGTAAACCATTAAATCTACATAAATAAGCTTTGCAAATCTTTAAACAAGTTTTTTTTTTTATAAAATTTAGATAAAATTAAATTTCAATTTTAATACTAATATGATTTATTGAATATTTTTGTGTAAAATTTTAAATTTTTTATTTAAATTTTTGTGCATTTTTCAAGCACAACAAATATTGATATTACATAATATATTGTTGCACATTTTTTCATTCAAATCTATTTACATACAAATATTACACTTTGAAAAAGAGTTTAGTGAATACAACTTAATAGAATATTTTGTTTTTATTTTAAAAATATTTAGCTTTAACTTTGATATTGTAATTGTTAAGCCTTAATAACAATTTTTATTGATAAAAAATAAGCATATCACATATAAATTTTACGATTGGCGAAAATTCTTGCAATCACAACTGAACTCGTTTTTTCTGTGTACAGCAACACACACACTGTGAATTACTCATTTATACGCTTACATATGAAAATGTCCCTAGAGGACATTGACACACAATTTCTTTTCTACATTCCATTATACGAAAAAACAAATAAATTTTCTTTTGTGGAAAATAAAATACTTTTTTGTGACATTAAGGACTTAATGCATGGCTCCCAATACAACTATTTAACATGCATGCATGTACGTACAAAAGCTCATACATACATATGTACATAAATTAAATGAAACTGAACGTGTGTGTGTGTAAATAAATTATTGTAAAAAAAAATAAAAAATTTAAGAAAAATATGTAAAATAGTTAGTATATTTTTTACTAAAAATTTAATTAAAAAGAAATGTTATAGTATGTGAGACAAACGCACGTTTTTAATTTTAGTGTCAAGAATGCAAAACTTTATGTTTTTTTTTATTTTTTTTAGTTATATTTGTATATACATAAGCATATTTGTGCATTTTTTGTAGTACTTTAAGTTACCATTTTAATTTTTTGTAACACGAGTGATGTTTTTTTTTTGTTCTTTCTAATTTTATGGAAAATTGAATTACACAATATAATTTCTGTAAATATGTAAACACCTTCTCACATTTTGCTTAAAGCTTTGTATTGCATTTAATGAATAACTTAACTAGTTTCTAAGTAAGCTAAATATGTTAGGTGTTTTTTTCCAAGCAATCTAAGAAGCAAATTGCGTGTGGATTACAGTTTTAAATGATTTTTTTTTCAAGAGATGGTAAACATTTCTGGTTTCGCTGAAGAGATTCAACAAATTTTTTTAATTCTTATTTGGTCTTCTTCAATACGTTTCTAGATTTTATTCCTTGCCATCTCTGTATTTTGCATCATCATAAATTTGTTTTTGTTGGGTTTTATTTTTTATTACAATCCATAATCATCATCATCCTCTTAACTTTTATATTTTTTCGCTGTTAAAAAAGAATATAAAAAATAGAATAATTTTTATAATTTTTTTGCATAATAAAATTTTAAAACTTTATTTACACCATAAGGCAGATGTACAAAAATCAAGAACTTGTTGTTGTTATTTTAGTAAATTCTCACAGATATCTGCGTTCTGCTTTCTTTTGTCATCAATAATTTAAACTAATATGATGTTTAGCAGGGAAATTTAAAAATGTTTATGACTTAATCGCAAATACCTTATTTAATTTTTATAAAAGTGTTTTTTTTTAACTTAATATATAATAAGAATAAGATACGTGTACTTTTAATTAAATAGGTAAAAGAGAAAATTGGGATCTCATAGCTAAACTTTGTTTATTATGTGTTTGTTTGTTTGAAATTTGTTTTGAATTTTTTTTAATTTAAAAACAAGGAAGTGCGCTATATTTAGATCACGAAATATATAATACCCTTCATTTTAAAAACAACTATAAAACGACTTTTTTTTAGAATTCTGTTATACATTTGCATTTGTATATACAAATAAAATAAATTTGTTCGGGGGCTACCACTTACTACCCTTGCTTCTGTTCAAAACATTATTTCAAAATTTGTATATCAATTTTGAAATTTTCCTGTTAGATTTTGTGGTAACAGTGACATCTCAGGAATATTTCTAATAGTTTAAAACTAAATCACAACCAGTGTTCCTTTTGCAATCAGCATTAGGTCTAATTTACTGTTGGTTTCAACTTCACAATTAATATGGTACTTAGGAGCCCTAGAGGGACTGAATGGTCCAAGTCCGCAAAATTGCTAAACTACAACCTGTGATACCTACAAACAATTACTAATTCGTGAGACATTATTTAAGTACTGGATGATTTTAAAACTTGCGCTGTGCGCTCTAAAGAGGCATTATGTTTTCCAACGCGAGCGAAGAACAATTCTAAGCCGCCCTGGGGAAATAAGCAGCTTAGGGTAGAAGTACGGGAAACTTGTGAGCTCTTTAAGCTTGCCAGGATTACCCTACCGGCTTGAGTGCTGGGGTTAGTTTATTGATGCTTTAAAAAAGTTGAAGTGCAACGTAGATAGAGTGAAGCGAAGCTCGTAGAAGAGCTCCTGCAAAAACATTGCTTTTCGTCGATAAATTTTTGGAAAGGATTTTTTGACTTCACAGATAATATGAATTCTGACTGACTTTGTAACAACCAGAAATTTTAAGAGGAAATCGGCAATAGGAACTCTGCTTATTTATATCACGAAGATGCCATTGCGGCTTTTCTTTACGTTTCAGGGGCTTCCAACAACATAGCCACGGGGCAATTAGGTAATGCGAGGCAAAAATAGAAACTGCATTGGGTGTCATAAAGTGGATATGTATTTTTCTGTAGCGCAGAATCATGTGAGCGGAATGTGGGTGTGAAAATGCAGAGAGATTGACTCTTAGAGAAACTCCATATGAAATAATTTTTTCACCCATTTTGTGATCGTTCGGTGTAAACGAAATTTCTGCGGACTTTATGGAAAAACCACTGCCGTGCACACAGACAATGGAGCAGTCATGGCTACTGGAAAGTGTTTGGGTACGACCAGGCCTCAACGGGTGAGAAAAGTGGGGACTAGTTTTTTCACCAGCAAGACTAAAATGGGTTCATGAACCCCACTAAGATAAAATTGCCTTAATCTTTTAATAAGGGTAAACACGAAGTATCTGGGAGTAAAACTAGGAAGTAAGCTGTCGTGAAGGCTTAGTATAAAGATAAAATTCAATCAATGCGTTCTTTGAGTGTAGAAAAATTTTAGACTGCACTGGAGAAGCAATTTAACCACAAGTGCCTAAATAGCGCGCAGAGGCTTGCAGGACTGTGCTTACCTGGCGCAGCAGCCTAAGGTTGTAGCTGGATGTAACTTTGGATTTGAAACCAGTGGTCACAAACGATGTTGCTAAGATATTTGTAATTCTGGTTTGGGTTCCTGCGCATAGGGCTACCATTGTAATTAACGGGTAGATGAGCTGGCTAAGAAAGTATCTGCTCTGAATATCTCAAATGTGAATACAGTCGCAATTTCGTTGCAGACTATTAAGAGCAGCATCTAAAGATTCTTTCTGCGCACTGCTGACGATAGATGGCGAGGGTGGGATACGTGTAGGGTCGCCAGGCAAACGTGGCCATGTTTCGATGTTGGGCGTACCGCGCAACTTATGAACCGGAATCGAGTAGAAATTTCAAAGTTGCTGGCAGTGCTAACGGGTCATTGGATGCTGCGAAGGCATTCAGAACGACCCGGCCTCACGTTAAACGATCACTGTCGAAGCTGCGAGAATAGGGAAAGGGAGGAATCGGTTTTCCATCTTTTCTCTGCGAATGCCCTGCTCTGGCTGTGAAGAGGCACAAGTTCCTGGGCCATTATATACTAGACAGCCTAGGGGATGTATCTGAGATTGGGCTGAACGAACTGTCGAGATACATCAATGCGACAGGCCCATTTTTCCCCCTTGGACCATGGTTTAAGGGGATTTATTACCTAACGAGTGGTGTGGTGTTGTCAAAACGGGGTCATTTAGACTCTACTTCACAGTTTGCGTGTAGCAAACTACCACGACAACTAACCCGGTTGGCATGCGAATAAAAATTTAATCAGCTGCTGGGAGGCCAAAGCTGCAGTATTATGTAATAAACTGGGTATCAGGAAATTCTACAAAATATTTGAGAGCTGAAGTATCTTGCAGGGAGAGATTCTGGCGGTCATTAATGTTGCCCTTAATTACAGACAATTTCTAATATCCTCACCTTATCTTGAATTTTTCAAAAAAACTTTCAATAAACTGTGCCTTCAGACGGGTTCATATCAACTAGGTTCATCGACACAGAAGTTAAAAGGGGAATAAAATTGCTGACAAACTGGTGAGTGATAGAGCCTATTTGTCAATGGAAAGCGCAAAGGATGTACGTGCTTTGCTTTAGTTTAACTATATGGGTAAAGATTTTGATTTCTTCTTTTCTTGCAAAGAAACAGTTGCACACTCCTAGTGATGATAGCAGCAAGTCATTATTGGGCAGCAGTTTATGCCAAAAGAGCGGGACGGCTGGCCAGCGACAGTTGCAGGTTTTGGTGTGTACCATGGGTCAAGGGACTCTCGAGAATATTCTGTGTCACTTTCCAGCGCTTACTTTAGGGCAAATAGCTTAGAATCTCCTCTCTTCCGAAAACTTGGCATTGGTAACGCTGTTATAATAAGTTTAACGAGAAACATCTCTAATTCTTGTTGCTAGGACTTGGTTGCCCTTTTGCGTTATTTTTCAGTTGGTTCATCCTTGTATGTGCTTAGAAAGTCATTGTGCAATCTCCAGGCTAGCGCATTTGTTGGACTTTAATATCTTTAAGTACATCAACGTCGGCATATAGCTCGTTCAGCTCATTGTTCACTCTGATTTGGAAGCCATCACGTATGGGGAATGTATATTATGGAGTATTTATTTCTAAAACATGACCAACAATCGTTTGTCATATCTTTTTATTGTCCATATTTTAGCACCATTGGGTAGGAGAAGTAGGTTCAGCGATTACTTTGATATAATACTGTCCCTATAAAAATGTTCTGTTGTTGTATTTTGTTTGTTGTGAACATTTGGTTTTTTTAATAATTCGCATGTGAGTTGCTTACTAATTCAGTCTAAAAAAACATACTTTTAAAAATTTAATCAAAATGATTTAGATTTCAAACAAATCAAGAAACAAAGCTGCAGGGTACTCTTATGTCACAGAAACTAAAAAATTTTAAAGCAATGATGGCAGATTTCACCTTGGCTATAAAGAAAACGTATTACAGCAAAGAAAATTTAAAATTGGTTTTTTATCTATTTTTTTCAAAACTAAATTTTATACAAAATTTAAAGTCGATTTTTTTTACTTAATCTACAAAAGTAGTTTAATGTGTTTTCTTTAACCGTTAACGTTAAAAACGTAATTTTTCTGCACAAAAAAAAAGGTTATTAAGCTTTTTCTTAAAAAAAGTTTTGCAGTCTTTTAAAAAAATTTTAAAGCTAAAAATCCTTTTTTCTTGTGCTACCCTAAGCTACCATGGGTTGCTTAGGCATTGTGCGTTTGTACTAATATTTGTAACACATTAAATAAGCCCAAGTTGGCTTTTAGTTGTTTTTTTATTTGGAAGGATAAAGTTAATTAAAAATTGTCTTCACGGTTGTAAAAAATTATTATAAAAAATTAAAAAGGCGCAAATTGACTTTAGCGCTATAACCTAATCATTGTTTATTTTAAAGAAATATTTAACATGATATAAATATTATTACACAGAAAAGGTTTGTTTAAGTTAAGAGTTATCTATAAAATGTGGCGATGGATGGATTCAAAGAATACTCTCTTTGAATCCTTTGCCGTAATTATTTTATAAAGAGAAACTTTTAAAAACGAAAGCCTAACGTTTTTATTGTATAAAAAATACGGCGACTAATATTAAAAAGTGATTGTGTAGGATTTTACAAATTCGAGCTACACTTATACAATATTCGTCCTATGTTTCATTTTAATGAAATCTATTTTCAAATATATTGTTGATTCTTTTGTAAGATTTTTAATTTAAAATTTTGTTTTCTCACAAAAGAGTTTCCTTTACTTTAAGTATTCTTTCTTATCATCTTTACTTGTGTGTGCTTATTTTCCTTAAAAATTGTATAAAATGTTTATGGCAGAGTCAAGGGATAAAAGACAATGAAATTTAAATTATTTCCCAAAGCGAGAATTTATATGTATGTGCGTTTTAACGTAAGAGTAACTTAAGATACATATTCTATTTTTCAGATATAAAATTTGTGATAAGAAAAGATTTCTTACGTATTTCTGTGGAGTATTGTGTTCTTAGGCAAACAAATGCAATTAAATCTAGTCCCAAAATGACTAGTTAGTAGAAAAATTAGTATTAGTTCATTTTACAAGACCGGAATATTTTAGCAATTAAAAAAAGGTGTAAATGCCGGTAATAAGTAGGATTAAATAAAAGAAGGTATGAGTAAAAGAAGAAAAGCTTTTATGAAACTAATCTAGTGCCTTGAAAATAGAAAAAATTTTAAAAAATTTTGAGATTATAAAAAAGAAAAAAATCTAAATCTTAACTAATATATTTTTTTTAATTTAATAAAAGCAAAAAGAAACGAATAATTCTTTATTTGGAAAACAATTTAATTTGTAGAGGGGTAATAGGGTTCAGAGGAGTTTCTCGCAGTGCAATGAGTAGTATAACACACGAATTTTCGGACATCAATGATAATTTTTTTTTTCAAAATTCTGTTAAAGGAATGACTGCAAGAAATAAATTTATCCCTTATATCAAAAGTGTTAATATATGATGATTTTTCGTCTAAAAGAGAATTTTCCATATTTGATATTTTTTTTCTAGAAGAAAAAATATAAATAATATAATTATTTACATTTCGATAACAGTGTCACACCCGTTTTGTACTCCAAAGGGAATATTTTAAAGAAAAAATAGCATTCGGTAGAATTTATATATCAAGCACTCTTAGCCTTAAAAAAACCCAAATTAGTTTCGCTTTTTCATCTTTGTATTTTACACAATACGATTTTTAAGTCAAAATCCTTAAAAATTTTTAAGGCCACACTCGTCACAGTATTTTACTGGCCATTGTTACCAGAAATCATGTTACTTAAATGTCCCTCTTTTTTTATATTATAACTAGCCGAATGCATTAACCTTTTCCAAAAGCTCATTGTTAATCTTAAACCCCTCCGCATTCACCTTGTAGCATTACTTTAGTTTTGGCAATGCGGGTATAAATAATTTCTCTTTTAGCCAGTTCTATCTGACTTGTAATTTTAGGGCCATATACGATTTCCGATGATATAAAAGGTAAATATCATCCTCATACTTCGGATTATATTGATTTTTTTGAAATTCCCAGATGATGCTTTTGTTATCTGACATATGTAGCATGGGTCGTAACAATATCTAACACAATGTTAAATAAGAGTGGTATGTGACACAAAAAATCCTTGTCTTTCTCGACTCAACTTATCTTCGCGTAGAATGCGACAGCTTGCGTGACCATACATATTTGTAATGAGTTAGATTATTAAAAATTAAGAAATCTAATACAAAAATTTCTATAAGAATTTTTAAAATTTAAATTGAATTGAAACCTGTCATTTGCACCCTGAATTAATAAGTACCAGATTCCTGAAGGGTTTAGTACCAGGTATCCTTTAGACATGAATACAAATTTGAATAAATGACGCGTTTTGGTGTAGTGCTGGTCTATTTCGTACAATTTCCTATTTCTCTTAATATCTATACCCTTCTGTTTTTTTTGTTTTTATTGTTTTCTTTGCTATTAAATGTGCAACAGATTTTTTTTGTCTCTGCATTTATGCAGAGTATTTTTGTTGTTGTCTAATATATACAAAGAAGGCTTTAAAAGTTTAAAAAGCAAAGTGTGTTAGCATTGCTTCCATATTTTGCTTAAAAATTAAGAAAATTATTAAGAAACAATAACATATCAATAATAATAATAAAAAAGGGCAGCTTCATTTTGTTTTAAAATATTTTTTTTTGCTTTATCTTGTAAACAATTGAAAACCTCTCCTCCTTTTTTTGTTTCTAAATTGAGGATAAAACTGGTTTCTTTTCTAATTAGAAATTGCATAATAGCTTGTTCATATGCAAAACCTTGCAAATATTTTAAAGTATTTTCTTTTCATGTTAACTTAAAAAAAAAATTTGAGTTTTTTTAAAATCATTGGCTAATAGAACACTAAGCAAATGTCGAGGACCTTTGTTGGTTTGGCAAACAGACAAATTATAAAATTAAATTGAAGAAACAAATGCGATTTTTGTATTAGTTTGATTACTTTATTTTTGATACCTAAATAACAATTTTTATTTTTCAGATATTACTGTCCAACAAATTAAGAAATTTTGTTGGAAAAATATTTTTAATTAATGCCTGAAAGAAATCTTATTGTTAGAGTTATACTGTAAAAGTTGAATGGGATAATTTTTATGGCAGGTCCTAACTCTCTAGATCCTCTCTTTATGGTGATATAAAATTCTCTCGGACAACTGTAAAAAACACTTAAGACAGCTGGGCTAGAATTTTTTCCTGCCAAAATGATATTTTCAACATGGCCTAAAAGAGTGAAAGGAGCACTCTTATGAATTAAAAACTCTGTTAAGCAAGGTAATCTGAATTTTTTAACTGACTTCATTCTTATTCAATTTGTCGCTTAATATTTGGGTTTTTTGAATTACAAAGCTAAAATCGGCATCCAGATAGCCGGATGGACAGACAGACGGATAGACGGACACATTTTTACCCTTCTACCAACGTTACGTGAATATAATAAGGTTAAACGCTCTGTAGTACATACAGCTTTGAGGCTGAACTCATACCCGTTTTGTAACATTTAACTGTGAAACACTCTTGTTAACAGGCTTATTACCAAAAATTGTGTGTTTGACTTGCAGCTCTGTCATGACATAGTAAATACAAGTATAGTTCGAAAAAAAGGTTGTTTGTGAATTTAGTTTTTGTCTCTACAAGTTAAACTCGAATTTAGTTTTTGTATACAATTATTGGCAAGTTGTAAGCTAAATTGAAAAAATTTACAATCAAATAAATTATTGGATGTTTTTCACACAATTGGCTTATTTTAAAATATATAACTTTTAATAAAAATATTGATTCCAAGTTATTATGATTGTCAAAAAATACCTTTTACAACGCTATAAAAATATTAAATTTTTTTTATTGTATAAAATTTAAATTTTTTTATTTTACTTAATTTAATTGACAAGGTTTGCTGGGTTACATGCCAAGTTTTATCGTTGCAAATCTGTTAAACACATATAAAGTTTATTTGTGCAAAATTACTTCCTTCGACATTTTGCTAAGCAAAAATAAAGTTTGTTAAATGACTTGAAGTGTGAATAACTAAAATTAAATTACACCAATGAGAGTTTATATTTTTTTACACATTTTTTATATATTAAATGCTAAAAACAAATGAGTATTTCCTAGACTTAATATTACACTTTCACACTCTTTACAGTAAACGTTAACAACTGAAATAGATGATTTAAATAAAATTATAAAGAATATTCCTCTGATGAATAGGAAAAGTAATCAAGATTGCTTTCAATAAAACAACTTCTCATACGACTAGCATAAATATGACTAAGATTATGGGTTAAACAACCACTTGGTCCCAGAATGTGTAATAGAATAAGATCCTTACAATCCAATGAGCCATCTTTGTTGCAATCTAATTTATAAAGATTATAGTACTGTCTTATTACTGTAGTCGAACAGGTGGCATCATTTACACAGGTTAGGTAATCTAAAAGAAGGTTGCATTTAAAATTTATTAATGTTTTAATTATATTTTATTTGACTTACCTTGATCCTGATTGTCAACACTGCCACCTGCTATTGTGAGTTTGCCGCTATCAATCCAATAGGATTTTGATATTCTAAATAAGCCGCATGGATTTCCTGTACCACAAAAGGTTGGACGACATTCGTTTACTGTCATGCATAGACATCTTGTGCATGAATCTGAATCAGCAGGTATTAAGGAAGACAATTCAGAATTGGAATCATCAGAAATATCGTCCATATCTTCGTTATTATCATCAATTATATAATCATATATATTTTCTATTTTGTCATTAATTTTAGGTTCATCTTTATCCTTATCTTTGTCTTTGTATATTGGTTCAATAAAATGCTTGTCTCTTTCTTCGCTGGTAATGTTAATTAGTCGAGGTTTTATTGAGCTTGTAAAAAAAAACTTGTCACCTTCGGGTAAGGATGCTTCAAAAGTATCTGCCTCTTCGTCTTCGTTATCCCCAATGTTAAAATTTTTTTGTGTTACCTTTACATATTTCGAATCGTAGTCATCCGCCCATGTTGAGGTGTCTATATCTAAGCAAAGCAAGGAATAATAGTAAAGTTATAATTTTTTTTGGTAGAAATAAATTCCGTCAAAGTATAGTGACTTAAGTTGTTAAGCGCAGAAGTGGTTTAACTAGGGAGGCAGCTTTTTTAAAAACTACAAGAAATTAAAGGCCCATGGCCCAATAGAAAGGTATTTGAAAGTTCAATAAAGGGCTTTCAACCGGCAAAGAATAATTATTTACTTATTTAAATACCTTAACCTTTATCTAGGCAATGCTTTATTTGTTAAGCCTTTTTGATTGAAATGTTTTTTGAAAATTTCTATATATGTATACCTTAACGTTGTGTTGTATTAATGGCAAGCGTTTATAACTTCATATTTGATTTAATAAATAAAAATATTGGTAGTCACAAAACAAACGTTTCATTTATTTTATTAAACAAATATATTGCATATTCAAAGATGCTGTTGCTTTTAGAAAAATGTTTCTGAAGACACAAGAAAACTTTCGTCTTGAGGTGGCAAATCAAACATAAACATCTGCACTTTAACAAGAAATTGAAATCGAGAACATTTGTTGTCTATTAAAAAAACTATAATTTTCCTCGAGAGTCATAATATACCTCTCCGTGGACATTGAGAGGATTTTTGAGGTAGGCATATCCTTGCTTTGAACTAAAGGAAATTTAAACAGTTTATAAAGCATGTTATATATAATGTATGTACAAAATTTCAGCAATCTTCTATTTAATTTTTCTGTGCTACGGATATTTTCATTTTAAAAATGTCCTTTTTGAAAAATTACATTTTTGTGGTAGGCATGTCCTTGCTCGGAATTAAAAGAATTTTGGGCAGATCATAAGGCACGTTCACCCAATGTCTGCAGAAAATTTCAAGAATCTAAAATTTAGTTCTATGCTCTATGGTAAATTTTATTTTAAGGGTATATTGAAAGGACACGAATCCTTGGAGCTTAAGCAACGAAATTTTAGGTCTGATTATATTTTATCAATTAAAATATTTCTATTTTTGGTTAGTTGTTTTATGAAATCACTGTACAACATGGCGAGCTGTTGGTGCCATAAAAACCAGTTATAGAACACGCACGTCGGCAGCCCCAATACCAGGATTGGATGCGCTAGCCTAATCAGCTGACCATCTTGAAACAAACTGATTACTAAACCTTTGCAAGAAGAAATAATTAAACCGGTTTAACGTTCCCGACATTTGGAATAATCTATTATATAAAGAAGGGGTGTATGTATGTATGTATGTATGTATGTTTGTATGTTTGTATTTTATAGCTGGCCACACCAGTGGACCGATTTTTTTGAAATTTTTACAGGAAGTTATCTCAAGTCTGGAAGGAACAATAGGCTACTTTTTTTTAAAAAACTATTGCTGCCACGCCCACAATACGCCCATTTGTGTGGGAAGGTTAGGTTATGAATGGCCTAACAAAATTACCCAAGGCCATATTGATCAAACGCGTAGAGCTAAATACATGAAATTTATAACACGTGTTAAGCTTTACATGTTTGTTTAAATGCACATAAATTTTTAAACATTGGGCCCGTAAAGGGATAAAAAGGGGACAAAAAGTGAAAAATCTATAACCTGCTATCTTTTGATGTATATAAGATAGAAACAAAATTTAAAAATTTTAGCGTTTTCCTTAAGAAATAAACAGACAGGTATCTGGAGTTTTTTTTTAAATTTTGGTCCGAAAGGGCGAAAAAAGGGGTTAAAATTATATTTTGGTACTTTTTTGTTACTTTTAAACCAATAAAGATAGAAAAATTTTTTAAATTGCGTTCGATAGGTTTTACAAAAATATGATTACGTTTTTCGTACTTTTTTTAAATTTTAGGCCCAAAGGGTGAAAAAGGGGTTAAAATATATTTTGATTTTTTTATGCGTTTTTTGTAACTTTTAAACCAATAAAGATAGGAACATTATTCAAATTAAGTATGACAGGCCTAAAAAATATGAGTTCGTTTTTAGATACTTTTTTAATTATTAAATCCTAAGGGCAAGAAAGGGTTAAAATTATGTTTTAGTACTTTTTGTAACTTTAAAATCAACTAAGATGGAAACATAATTTAAATTCCTCTTTCAGACCGATTTTTAGAAATAAGTTCGCACATAAGCGGCTTTTAAAGTTAAAATTTTGAAGGTAAAAAATTAGGCGGTGCCACGCCCATAAAAGTTAAACTTATTATGCTGGTACTTTTATTGAACTGATTTTTTAAAATTGGCACACATATAGAAGGCCTCTAATTCCGAAATTTTAAAGGACAAAAATTGAGGATTGCAGCGCCGACAAAAATTTAAGTTTTCATACTGATTCTTCTATTGTTGCGATTTTTATGAAGCTCAAAAATAGACCGATAGTGTTTATTTTCGGTACAAAAATGGGTGGCATAAAGATAGACAAACGTGCAAAATTATTTGAAGATAGGGCCATATTTGAGCCAGTTATAGCCCAAAACGCTTAATCCGGGAGGACATTTGTATGGGAGCTCTGTCGAAAAATTAACTGATCATCACCACAAACAACATGCTTTTTTCTTATGCCAAAAAACTTATCTGTTCCAAATTTAATCGAAATATCTGCAAAAATGCGGTCTCTACTTTGTTAACAAGAATATATTAACGCTGCATTCCAAAACGCAGTTTGCTTTGCATCACAAAATTTCAAGTTTTTCCTGAAAGCAAAGATGAGGTTTCTGATAATATCTTTTACTTTTAAATGAGTGTTTGCAGCTATATTTTAATGTCCTGGAAGCAAAAAACGTTGTCAAAATTGTAGGGAGTGTATAAGGGAACAAGTTGAAAATTTGTAATGCAAAGCAAACTGCGTTTTGGAATTCACCCTAACTCCCAGCCGGACGGATGGACTGACAGGTTTTAATCGACCCAGGAAGTGATTCTGTGTCGATCGGTATTATTGGAGGTGGGTCTCAGACCTTTTTCTTTGGTGAGGTACAAAAATTTGCACAAAAGCATAATAAAATTTGGATATAACAATATAAGAGAAGTTTGAACTTCTTTTGAAAAATATTTGAAATGTGATCCCTGTATCTATATTATATAAAGAAAGGTTGTATGTATGTATGTATGTATGTATGTATGTATGTATGTATGTATGTATGTATGTATGTATGTATGTATGTATGTATGTATGTATGTATGTATGTATGTATGTATGTATGTATGTATGTATGTATGTATGTATGTATGTATGTATGTATGTATGTATGTATGTATGTATGTATGTATGTATGTATGTATGTATGTATGTATGTATGTATGTATGTATGTATGTATGTATGTATGTATGTATGTATGTATGTATGTATGTATGTATGTATGTATGTATGTATGTATGTATGTATGTATGTATGTATGTATGTATGTATGTATGTATGTATGTATGTATGTATGTATGTATGTATGTATGTATGTATGTATGTATGTATGTATGTATGTATGTATGTATGTATGTATGTATGTATGTATGTATGTATGTATGTATGTATGTATGTATGTATGTATGTATGTATGTATGTATGTATGTATGTATGTATGTATGTATGTATGTATGTATGTATGTATGTATGTATGTATGTATGTATGTATGTATGTATGTATGTATGTATGTATGTATGTATGTATGTATGTATATATGTATGTATGTATGTATGTATGTATGTATGTATGTATGTATGTATGTATGTATGTATGTATGTATGTATGTATGTATGTATGTATGTATGTATGTATGTATGTATGTATGTATGTATGTATGTATGTATGTATGTATGTATGTATGTATGTATGTATGTATGTATGTATGTATGTATGTATGTATGTATGTATGTATGTATGTATGTATGTATGTATGTATGTATGTATGTATGTATGTATGTATGTATGTATGTATGTATGTATGTATGTATGTATGTATGTATGTATGTATGTATGTATGTATGTATGTATGTATGTATGTATGTATGTATGTATGTATGTATGTATGTATGTATGTATGTATGTATGTATGTATGTATGTATGTATGTATGTATGTATGTATGTATGTATGTATGTATGTATGTATGTATGTATGTATGTATGTATGTATGTATGTACATTTGTATGTATGTTTGTAATTTATAGCTGTCCACACCAGTGGATCGATTTTTTTGAAATTTTTACAGCGAGTTACTTAAAGTCTGGAAGAAACAATTGGCAAGTTTTTTTGGAAATCTTTGCTGCCGCGCCCACACTACGCCCATTTGTGTGGGAAGGTCTGGCTATGAATGCCTAACCAAATTACCCAAAGCCATACTGAGCAAAGGCGTAGAGCTAAATACATGTTTGTTTAAATACATACGAATTTTTAAAAATTGGGCCCGTAAAGGAATAAAAAGGAGACAAAAAAGGAAAAACCTGTAGCCTACTATCTTTTGATGTATATAAGATAGAAACAAAATTTGAAAAGTTTTGCGTTTTCCTTAAGGGACAAACAGACAGGTATCTGGAGATTTTTTTTTCATTTTGGTCCGAAATGGGGTAAAAGGGGCTAAAATTATCTCTTGGTACTTTTTGGTATTTTTTGTTACTTTTAAACCAATAAAGATATAAACCTTATTCAAATTGCGTTCGATAGGTCTTAAAAAAATATTATTACGTTTTTCGTACTTTTTTAATTTTGGACCCAAAAGGGGAAAACAGGATTAAAAATATATTTTGATTTTTTTATGCGTTGTTTGTTACTTTTCAACCAATAAAGATTGAAACCTAATTCAAATTGGATGCGACAGGCCTAAAAAATATGAGTACGTTTTTGGGTCTTTCTGGAATAATTGGACTCTTAGGGGGAAAAAGGTTAACATTATGTTTTAGTACTTTTCGTAACCTTAAAACCAATGAAGGTAGAAACATAGTTTAAATTGCATTCGTCAGGTTACCAAAAAATGTTAATATGTTAATAAGGGTCTAAGGTTATATATAGAAATTTATAAATAATTTTTGCTTATTAAAGCTTTCTGAATATCTCCAAAACTGTAAGCCTGGTAAATTTCCAATTTTTATGTGCTAAGTAAATAGTAGGGCTGACTTATTATTTATTGCAACTTATGTGGGGCAACCAATAAATTAAAAAATATATAAATTCTTTTGTTTACATATTTTAATAATTTTACTATGATTGGGGTAGCGAAGCACACCGGGGCTTAGCTAGTAATAAGGATATAATCTTGAACTTCGAAAGTACGTTTGAACGTAGGAATCGTTCTACTTAGCTTTACATATAACCAGTGCGCTCTTGGCTTGGCACGGAAAAGTTGGCCAGAACCTGGAGAAACGATATCAAACAACTGCATCGGAAAAAACCCTAAGCAGCCAAAAAATAAAGAAGTTGGTTGCCTTCTTTCCGATGAAGCTGGTAGAGATATTCTAAAATAGGGGTGGTTCCTATTTTCAGAATAATTATGATCAGACTCCGGACACGTATCAGAAACATGACCTTGTTACAGTGTTATGCTCTGACTGAGGTATTCGTGAGTTCCACGAATGTCTTGACAAAGTAATTACAGCCAGTAATAAGGGTAATAAGTATTATTTACTTAAATGCAAGTTTTGCTGCGATAAATACAAAGCATTAAGTCAGAAGGAGAAAAAAGGGCGTTGCCAGAATTTCCGAAAACAGCATTTTCCCTTAGCATATGCACATCTAAAAATCTCGCAATAGATGGGTCACTAAACCTACACAGCAGAACTCCCATAGAGACATAGTTCAAAATAAATTCAAAATGCGAACATCCCAACCTAAGGCCACGTCTCAAGCAAGATTTGTAAAAATGTTACAACCCTCCTTTGACTGGAACTCCAAGATAAGTGGAGGAAGAGGTCATCCTAAGCATACATTGCGACGCTAAATCGAAATGGAAACCCAATCTTTAGATTTAACTTTGACCATTTAAAAGAACATAATTTTAAAAATGTATAAATATAATGCATTTTACAAAGACCTACGCAGCCTATAGAAACAACAGGAAGCCAAAGAACATGCGACAAACGAAAGGGTTACCACTGTTTCACAGATTTCACTGGTGTAGGTCAATGGACACGTAAGATTAGCAGGTATAAGGGCATCACATGAACTTAAGAAAATATAATTTAGAGACAGTTCTTTGCTATCCTTTGAAATAACAAAAAGAGTGCGTTTTAACTCTTCTCTTCAAATTGGGGGCCATTTGTTTTATTTTAATTTATAAAATAATCCCTTGCTTTTATAAGAGTCATTTAGTTTTAAAACAAATACTTTTCTAAATTTTTAAACAATAAAAAAATATGTATAAAACAAGTTAATTTTTTTAGCCATTGGATAAAAAACGCTTCTTTCTCATATTACATATAAAATATTTTATTAAGGTGAATAACGCTAAGAACTTTAAAAAATTTACATATTTTATATATCTGGTTTTAGATTAAGAGATATCATAAGATCCTCGTTAAAAAATTTATATTTTTATATCTACTTTTGATGAAATGTTTAGCAATTGTTTAAAAAACATCTCTGGCAACCCTGTACCCTATAGTTTTCAATAGTTTGTTGATCATTTTCTTATCAATTAAATGCAACAAACTAACTTAACATGTGTTATACTCAATAGCTTTTAAATATATTTTTGTTTATAAAAGTATTCACGCTTGACAATACAAATTAAATATGATAAATAAGAAATGTTGAACCATAATTTATTTAAATTTTTAATCAATGTTTGTTTTTTTAAACACATTTTTTCAAGTTCTGCTTTTTTAATTAATTTAAATCTTTTATGGGATGTTTACATCGAACTGTTGGCGCCAAAATATCAGAAGCCGGTTGTTTGAATATTTATATATTTTTTTTATTATTTTAGATGTGAATATTTAGGTAAAAAATATATTTACATAATTTCTTTATTAGTTAGAAGCCGATAACACAGTAAAAAGTTTATGAGTGTTTTGACCACACTGTGCATCATAGTATTCTAGAAATACGTATGTACGTATATGGTGATTGGAATTTTTTGATTATGAATAACATTTTACTTCGAATAGTAAATAAAAATAATATTAGCGTCACGGGCGACTAGTATTTGCCCTTTGCACAGGCAAAGTTATGAAATGTAAGCGGATTGACACAGTGTTGCAGAAAATTAAAAAAAAAATGTAATAAACTGACTTACAAAACATAAAAAAAATTTTGTAGGAAATACTTTCTCCTTTAATGTAACAAGCAAAAAAATTTTATTTTTATAAAGATTCTAATCACTTATCATGTGTTGTTTTCCATGTCTGGTACAAAGTTCTTTCAGCTTCTAAAGTGCGACTGCAGCCACATGGTTTTTATAAACCGCACTTTCAATTATCATTATTAATCCGCAGCTAAGATTGTTTAAGTGTTTTTATTACTTGTTATTAAACCAATTTAATTGACGGGAATGGCTAAGTGCGTTATCAGTTGTTGTGTACATTGGCCTTTATTAATAGTTATTGTGTTAAACCTAAGATTTTTTTCACTTTAAAATTTATGCAAGACATGCGAAGCTTTAAAACCTGTTTTCAAGAGTCGTTTAAAAAAGATTTATGTGAAGCGGATCTCATTTTGTGGCAATTAATATGTTCTCACTATAAAATGTGACTCATTTTATTTAAGCTTTGACAATTAATGTCGTTAAACTATTACATGTAGTTTAGTGTTTCTTTTATTAACATCCAAAAAAAAAAAGATCCCATCATATATAAAATTTGACATACCACTGGTTGGTTTATTGTGTTTACGATCCACATTAAAACTTATGCGCCCCAAATGAGTTTTCTGCCTCAAATGCAAATATATGGAACCGATAATTAAAAGAAATGATATAACTAATGCTGTAACATAAATACGACGATTATTTTCTTTGCTAAACGGCATCATTTAAAAATTAATAAATAAAGCAGTTTTATATATTTTAAATTAAAAAAAAAACTTAAAAAGCACTTTTAAAATACAAACTCAGACTTTATTTCGAACCGGCTGATAAAAATAGACTAAATTGTTAATGAACTGTTTTATGAAATGCAGTCAAAGCGGTACTTCTACATTTAGCAGTATATGGGTATGTCTAATGGAAATCATTTGTGACTGATTAAGACTTTTATGTTTAAAAGCTTCAGTGATAACCTCTTAATTAATAATGATCAGTGAAATAAATAAATGCAATGATAAGTCTATTAAATTAAATTATGTACAAAAAATATTTTTTAATTTTTAAAATGAAAGTAGGAAAAAGTATTTTTGTAATATTTTTGTATGGTCTAGAATTATAAGTTTTAAGATATAAAGCTAAGTACTACTAACCCTAATAAAATAGTACTTTTTTATATTTTTTGTACGTTTCTGGACTTTTAACTTCTAACATTTGTGGTATACTTTCTTTAAATACATAAATCAACAAAGTATACAAAAAGTACCCTTATTATATTATTGGTTTTTTTTTTAATTTTTAAGGTGATGAGGCTGGGTATATGAAATCAAGGCCTATTGATCCACACTGAGATCGCCATCCAATAAAGTAGACAGCAAGTATTTTATTTTAGTCAATATTTTTTAATTTATTTATTTAAGGACTATTAAGACAGGTTGAATGCAAAAATCGATTAGGTTGTTAAATTTTCTTTTTATTATTTTTGGTATATTTTTTTAAATTGTTTTAAGATTTTGAGTCTAAATATGTGACACAAAATTTAATTGGTCCCAATTTAGGTTATAAATTAACAAAAGAGACAAAACGCATCTTTCTACTTTTGTTTGGGGTTGTTTTCCATTTTTTAGTTTAGAAATCTAAAATTAAGTTAAATTAAGCCCCATTATAGCCAAAATTCAACTTCAGATAAAAAGATACAGACCAGTTATTGGTGTCAAATTGTTAGAAATATCCCGCAGCCGATCGCTATTTAAAACCAGCAAAATCGGTTCACTATTGACCGAGATATAAGCGAAAACCCAAAACAACCCATTTTTTTTAGGAAAAAATCCGTGCGTAAATCTATATATTCTTGACACAAAACTTGGCACGGATACTCCTAAAGCAGGGAACTAAATAACAAAAATAGGACCAAGGGAAGTGGTATTTTTCCTACAATTGCACAAATTTGGTCAAATATTTTATGCGCTATATCTCAGAAACAAAAACAGCTATCGACTTAAAATTTTCTACAAAAATAATTTTACAATCAGAGCTACACTATAAAAAAAAATTTTTTTGAGTTGGGGCAAAAAAAGCGGTAGTCCCATACAAATCAACAATTTTTATGGAATTTTCGATACGCTATATCTCGAAAACTATAACAGATATCGAAATCAAATATTCTACAAAACGTGATTAGACAACAAGGCCTACGCTCCAAAGTAAAAATTTTTTGAATTGGGGCAAAAAAAGGGGTAGCTTCCATACAAATTAACGATTTGTATGAAATTTTCGATATGCTATATCTCGGAAACTATAACAGATATCGAAGTCAAATATTCTACAAGAAGCAATTGGACAACAAGACCTACGCTCCAAAGAAAAAATTTTTTGAATTGGGGCAAAAAAAGGGGTAGCTCCCATACAAATCAACAATTTTTATGGAATTTTCGATACGCTATATCTCGAAAACTATGACAGATATCGAAATCAAATGTTCTACAAAAAGCAGTTGGACAACAAGGCCTACGCTCCAAAGGAAAAATTTTTTGAATTGGGGCAAAAAAAGGGGTAGCTTCCATACATATTAACGATTTTTATGAAATTTTCGATATGCTATATCTCGGAAACTATAACAGATATCGAAGTCAAATGTTCCACAAAAAGCAATTGGAAAACAAGACCTACGCTCCAAAGAAAAAATTTTTTGAACTGGGGCAAAAAAAGGGGTAGCTCCCATACAAATCAACAATTTTTATGGAATTTTCGATACGCTATATCTCGAAAACTATGACAGATATCGAAATCAAATGTTCTACAAAAAGCAGTTGGACAACCAGGGCTACACTCCAAAGAAAAAATTTTTTGAATTGGGGCAAAAAAAGGGGTAGCTCCCATACAAATCAACAATTTTTGTGGAATATTCGATACGCTATATCTCGGAAACTATGACAGATATCGAAATCAAATGTTCTACAAAAAGCAATTGGACAACAAGACCTACGCTCCAAAGAAAATTTTTTTTGAGTTGGGGCAAAAAAAGGGGTAGCTCCCATACAAATAAACAATTTTTATGGAATTTTCGATACGCTATATCTCAGAAACTATAACAGATATCGAAGTCAAATATTCTACAAGAAGCAATTGGACAACAAGACCTACGCTCCAAAGAATTTTTTTTTTGAGTTGGGGCAAATAAAGGGGTAGCTCCCATACAAATCAACAATTTTTATGGAATTGTCGATACGCTATATCTCGGAAACTATAACAGATATCAAAATCAAATGTTCTAAAAAAAGTGATTGGATATCAAGGGCTACGCTCTGAAGAAAAAGATTTTCGGATGGGGGGTAAAAAAGGGGTAGCTCCCATACAAATTAACAATTTTTATAAAATTTTTGATACGCTACTTCTGGAAAACTATTACAGCTATCGACTTCGAATATTCTACAAAAAGTAATAATCAAATAATTCATACATTTTGGAGAAAAAGTTGGAGAGCAGCAGGGGGACTAGAATATCCCATATTATTAAAGAAGTCTTATTAACCTTTAAATATGAATAATATCGAAAACTTTTACAACTCTCGACCTTAAACCTTCTTCATCTTTTTCTATCATTCATACGAACGTTCAAATTTTGTATAGTTTTCTATGAACTTTAAAACTCCCACAAGGTTGTTTATTATGTTATTTGAAGTAAAAATTACTCGGCTGGGTATATTTAAAGACCAATGTGAAGGGTATATAAGATTCGGCGCAGCCGGTTATAGCGCTCTTACTTGTTTTTGTTTTTAATTTTTTTATTTAAAAAATGTAAGGGGAAAAAGAAAATCAAAACAGGCGAATAGCGAAAATTGGTTTGTTGGATTTTTAAAAGAACTGGAACGTTTTGGTTTGCTTATAGTAATTCTCAATATCTTTCTTGAGATTATTATATAAAGACAAAAAATATTCATAAGGTTTTTAAGAATTTGCGTTGAAGTCTACTGATAATTTGGTGTAAGAACCAATGTAATGCATATAGACAAACTTAACCAACAACAAACCTTTTAAATAAAAAATTTAAAATTGAGGTAAAAAACTTTTTTTAATTTTTTTAAAAATGTTTGCAAAAATTTCTTTATCACTTGTTGCTATTTTTTATAATAATTTTAGAAGGCGAAGCTGGATAAACGAAACTCACGTCTATTGACACCAATTTGGATCGTAAGCCAGCAGGGTATTCAAAATGTACTTTAACCGCTTTTTTGGTACTTTTTTGCATTTTTGAAGATTACAAGTCTTGAATTATGAAATTGTGCTGAAATTGATTCAAAACTCCATTAGGTAACAGAAAGTGCTTTTTTAAACATTTTTGGTACTCTTTTATTATTTTTGGAAATATAAAACCGTGGTTTACTGGCCGCCATTGAGGTCTTTAAAAAATCATTTTTTCGCATTTTGGTATATTTTTTTGCATTTTTTTAAATGTTTAGCTTAGAAATATGAAATAAAATTTTGCTGAGCCGGATTAAGGCCCTAGTGCTCCAAAATTCCTTTTTAAAATTTTCGGTGCTAAAAAATTTTTTTTAGAAGTTGGTTTTTGGAATATGAAGTATAAGTCAAAATTCGTTTTTAAATATTGTACGTATAACAATAGTATAAGATGTTCTTACATTTTTTAAGGTTTTTTTTACCAAATTTATTGTTTTATTATTTTATTGGTGAAATAGAAATTTAAAAACAGAAAACTTGTAAAAACAGCTATTTGATTTCTGGAGTGCTTTTAAATATTTTTGGTTGTTTTATAAGTCTCAATAAGTTAATTAAGATTATTAAATATAAACAAATAATAGTCAAAAAAATTTTAAAGAATGTTGTGAAAAGTCTACTAAAGATTTTGTGTTAGAACCAATGCAAGGCATATAGGCATGCATAACCAACAACAAACCAAATAAATTAACATTATAAATACATTTTTGCAAATTTAAAAAATGTAAATTACAAATGGTTAATTTTGTTTTTCATAAAATTAACTATTTACCATTAGTTTAATTTAAGCTAAATTCTCAAAACCCACATTACACTGAAAAATTAAAAAGGTTGTAGTGGGGAATATAATGTAGTTGGGCTTGACCAAAATTTTCTAAAACTAAATTATTTTTTTCACCTTTTTATACAAAACTGATTGTAAAAACTGTATTAAATTTGAAAAATTATTGTTTTAGGTAAATAAAAAATGTGTTCACAATATTTTGTATCAAAGTTTTTTTCAATTTAAAGTTTTAAATAATAAAATTGTTTTGCTAAAGAATACTAATTGTTATTCTACACATAAAGTTACTTGAATATTTTTTCTTTTAAAATAAAGCTTATGTAAATTTTCTTTTAAAAATTGGTTTTCTAATTTTGTCTCTTTAAGCCATAGAAATTTTTTTAAACAAAACTTCGTTTTGCATTAATTATGCCTTCTTTTATACAATAACGTGGTATAATTTCTTTACAATGAGTGCTGCCTTTTGTCCTCTTTGTTAAGGAAAATAATTATATTTAAAATATATTTTAAAATAATTTTGTTTTTGAATTGTACTGCTTCTGTCGGATTAATTATTTTTTCATTAAAAAGAGAAAAAGTTTTTTCTTGATACGTATGTATTTATGTTTTGTAACTAATATTTTAATTAAATTGTTATTATAATTCTAATCGTAATGAGAAAAGCAGACAGAAATCAGTTGTAGAATTTAGCAGCAAGATTTTAATTTTCAAGGCAAAGAAATGATTGAGGTTATGTTTTTCTGAATACGCAAATGCGAATTGCTTTATGAGTCTTAAAGCTAACACATTGCTTAACATACATTTTGGAACGAAGTTAACTATTTTCCAATCAGATATTCATATATTTAAATTAAAAACTTAAGAAAAATCAATTTAAAATGCAAGGAGGTTTTGTTATGGTTTTGTTAACGTGATAAAAATTTTTGTTATCGGAATAAGAATAAAAACACTTCTTTTGATGTAAAACATATGTACATATATACGGTTTAACTGAAAAATAAATAAAAAATAATGCCCACAATTTGTTTTAAACACGACTAGAACTTGTTATTAATGTTTTTACCATAAAAAGAATAATTTGTCCTATAGTACACAAAAAGAGAACAATAAAGTGAGATCTCTGTATTCAGCTGATCCAAATCTTATACACCCTTCCTATTGGTTTTTGTATACCCAGTTATCTGATTTAGCGAAGTTGTTTTCGAACCGCAAATGTTATTTTTTTGAATTGCACAGAAAAATCAAAAATCATTTTCAATTAAAAAATTTGTTTATTTATTAAAAAAGTGTTAAGATTACAACCTGTCATTAAATTCGCATATTCATCAAATAATTTAATTTAAAATGTTTAAAAATTTTCAACTAATAAATAAATTAATCGATTTAATCAAAACACAAACAAATCTAAAATTATATACAAATTATTTAAAGTATAACTTAAATAATTATAATTACAAAACTGTTAATTCAGATATTTGAAACTTTAGTTTATTGACCCAAAAAAGGGTCAGAAGTCAATTAGGGGAACAAAAAAAGCTTTTTATAATTTTTAGTGTGATTTTGCCTCTTTTGAGGTTATGAGTGTAGAACTATTAAATTGCTTCAGAAATGTCCTTTTTATACCCTTCACATAGTGATAGGGTATTTTTCCCACAATTGCACAAATTTGGTGAAATATTTTATGCGCTATATCTCGTAAACTATAACAGCTATCGACTTAAAATGTTCTACAAAAAGTAATTGCACGCTAAGGGCTACGTTTTAAAAAAAAATTTTTTGGGTGGGGGCAAAAAAAGGGGTAGCTCCCATACAAATCGACAATTATTATAAAATATTCGATACGCTATATCTCGGAAACTGTAACAGATATCAAAATGAAATGTTCTACAAAAAGTAATTGGGCCATAAGGGCTACGCTTTAAAGAAAAATTTTTTTGATAGGGGGCAAAAAAAGGGGTAGCTCCCATTCAAATCGACAATTACTATAAAATATTCGATACACTATATCTCGGAAACTATAACAGATATCAAAATGAAATGTTCTACAAAAAGTAATTGGGCAAGAAAGCCTAAGCTTTAGAGAAAAAATTTTTTGAGTGGGGGCAAAAAAAGGGGTAGCTCCCATACAAATTAATAATTATTATAAAATAATTGATACGCTTTATCTGGGAAACTATAACAGCTATCGACATCAAATGCGCCACAAAAAGTAATTGAACAATAAGGCCTACGCTTCAAAGACAAATATTTTTGAGTGTGGGCAGAAAAAGGGGTAGCATACATATTAACAATATTTGTTAAATTTTCGATATGCTATATCTCAGAAACTGTAACATATATCGAAATCAAATGTTCTACAAAAAGTAATTGGTCATTAAGGGCTACGCTCTGAAGAAAAAGATTTGCGGATGGGGGGTGAAGAAGGGGTAGCTCCCATACAAATTAGCAATTTTTAAGAAATTTTCGATACGCTACTTCTGAAAAACTATTACAGCTATCGACTTTGAATTTTCTACAAAAAGTAATAATCAAATAATTTTTAAACATTTTGGAAAAAAAGTTGGTAAAGATCAGGGGGACTAGAACATCCCATAACATTTAACAAGTTTTATTAACCTTTAAATATGGATAATGTCGAAAACTTTGAAAACTCTCGACCTCAAATCTTCTTCATCTATTTCTATTATTCATACGAACGTTAAAATTTTGTTATTTTTTCTATGGGCTTTAAAACTCGCACAAGGTTTTTTATTATATTATTTGCAGTACAATATTACTCGGCTGGGTATATTTAAAGACCAATGTGAAGGGTATATAAGATTCGGCACAGCCGAATATAGCGCTCTTACTTGTTTACATATGTGGTACTTTTTCTTTGCTTTTCTTAAGATTATAACATTAGATACCATTGACCCATATAGAGGTCAGAAACCGACTAAGTGCACAAACAATTGTTCTTTCATTTTTGTAAGTGTTTTTGAGGTTATGAGTCAATAAATATAAAATTTTGGACTTTTGACCCATATAGGGGTCGGAAGTTAACAAAATGGGGAAAATGATTTTTTTTGAGAAAATAAGCCTATTAATATCAGTTAAGAGCTATTGACCTAGATTGGGGTTCAAAGTTAGCTAACATAGCAAAAAGCAATCTTTTCATGTTGTGGAATTTTTTTAAAATAATCAGTTTAGAGATTTGAAACAAAAGGCTTTTGACCCAAATCCGAAAAAGTCGACAAAAAGCATTTTTTTGATAATATGTGATTTGCAATTAAAATGTTTAAGTCTGGAAAGAGATACAAGTCGGAAAATAAATAAAAGTGAGAAAATTTATTTTTTTTTAATTTTGTGTAACATTTTGCATTTTTACAAATTTTATTTTTAATCGTTTAAATAGAAAAGTAGGACTTTTGACTAAAATAAAGCTGTCAAATCTTACAGCAACATAATTTGTACTTTTCTTACAATATGGCGTTGAAAAAAATTTTCCGTTTATAAATCTAAAGTGTTTCAAAACGGTACCTTTGGGATTCTGAATTAAAATTTTATGGAAAATCGTGAAAATGTTTTTCATTTAACTGCTGATAGTACTCTTTGGAATTTTTCATTTTGTGCTTAAATATAATGAGGACTTCACTTTAAAAGAACCCTTATTTGTAATATTTTATCGTTCTTTAATCTTATGCAGTTTATGGTTTCAAATTTGTTTAATACGTTAAATATGTTAAATCTTTTCTACTTAAAAATCCTTTTAAAAGAAACATATTTGGAAACTCTGTTGATATGCTTTGTGACTTTTATTTCTATTGTCAGCAAAATTTAAGAAGACGACGAAACTGCAAAATTGTTTGTTCATGTAATGAAATGCAGTTCATACGAATGGTTGGTTAAAGCAATTGTTTCGTGTTTCTCATGTTTCAGCTATAAAGGACTGTTTAAATGGATTTGGGCTGCATGACTGGTGGGAGAGCTTTAACACTGATTAAAATGTATGAGTTATTGTCGTTTCTAACGTTAAGAGGGGCACGTTCGTTTAAAATAAAAGGTTTCATAGAAACATATACTTTAATTTTTAAATAAAATCTGCTTAAACGTGATTTAAAATGTTTGGCTATTTTTAGTATAATGTGTAAAAAAACACAGAAAGGGAAAACGATTTGCATATTTATTTAAACTAATACTTTAAACTTAAGAACTTATAAATTTACACATTGTACAGGGAGGCCTTACCTAAAAAACTGGTCGATCTTGTAAAAACGGAATAAAATTTTTTATTTTTATTCGTTTTTTTATTTATGAACTATTTCTTATTTTTAAATAGGGGTAGAGTATTATTTTAATCCACTTAGGGCAGCTGTAGGGGGTTTTACACTAATTTTTTTCAAAATTTGTAACGACTTTCACTCAAATTTTAAAAATTTGGTATGGCAACCCCCCTAGGTGATAACGATACGGGGTAAGTATGTTCCAGGAATATGTTTGGGAGGAAATAAAATTGATGTGGGTCTGTGATAAATTTCATTCTATAGTGGCGAATCCAGGGAAGTTGTAGGGTTTTTTTCTTGGTTGTTCTTAAATTTTGTATGGCAACCCATTTAGGGCATGGAGATATAAATGTTTGTGAGTAGAAACTAATGGGGGTCTGTCGTACATTTTATTTCTCTAAGGCCGATTCTGGAGATGCGTTTTTTAACCATTATTGTAAATTTTGTATGTCAACCCCCTTAGGTGATGGTGATAGAGGGTAAGTATGTTCTAAGAATATGTGTATGAGTGAAAATTAATGGGAGTCTGTGATACATTTTATTTCTCTAGGGGCGACTCCGAAGAACTTGTAGGGGTTTTTATCCTATATGTTTAAAATTTTGTATTGCAACCATTTTAGGGGCTGGAGATAGAGGGTAAACATGTTCCACAAAAATTTTTGGGGGGCAAACAGATTGGTGTTGGCCATGTATTTGTACTTTTTGGGGTTGCAAATGGATAATAAAGAAATTACAAACGGAATGACAAACCTTTATAAGCCCTTATAACTTATGAGAAGGGTATAAAAAAGAAACAACCCTTATTCATTTCCAGTTTATTGCATATTTTAGTTTGAGTCAATTGGTGAGAAGCATTTCTTTCTTTCGTTATTTAAAACATTTTATTTTTTAGTCATCATCAATTGTGTCTTCCCGCAGCTTTCAAAGATTTTATTTCGTATAATTAAAAGAGTGAAGATGAAGACTTTCATATATTTTTTCAAACAATTAAAGTCAATGGAAAAATTCATGAATCCTTGAACTTTTTTCATATTTAACATATATTTTGGGTTACAGAATTCATTCCGCTTAACTGAAAATTCCACTTAATATTTATGAATCATTTTTAGTTAACATTTTCTAATTAAATAAATAAATATTTTTTCATTTCAGCTTCAAAGTTTTAAAATGAATTGCTACCACAAAGAAACATAACCACCGATAAAAAGGTCCAAACAAGAAAATCAATACCTGCTTACATTATAGATACAAATAACTACGTTAAAGTTTTTTTTAATACAACTTTACTTCTACTTACTAATCTACCACTGCTACCATAGTTTGCCATAAAAGGTTTTGAGCCAATTATGCTCAATTGTATCGCTTCGAAATAGGCATTTGTATATACATCACAGAATATAACACCCAAAGACGTACATATCCGCTAAATAGACCGTTTAATGAATCTAAATCGTAGAAAACTAAAACGAAAAAAATCCTTAAAGCCAAGTGAAGAGGAAATAAGTGTTGAATGATTGAAGATATCGGGCAGCTTGAATAGAACAGAATGTGAAAAGCAAGATTAAAAAAATTTACTAAGAAATATTTATGATAAAGTTAGAACCACTTGGATTAACGCTTCACTTCACCAACATTTATTCATTCAAATGCATAGAAACCTGCCTTTTATCCTATAAATTGTTAGAAAATTTATTAAAATGTGAATGTGGTTATTGGTGTGTAGGTGGAACGATAAATTAATATCGTATTTAAGTGTAGGAGAAAATACTAAAAAATATCCTCACTTCAAACAGGATGTTTTTTTCAATCAAATAAAGGAACTAGAGAACAAAAGAAACTATTGCCAACTGACATTTACATGTTGTACTCAAAAGAATATGTTAAAAACTTGGAGATAAAATAATCACAGAAACAACAATAATAACAACAACGATAGCTCAACATAAAACTAAAACAACTTTATTATAATTAATGCCCGTGCAACGGATGTCAATATGATTCGTTGCAAAAATTGGTTATGTGCCCGAACCAACAACAATGACTATGCTGAGATTTTGTTTGGCAATAACAAAACCACATCACAGACAACAACTACAACAACGGACACAACGACAACTTCCAATGTAGGACAACAGCAGCAATCGGCAAACGGAAAACTTACTGGACCAGGAGCAATAATTGGCAATAATGCGGCAGCACATGCTATGCATAATACAACAGCAACATCAGCTGCATCCATATTTGTTGCTGGTTCTGCAAATACAACAACTAAAACAAACAATAATAGCAATAGCTGCGGTGGCATAGGTGCTGGTGCTGGTTCACAAGCTGTTACTTTTTTAGATGATGTTCCAAGTGGCAGTAATGGTGTTGTTAATACTACCACACGACTAATGAACAGCACAGATTTACAACAGCAACAACAACAAAATTATTATGAACACCATCCATCGGACGATTTAGATGCCTTAGACACAGACGATTTTTTAGTAAATCATGTCGTTAGTTCAGCCATGCTATGCGATGATACGCTACCAACTTCCAAAAATTGTTATCGTTTGGTGTTGTTAGGGTAAGTTTGTGCAACATTTTAATGAAAATTAAAAATAAGTCTCTATTTACTGATTTCTTTTTGTGGAATGTTTGTTACCAAGTTTTATTTAATTAAGTAATTTGAGTTTTTAAAGTTTTTTAAAAATTAAAAAAAGGACTTTTGATTTCATTAGTTGACTTTGAACCAGAATTTAAATTAATAACCCTAATTCTCTTTTTACTGACTCAAAATCTTAAAAAAAAGTAAATAAAATACCAAAAAACTCAAAAAAAAACCTTTTTCCACTTTGTTGACTTCAGACTTTAAAAAGAATTGAAAACATTTTTTGATGCAAAAAAAGTCAAAAAGTACTTTTTGTCACCTTAGTTGACTTGTGACATCAGCTTATAATCTGTTTTTTTACTTTTTCTATTTATTTGGATGTGGATCGATACACGTTAATTTTGAATTTCTAGACTCATAACCCTAAAAAAATTAATAAAATACCTTAAAAGTAAAATAAATCCTTTTTGTTCACCAGGTGGGTCGGTAGTCTTAAATTTGATATATACTCATAATCTCTTAACAGGTAAAATATTACCAAATATAAGAAAAAATTATTCTTATCTACTCTGAAGACTTCTGATTCTTACACAAGTCAGTAGTAGTTTTATTTTTTTAGACTCATAACCAAAAACCTAAAAAGGTACCAAAATATAAAAAAATCCTTTTTGACCTTAGAATTGGTTTCTGACCTCTATATAGGTTAATAGGCATTTGTTTATTTTTTTTTTTGCTTATTTTGTTGGAAATGGCCAAAAGTGGTAAAATGTAAAAATGATATTTTGCTCAAATCGTTCATTTACGACCTCTTTAGAAGTCAAAAGTTCATAACTTCATGTAACAGACTGATATTTAAAGAAGGCTAAATAGTACCAATAATGTAAAAAAGAATTTTATGTCCGCTTAGTTACCTTTTGACATTCATGTGCGTTAATAGGTATTAATTTTTTGTGTCTAGACTCATAATCTTAAAATGATAATGGAAAGTACCAAAAATTTAAGAAATTACTTTTTTGTCCAAGTAGTTGACTTCCGACCTGCATAAGGGTCAGCAGTTCCTAATCTCATATTTTTAATTTTAAAATTTTAAGAAATGTGCCAAAACTGTTAAAAAGTTATTTCTGCAATCTGGGCCAAAAAATTCATAATTTGATATTTCTAGACCAATAAACTAAAAAATGCAAAAAGTAGAATATAAAAAAGTACTTTTTGTCTTACAGGTATATTAAAGCACTTAAAGTAAGATTTTCCTGCATAAACAGTTTTAAGCCTCAATTGAGCTCTGAAGCTGCCGAACATGGTTGGTTAAAAAGTAATTAAAAGAACCTTAAGGTATCAATATATAATTTTAACTCTTTTGCTTCGAAATTTCAATATAGCGTATGTTTTTTGAAATAGGAGTTATGAAAGTACCTTAAAACTCCAAAACAAACTGTTTACGCTTTTTGACTGCTTTGGGCTAAAGTTTTGTAAAAGTCCGTTTATGTGCTTAGTAGATTAGGTTAGGATAGGTAGAAAAGGTAACCATTAGGGGAAATAATACAGCTCACTTGGGTCCGCTTATTTCAGTTGCTCTATGTTACCTGAAGAGACAGATAGAAAGAGTGGATAAAGAAGAAAATAAGAAATTGATAGTAGAATAGGAAAGAAGGAAAAGCAGGATGAGAACATTAACCAGGGTCTGTGGTAGGATTCAAACCTACTATCTACCGATGTACACATTTTTTGGGTGGGATATGATCATTTTTTAAGTTGTTTTTTTTTGTAAAGCTGGAAAGAAAGTTAATAAGTTAGTTTTAGTCCTTTTTATCCCTTTGGAGTCCGATTTTCCTGAAATACCTTCTTAATGGACCTTCATATCGGAAGAGGCCCGTAGCTCAAAATTCAAGTAAGTTAATTTACGCGTTTGGACTGTGATACTGCTACCCCTAGATTTCTGAAGAAGATAAATTAAGTCGTCATTAAGTTAAGTTTTTTATATAAATCATACATATCGTCACCGAAAATGCAGAAAGGTTAATCATTGATTGCCTCGTAACTTAAAAGGAGCGATAAGAAAAGCATTCAATTTATTTGGTCGCATAATTGTCAATTGAACCCAAAATTTTTTAACTTAAATGTTCACGTTATAAATTATTTTTCCTAAGTCTCACGTTGCTTTGTTATAATTTTGGATAAAGAGCTACTCATATTTGTTATTAAGCAAGAACATTTTTAGCTGGTTATATGGAAGGTCTTTGTGATATAGGAGATATAATCAGTGTCAAAAACGAGACAAGAAGAAGTTCAGACATTTTTTAAAGCATGTTAAAATATATTTTTGGAAAGTTGTAAAGTTAATTATTTTTGAAATGATGTGATAAGGCATTAATAGATAAGATAAGAAACTCTTCCTTACCCCTACCCTTACAGCTACGATAGCTGTCGTTGGACCACTGGAGCTCAACTCCATTCTACTCTGAATGTTTTCTTTTTATGAGGTGATTTGTTGCTACAGCTAACATTTTTGATATTGTCTTATGACTTAAATTCATAGGTTGCATTGATCTTTAAAAAATCACAAAAGGGCCACACTGACTTATTAGCTCCATTTGGTTTCGTCAACTGTTTTCGGCTTTACTAAGAAAGTACTCAAAGTCGTGTAGGTTACGCTGGTCGCCTGATAGAATTTTATCTAATATATTTGTCGGTAAAATAACAAAAAAAAAATAAACATTATTTCCAAAATATCCTAGTTTTATTTCTGTCCTCTTAATTGATATTTTACTTTAATCGAATAAATAAAATTATTTTTTAAGTAGTTAAACTAATTACCCAATTAGGAACCCTGCCAAAAAGGGTACAATTATACTTGATATGTTTTATTTAATTTTATTTTTTGTTGTTGTATTCATCTAATATTTATTAGCTAAAATAAAGTTTTAGAATCATGCGAAAGAAAAATATATCTTTTACAGCCACTATGTGTCACATTAAATCGTAAAACAAGACAAGGGATAAAATGTAGGCATCTTAAATCCTTTTTAATTTTTCCCCTTTACAAAAAGGTAAGAAATCTATGTACATATAGAAAATAATTTTGACAGAATGTAACATTTTATCTATCAGAAACATACAAGTTTACATATATACACACACTCATACGCTCTAAAAGGAAGTAACAATAAACATATCCTTTTTACTACTTTACAGTATTCCCCAACCATAATAAAACCAAATAAATTGCTTCAGTTTTCGTCATCTCTCTTCTTTATTAAACAAAAAATTTTATAAATATTTTGTGTTATTTGAATGATGAACACTAATAATTATTTTAACAAGTTCTTGCTTTTTTTATCCATGTCATGATAAAATTAGCCGTAATTGTATGTTGAAAATTTAACTAATTTTTATAATCTCTAAAAAATTTATATCCACTTGGATTTGTGCTTAATTGTGCTGCGATTGTCAATTGTATTTTTTCTTTTGTTGAAAAGAAGATTCGTTTAAATAATTTGAATATGTTTAAAGGAAATAAATCTTAAAAAATACTTCGACTAAAATTTTTTTACTCAAAAGATGAAAAAAATAAATATAAAATAAGTTTGAGAAAAAAAAAATTTCAATATTTTTTTAATTAAAGCAGTGAAAAAAATTTATTATTTTGGTTAAAATACTATTTGTTCCAGGAAACTATTTTATTGAATTAAACAATAAAATTCCAACAAGGGTGCTTATTTACAAGTTCGTAAAACACCAATTATTTTTTATAGAAAATTTTCAATATAACACTTTTGTGTTCTCACTTTTAATAATATGTAACACATTTTAAGTTAAAATTATTTAAATCAATAATTCATGCAAACAATTTAATTGTTTGAAGTTATCCTCTTTTTCATAATTTCGGCAATAAAAATCCTAAAAGTGTTCAAGTGAAAAAACAGTGTTCAAGTGTTATTTGTGTGGCGTGATGCAGTAGTTAGAGTGCTCGTACACCACTCAAGCAGCCCGAGCTAATATCCCAGTCAAGCCCAAAAAAATATTTTTATTATTTTTTTAACCTGTTTTTTCCTTTAAGCAATTGAAACGTTTGAAGTTAGACTTAATCTGGATGATTTCTCAAACTAAGGTAATGAATTTAAGCAAATAATTGATTGATTCAATTAGTTTGGCCATCGAAACCGTTTTTACTTTTTTTTGTGTTATGATATGGTTTGGTTATTCAGAAAATTATCTATGTTGGTTTTTAAGCTGCGTACTTCACTTAATTTTTTAAACTAAAAAAAAAATTATTCTAATTTTTATTTTGAAAAATATTCCGTGAAATACGTTTTCATATGCAATTTCTGACAAATTTTCTTTAAAAAAACTAACAATAAAATCTTAAGCCCATAAAACTTAAATTTAAAATTTTCTTTTCTCCTGTTTTTATTTGTAAACTTTTTATGACACTTTTCATTTCATTACATTTTCTCTGTTTTATTTTTAGCTCATCACGTGTTGGCAAATCATCGATAGTGGCACGCTTTTTAGGTAATCGTTTTGATGAAGCATATACGCCTACCATTGAGGATTTTCATCGGAAACTGTATCGTATACGTAATGAAGTCTATCAATTAGATATTCTAGACACATCGGGTCATCATCCGTTTCCAGCAATGCGACGTTTATCCTTTTTAACAGGTACAAACATGCATAAGTATTTTATTGTGTTAATAAGTTTCAAATTTATTAGTTAATAAACATAAATATATTTTGTGTAAATGTGGTAAATTTATGTTTGTTTTATACAACTTCAATTACATTACATTACATTGTACACAATTTCTAAACTAGATGTGTATATAAATGTACGTAATAAAAATAAATATGTGCAAATATACTTCAAACATAATTTAATAAACATCAAAACATAAACTAGATAAAATATGTATTTTGTGTATATTTTAAGGAAAATCTTCTGCTAAAAGTATATTTTATTTTACTTTTAAATTATATTTTGTATATTTGAGTTTCTTAAGAGATAAACAACTAAGACTTGCTGTTACCCTGCGGCCACGTGGCTTTTAAACTAGGAGTTTCTTTTATCCTTTTTACCAAAAATGTATTTAGAAACTGAAAACTTATTTACATGTTTATTTGATCTAAAGATATTAAGTAGGATGTATTTCTGCTTTTTGAATTCTCTTAAAAAAATATTTTTTTAGTTAAGTAATCAATTTGTTAAAAGTTGTTTAGAAATAAAAAGCCGCTTCATACAAGACCACACACAGAAAGAAAAAAAAAACGTTCTTAAATCGAGAATTTTATTCTTGAATTTATCCAAAATAGTACTTGAAATACGATTTGGATTATTTCAAAAAATCATGCAGAAAAAACTTTTTGTTTTTGAATATATTTTACCATTTAAAAACAAAATGTCATGCCAGTCTAGGTGGTAGCGCGCTGGTGTTGCATCCCGAAAAATCCCTAATTCAAATCTTAGCTACAGCAAGTGCAGAAAACAATTTTTTATTTATAGATAATAAATATGTTTAAAATAAAATGAAATATAAAACTCTTATTTTTTAATAAAACTCTGTTGGTCAAAGAAATTAGATTTAATTTTTAGATTAATCCCTTTCTCGTTTAAATCAATATTTTTAAGCTTAAATGTGGTTAAAAGCAAGAAATACGTTCGAGCACAATTTTAGCCAAAAGGGAAAGAAATAAAGGGGCATATAATTCAAATAGTTTTTAAATAAAATATGTATTTCAGATTGAATTTTCATACAAAACCAGTATTCAGATCCACTTTTAAAAAATTTTTTTTATAAATATGATCCAAAATTTATATTATGTTTGATAGATCTAGAAGAAATTGGAGTTTAATTTTTGCCATTTTTAAAAAATGGGAAAAGAATCAGAAATAGGACTTTTAAATCTTATAAAATTTATAAGGGGAAACAACTCCCAATTGAGCTTTTGAGGCTGCCAAAATTTATTTTCTAAAATTTTTGAATGAAAAGAAATTGTGTTGCTTAGTGTTTTTAGCATATTTTTTTGAGAAAACTAGCCAAGAAACATTAATAAGACTCTAATTGACGCCCACAGTCAGTCAATAAAACAAAACTAAATTTTTCCCCGAAACTGGTACCTTTTTCGTATTATTTTGTTACAATGGGTCTAGAAACATCAAAATGAAGGAATACTGAACCAGATTGAGTTGGAAAGTAAACTAAGTGGACAAAAAGTGTTTTCACGTTTTTGGTATTTTTTTGCGAAAATTAAGGACAATAGACCTAGACTGAAGTCGAAAGTCAACTTTTTTTGTATTTTTTGAAAAAATGAGTCTTAAAGTATTAAAATAAGGTCTGTTATCTCTGGTTCAATCTACAAAAATGAAAATAAGGACTTTTAAACCACACTGTGATCGAAAGTCTACTAAGTTTTAAAATTTTTACCCGATTTTTCAAGAAATTCAACTATTTAAACCAATAATTCAACAAAATTTAATTTATGCAAATTTACAAAAAAAAAAAAACAAATCCAGTGATTCTGGATTGATATTGGCATAAAATTCACAAAATGTTGACTTTTGCCTTAAATTTCCTAATATAAAATTTTTTGTATAACAAAACGTTTTTAGAAATAAAGCCACAAATACACTCACATATATTTTAAATAATCCGCTTAAATAAAATAATTTTGCTACTTTGCTATAACCTTAAAAAAATTCTTTAAAGTTAAAATTGTTTGAATCTCTAAGTTTCTTCAAGCGATAAAATGTTCCTTGAGGACCTACCAGCATTTAAGTTACAACCGTGTCGGTAAATATTAAATTTTTATTATAAACTTTATTATATTAAATGAGAAAATTTAAACTTAATAAAATATACAGTAAACTAAAGCTGAAAAAATTATTAATATTCTTATTCATAATAACCTAAATTTAGCATTTTTTTAGTCTCTAGAATATAACTACAACGAATTACAACACATGCAATAGATTGTGAAAGGAAGCACTGTTGAGTGCTTATTTGTATTTCGCTCGTCTTTTTTAATAGTTGTTAAAACATCCATATGTGCCTTTTTGTTTCTTACGATGTTAGCAAAAACAGCATTATTTTATTTAATATTTTTTATTTGATTTTGCAAGTTAATCACGTTTAATTTGCAAACATATTTGTGGCTACAAAAATGCCATATGGACTTTAATAGGATTTCAGTCCTTAAGCATTGTTGTAAATGTGTATTATTAAAAAACTATTTTTATATGCTCATGAATTACAGTGATAATTAACTATTACAACTTGGTTGAAAAATATTTTAGTCGAAAAATATACAGAGTCAATCTTGACTTCTTTGTAAAAAGAACTTTAACACAAAGTGCTAAAGGCGGCACCCTTTGCGTTCAGTATTTATCATATTTAGTATAATTTTTTTTATTTTTTTGGTTAAAAAAGGAATAATTCTATATATAGAAATAAAATTAGTGTAGTTTGATTTACATTAATTTTAAGCATTTTAATTAAGCTTTTTATTTCAGGAAATGCATCAAAATTTTGTATCAAATGCAATGCAAACTTAATTGATTTTGTATCATTAATTTAAAATTTGCTCCACAGTGCTCAGATTTTAACTTTGTTATTTACATTCTTATGCTATAAAGATTTTTTACAACCTTTAGTTAAGCATTAACATTGCCGATTTGTTGCTCGATATAAAATTTTTCTTAAGAAAAATACTTTTTACTTGTTAGCATTTTTTCTTGGTCTTTATTGCAACTCACATACATAGTTATGTGTGAACGAATATATACATGCGTACATTAAGATGACCCATTAGTCTTTCAATTCTTTAAAAAAATAGTTTATCTTATGCCTTAAAGAAAACATGCCTTGTCGGTGTGCTATGTTTGTTGTTTAACTTAAACAAAAAAAAAAAAAAATAAATAAATAAAAATAACAGAAATGAAGACAATAGAAAAAGGACAAATGCCTAGAATGTTACCTAATTTCTATTTGTCTATAACACTGTGAAACAGTAAAAAAATTCTCATTTTCGCAAGATTGGTGACAGTTTCTTTTTTATTGAATTCAAAAGTGCCGGAATATCAGTTAGACCCTAAAAAAGGGGTGTGTTCAGCATTTAATTAAAATCTGATTTAGATTTGTTCCCTACGCCTAACTTTATTTAACAACATTCAAAATATGAAAGAAAATTCCTGGGGGTGAATTCCAGCATTCGATTTGAATCGGAATTTAAAAATTCCTTTTAGAATTTCTTTATTAAAAACATTGACAACTCAATCGATCGAGTAGAATTTCGATTTGAATCGAATGCCGTAATTTGCCCTCTTAACTTTTAGTTTTCTAATTTCTTAATAGAAAAGAAGTGAAAATAATCTTTCCCCATATTGGAAATTAAAAAAGTTCCAGAAAATTTTTTTCATCAAATATAAAAAATATGTTTATTTACCGAAGCTTATTGTGCAATATTAACAAATGTAGTCAACTATTTAACTAACTTAAATGACCCTCTAAACAAAAACCGCATGACGCCATTTTTAAAGGGCCTACTGATTTTTCAAAATTTTAAGTTTCATAAAAAGAAAATGGTCACCAAACCCGCCAGGCTAGATAAGGGGTCTTACTGCCCTTAATTAGTAGAATCAAACATATACTGCCTGCTTTTGGTATTTATCATTTGTTGCACAGTGTACAAGTAAATAACTTAAAGAGGAAAATAGCAACCAAAGGAAACATATATATTTAATTACTCGGGGGAATATAAGAGACTTTATTTAAGACCTCCAGTGATTATGATTTTAGAGCGTAAAACTTATGTGAGGCTGCACAAATAAAGGCTAGTCTGAATAAAGGTTAAATTGGAATCACGATAAATATTGGAATTAAAACAAATAATTAAATAAATCTTTTTTCGGATTATAAGTACGAAATAATTTCTTATTTTAAATCACGTTAATTGGGGTTCAGCCAAGTCAACTGGTGATGTTGCGTGTATTTGCTATTTTGTTTGTCAATATTGAAAGGTCGTTATTGCTTTGGTCTTTTCTGCTTTTTAACATAACATTTACTTCAACTTCCTGCTTTAGCGTCTTTAAAAATTTTAACACATACAAGGAGTGTCTAAACATGTTGAATATATATTGCTTATTTATTTCAATTGTGTTTAAACAAAAAAAATTGATATTGAAACGAGAATTTTTGACTTTATATTAACACTAATGACGTTCAGAGACTTCGCTAGAGCACATATCCTAATCGGGCTCATACGTACACAGAAAGTTTAAATCAGTATCACAGCAGCTTTCAACAAAGCAGTTTAATGGTGCACTGTTTTTCCAAATAACCTACACAGTGTAAAAGTACCCATATAATCTCACAACAAAATACTATTACTCCGATATTATTAGAAATTATGGAGAAGGCATTAAGTCCGCCAGCATTCAGTTTAAAAAATTTGGTTTGCATTTGCTTTGAATTAGGTTAATTTTTTGTTATGACACTATTGAAGCAAATAAGCAATATGTATACAGTATGTAAATTGCTTATGCTGTCATTTTTCTTTTATCAAAATTAACTTCATTTGATATTAAATCTGTTTTTTTTTCGTACGTGCGTAATTTTATACATAAATTAAATTTATTCTATTTATACATGGTCTTACAATTATAGGCCAAATCAGAAAAGAAACATAAATTATTTAAAATTTTTCAAGCATAAAGCTGATCAAAATTTAAAACCTAAAGAAAATTTAAGCGAAAGTAATATATAATTTAATTTTTTTTTTGGTACTAAGCGCTACATGCAAATAAAATAATTTTTTACAAGCTTATGTTTAAGATAATTAAGCAACAGTTAAGGCAGGAACTCCTCCATAGGTAAAGAAATAAATGCTGAAAAAATAAATTTATTGAAAAAAAATATTTATAAAAAAACCTGCGTTTTATTAAATTTACAATTAGAAACACAAATTACACTTAAAAATCGCCTTAATCACCAAAGTGATTGGTTCAAACAAAAAGATGTTTAAATTTGCATCTCTTATTAAAATTGTTTTAAAAATTACCTTAATTGTGAAAACTAAAAAAAAAGATTGTGAATTTTTACCCAATTAAGCACTTTTAAGATTTTTATTACTTAATTTTTTTTGCGCTCAGCTGGGATTTGAAATTGGGTAACATGTGGGATGTGCGAGCGCTATAATTCCTGCACCACACGACTGTGTTGAAACGAGAACGCATTTTTTTTTTAATTTTTATTGTATTAGCACAACTTTTTTTTTTGGGTGCCCCGGTAGGTCAGTGGTAAGTGCACGAGTCTACCAGTCAGGGGGTTGTGGGTTCGATTCCCACCAGAGACCCTGGCAAGTCTGCTTCATTCTTCTATCCTTTCTTCCTTTCTTACCTATCCTTCTCTAAATTTATTCTTTCCTTCCGTCTCAGTCTATTCTATCTGCCCCCCAGGTAACACAAAGGGACCGAATTAAGCGAACCCAAGTGAGCTGTATTCTTTCCTTCAACGGCTGCCTGTTCTACCTAACCTAACCTAACCTAACCTAGCACAATTTTTAAGAATATACGTATTGTAAAAACTAAAAAAACTATTGTTTTCCAATTCAACACTTTTAACGGGCTGGTATCTAAAATAATAAGGATTTTTTTTATTATAAATGACCATCACTCACCATTACATTAAATTTTTAAACACAATTAAATATTTTATTAGAACAGTTAAATTGTTAATCAAAAACAGTATTTTTTAAATTAATGTATTAAAATATGCGAATAAATATTTTGTGCGATCAAAACTTTAGCTGAAATGGACATGGGCATAGCATTTTTAACATAAATATTTTTTAGTTTTTAGCATTAAAAGACACTTTTTTATTATTTTCCTATGTTTTTTGTTTAAAGAATATAAAATACTATATTTTGTAAATATAGTATTTTATCGTAGAACACTTTGTTCCATAACAAAAGGAGCAGTTTTGTCAGAACTGTTAAAGGTATATATATTAATATGACTTTTTTCAAACTACTTTAAGATCGTTAGTTACTTTTGCTTGATACCTTTTGTATGTAAGATAGCAAGAAGATTCCCGTGGCCACTTTAAGAAATATTTTCCATGAATCTAATATTTTTTTAAACTTTATGAGCATTTTTTAAAATTTTTTTTAAACCTTTATACTTCTAGGTGACTTATTTATACTGGTGTTTAGCATGGATTCAAGAGAATCTTTTGAAGAAGTTGTGCGGTTAAGGGAGAATATTTTAGAAACAAAGTGGGCAGCCCTCAATCCAGGTTCAGGCTTTAAGAAAAAAACCCTTCCAAAAATACCAATGATATTGGCTGGTAATAAATGTGATAAAGATCAAAGGTAAATTAAGGGTAAAATAAATAATTTTAAAAACTTTTAAGTCACCAACTTTTTACAGAACTTTGCAGCTGGATGAAGTTATGGGCTACGTGGCAGGACAAGATAGTTGTTGTGTGTTTGTGGAGTGCTCGGCTAAGCAAAATTTTCATATTGATGATTTATTTTATGCCCTGTTCACTGCTGCCAATTTACCCCTAGAAATGGCACCCAATCATCATCGTCGTGTGGTAACTGTCTTCGGAGCACCCTCACCTCTACCGCCTCACACATCAGCAGCTGGTTCGAAAAAGAATGCTCTTTCTATTAAACGGCGCTTCAGTGATGCCTGTGGGGTGGTGACACCAAATGCACGAAGGCCCAGCATACGAACCGATTTAAATTTAATGCGTTCAAAAACCATGCAAATGAGTGAAGGGGAAGGCAGTGTGGCACGTAGAAAATGTGTAATTATGTAAATTTTTATTGTTTGAATACAAAACGAAAAAAGAATTTGCAACAAAAGGAAAAAAGAAAAATAATAATAACAAAATAAAACTCAACCACCAAACATAATGACACAGAAAGTCTATATGAAGCATATATAGGTACATACATACATAAAAATATATCCACATACATACATATATTCATATTGTGATAGTAGTTGAACAAATATTAAAACTACAAGTTGTAGCGTAATTTAAATT